>JAOQMS010000008.1:21569955-21589928 GCA_027563885.1 Erythroxylum longipes
TTTCTTTCCTTACATCAATTAATTTCATTACGAAAATTAACCGAACATTCCCTGTGGATTCGATTCCGACTTATCGCAACTACAAATTTTAGTGTGCAGAGTCAGGTAAATTTTGCAGTACACTCGACACGCACTGTTAAGAACATTCAAATAATTAAGAAGTCTTTTATTTTTAAGAATGTCAGATCACTTATTAATTTGTGGTATGTGCTCTGGTTTTACTAATCTTTAAGGGTGAGTGGTAAACTTATAATGTGCTTATGCAGGGGGATTTTTGGCTAGCTAAAAAATTATATTTTGATAATCTTTGCCTATTTTGTGAATAATTTATTAATTGCATATAAATTCATATAATTTTTTATTTTCTTATTTAATTGTACACCTTGCTTCTATATTGATTATATATATGGCATGTTATTATTTCTATTACCTTTTCAGAATAAAATCATTAACATAACTTCATCATGAAATGTCAACTTGGTAATAGTTTTCAATGGTAGAAATGAGCTCTGATGAGGGGTATCTGGCAGAATTCTCCTTGTGGAAAAACAAATCAATGTATAACAAATTTTCTCACGAAAGTCTAATCATTGATTGCCTTCAATGGCTGATCCTCTTCTTCAAGGTTTTTAGTATCATTTGAATTAACTCTCTTTCTTTATTATCTGTGTCTCATTTTCTGTTAAGACGTTATTAGATTAACGTGTGATTGTATATACTATGTGTTATGTAAAGCTTGCTTGAATCTTTAAGAGAACATAGATGAAAATGGAGATAGTAGCGATGTCTTAATGAAACAATCGTCAATTGTGAAAACTGTGCCCGTTCGTTTTGACAATGATGGAGTCATTCAAGAAGGTATAGATGTATTCGAATTTAGGTTCCTTATACCATTTGATTTAGCTTTTTTAGTTTTTAGGAGTTAATTTTTCAAAGGATTGCGAAGAAATTATGGTGATTGTTCTATACTAGTTGTTCCTCAGGTGAAACGTATGGTACGTGTGTTTTATCTAATTCACTGTTCCATACTGCATTTAGGAAATCATTTAATGTATCATCTACTAGTTTAGTTAAAACCAAGAAGTTAATCTAAGCAGCTATCAATAAACCAACCGTTGGGGGAAGATCTTTGTCTATTTCAATTGATGCCTTGGAATGTGTAAGGAGCCTTCTTGAGAATCCAAATATAGAGAACTCCTTTTACCTTATCTACCCAGTCTCACATTACTAGGAATTCAAAAATATAATTATATTTTATTCTCTTCGATGGAATACGCGTGAAATTCATTATCTTTTTCTCTTTATTTATTGTTTATCTATAAGAATTGTTAAAGTTCTAGTTAAAATCTTGTATTACTTGCCATATATCATTAATATTATTTTACTTACCATATAACATTATTTATTGTTTTTTTGTAAGAATCTTATATCATTGTATTACAAACTTTATGTTACAACTATTTAAAAAATTTGTGATACCATATAAAATTGTCAAATCATATAATTTAAAAGAGAAAAATATAAAAGTATAAATCTATGTAATATTAATTAATTTTGAGTTTATAGTTTCATAAATTATTGAAATGATCTGACATTATTATTAGCTAAATTTATTTTTAGATTTAGAATCATTGTTAATAATATTAAATTTGATTTTTATCAATATGATGTTTAGTCACAAAATGGTCAAGTCAAAGTTAGTGAATACATAATTATAAAAAAGAGAGTTAGTTCATTACGTAAGCATTTACGTTGCCAATGGTCATGCATTTCACAACGATTATTAAAATCATCGCTAAAGGCTTATCCTTTTATGATGATATTTATGAACCGTCACGACAGGATAAGCCTTTGGTGACGATTTTGAAAAAGTGTTACCCGAAGCTTACCATTTGTTTACGATTCAATTATCGTATAGAGTTGTTAAGTAGAGCATATCATTTAAAAGAATATTTGTTATAGCACTTATTATTCTGCTATTGTAATTTATAAGGGTAATGAATATGATGATTAAGACAGTTTCTGTTTTTGCCTATTTTTCTACCTCATCCATTGCACAGTTGCAATTTCCTCAACTTGGAGACACCTACTTTAGTAGAAAGACCTTATATGACCTGAAGTTAACCATTAATATTCAGATATCTTACTTTTTATTGATTTTGTAGAACATCAAATAGAATAAGAACCTTTTAAACTTTAAAAGCTTTAAAAGATAAGATAATTTTTGTTATTACTTCTTCTAAGATTCAACATTACTTTCACTGAGAGAAAAATAGCTCATTAAGATTCTTCCTTCCATTCTTAACAATGAATTATAATATCATATAAATCATAGGGTTGCTTATAAAATAGTATGTAACGAATCCATCAATCTCTATTTTTGAAGTAAATTAAAATACTTGAAACATACATTTAAAAAATATTAACCAATCCAAGTTAAGATTCAAATATAAATTTAATAAGTTCAATTATGATGTGATATAATTGAAGTGAAATTTACAAATTCAATATTTTCTTATAACTGATCTGATTGCAAACCTTAAATAATATTTTTAGATAGTTAGTACTTTTTAGGTAACAAGTATAATTAACCTTAAATCAATTGCTACAGTAATTTATTTTGAACATAAAAAAATAACAATTCTAATTCTATAAATAAAATTTAAAATTATGTATGAATTTCAAATAGAATAGGTTCTACCATTTCTTCTAAATTGAGGAATCATAATTTCATATAAAATGGAGAATTTCTTGCAGAATTAGTATGTAATTAATGTATTAATCTATTAAGTACACAAAAATTTTTATATTAATTTAGAACAACACTATGAAAAGTATCACAATTCTTTTAACATTACATATTAAAATTTGTGAAATTATATACTTATTTATTCTCTTATAATATTGTTAATGACTTTAATTTTGTATTTAAAATAATCTTTTGAAATATCCTACCAAATTTGAAGATTTAAAAAAAAACAATTTTCTTTATTGATATTTTTCAAAATTTACTGAAGGTTTATTAGATTATTCTTAATACTTATAATTTTTTTTTCAAGTATTTAAGTTTTTTAGAAGGATAAAAGTTGGCAAGTTATATCTGTATACATGTATATATTTTTCATAAGCCATAATACAAAAGGAAGGTTGAAGGCAATTTAGCCGTATTTGTTGTGACAAGTTGGCAATCACTGTTATCACTCACTGGGGATATGTTACACTTGAAGAGCGTCCCTGTTTCGAAAGAAATAGTGTGTGAATACGCTATGGCCTACATGGGTGTCTATGTAGGATTAGTTGGCTTATTATAGCCCTATCCGTTTTTGTTAGTACTTGGCAATCATTGAGGTCGTGCGGCGGGCTTTCTTTTCTTTCTTTGTTAGGTTTATAATTTTCGTATTAGCATCATAACTTAACCCATCTTTTAGGACGTGGATGCATCATAACTTATCCCATCTTTTAGGACGTGGATGCTTACTAGTAGGCTAAGCTCATTGTGGAAGGACCATAATATCTGCCCAGTTGATGGAGAAAAAGAACGGACATTGTTTTTGATATTACCGAAAATACCTTAATAGGTTTTTAACGGTTGTGACTGTCCACTCATTGCACTTGACTACCCTAACTATACTTTTTCAAGCTTCTCCAAATCAAAAGTATTCAGCTGAAGAGATGGATTTCTCCGTATGTGACAGCAAAATCCAAATGTAATCTTCTTTTCACGTTCTTCTTCTTCTTCTTCTTTTTCTTTCTAGTTTTTGGGAAGCAAATTCCTGCCATAACTCTTCAAGTCAAAAAGGATGTATAGTTAGGATATATGCCAAGTAAGTAGACTACTCAATATTCTAAACCCTCCTAGAAGTATATGCTAGAGAATGTAACATAAGGAGTTGCCACTTGAACCCATTTGTTTTGTTTGTAAGTTATAGAGGAATCCTAGTAATGATGGATATCGCTGTCCAAGAAAAAGTGATCCTCAGCTCTTTATGTATAAAGCACAACACAGTGGAGCTCAAAAGCAGATACCGGAAATTATGAACAAAGACGAGGTACTTTTAACGAGGACCGTCCATTAGCGCATACAGCATTAGAATATGTACCACCAACTCCAACTTCATATTCAATGTTTATGTATGCCTCTGATTTCCACTCTTTCTTGGCCTTACTCTTGCATGCTTGTCTAGTGGGTCTGCATAGCTAGGTACTCGGCAACTCTAAGAAGAAAGCAATTTGTATATGTTTATGAAGCTCATCTTTTTATGTCATAAACCATTAACTAGGCTTATACACATGGTTTGTGGTTCAGTGAGGTCAAGCAGCTCTCTGATGAACATAACTCCAAAGCCAGACAACATTGATGAAAATGGTCCTGCAACGGAGTTTTGTCGTGCACCAGAAACTCCAACGGAGTCAATGGAGTTTCTTTCTAGATCATGGAGCGTCTCAGCCAAGGAGCTTTCACTTGCAGCACCCGTAGTACTAATAATAGTAAGGAGACAGTTTTCTCTTCATCTGAAGCTGAATCAGCTACTAGTGCTTCCGATGAATCGGTAAGATCCTCTAATCCTCCTTTCCTGAGCCCAAAACCAAAAAAAAAAAAAAAATTCTCCTCTCTAATTTCCTGTTTCTTTTGCATGTTTTACCACATAATGTCAACCTGCTTCAGCGGCTGCCAAGTGGTGACTCCGGCAGCCCACCTCCACGCGACAGTGAAGAGAAGAACGTACTTTTTTGTTCTCTCTCTGTTTCACGAACTACGCTTCGCTCTCTTCGCATCCCACGATTTGCGCTATAACCGTCGTCGCATCCTCCACAATCCCTACTCGTTAGTCCTTCAATACGATTGAGAACACGCCGTAACCACTTCGAGATCGAACAACGTCGAACAGTTCAATGGATACACCGCAATTCCAAAAATCGCTTTTAATGCGTCCTTGATGGACCTAGGTGGCGAATTAGGTTTCTGATGATGTCTACAAGGGAATACACGTTTAATTAAACAAAAGGCAAATATCTTTTGCGACGTTTTCTTTAATAAAACATCATGGTTAGTTTCACAAATTTGTGACGTTTATATAAAGCATCGCGAAAAATTCGGATTTTTTGTGACGTTTTTAAAACGTCGCGAAAAATTCGGACTTTTTGTGAAGTTTTTAAAACGTCGCGAAAAGTCTTCACAATCTACGATATTTTATAAAAAAAATATTGAGGATTTTGTGTAGTTCTTGTAGTGCAAGATAGGATTCATCACCCTAGAGTAATTAGGAAGAATGTTCCATTGTTCTCGATTAGTGTTGATTCAGAAAATCCTTGTTTCAGGTGGAATGACATTTTGTAAATAGTTTACAAATTTCATTAATTGAATCGATAGCTAATGGCGGAGAACTAATATAATTAGACTTTATATAGAGTAGATATTAATTCCATACTCTATGTCTAATCGAAACATTATATGATGAAATGGTTGAATTATACGGAAAAAACATACACAGAAAGGTTAGTCAGAACCACATTGACATTCCTAAATATTTAGGTGGTCATAATGCGTTACTAGACGCCAATCTTGATCTATGATTATAAATTGTTTAAATAGAGAATTTATAATCATTGCCAACATATTTGGGAACCTAATGGGTCTCACATATAGAATGGGTTGAAGAGAGCAAAGTTAATTTAATCAAGTTGGACTTGATTATAAAGTTTGAGAAACTTTATGATTAAATATTAGATATTTAATAAATAAGGATCAATATAAGATACTGAATCTTATATGGACATAATTGGTATTTAATTAAAAAAATTTGTAATTCTAATTAAAGTTTAATTGAAATTAGAATTTAGTTTCAATTAAATTACTAAAATATTCAAAGCTTATTATAAATAGGCTTAAGTTCTATGGAGCTAGTACTTCATGTGTAACCCTCTATGTAAGAGTTACAGAGTTCTCTCAACTTGTTTTGTGGATACTGTTAGAGGCCGGACACTTGTGTGGATACGGTGGTTGAGATGGATCAGTTTCGGGAACAGTTCAAGGGATACAATAAGATAGAGATCAAGCTTCAAAATAAGGTACGAATAAATCTTCCGTTTTATTATAATTTGTGTTAATCATTTTATAGAATTAAAGAGATCTTAGATTTGGGGAAATAAAAAATTAAGAAAAAGTTTTGTAATTATTCTGTTGTGGTCAGGATTGGATCCCTACCTGGTTTCCCAATAGTGGTATCAGAGACAGATTTAATTATATGATTTGATTAAATTTGAGTTATTATTATTGATTATAATTTTGCAATTGAATTGCAAAAAGTTTGCGACTTAAATCTGAAAATTTGTTTCAGATTAATACCGTATAAACCTTAGAACCTATTGATTAAGAATTTGGTTTTCTGTGTGCACTTGTTTTTTTTCCCCTGCATATTGCCGAAGAAGTTATGTTTGAGAAATCCATCGTAGTTTTGGTTAGGTTTGTTGTGCCATTTTTGTGGTTACTTTGGGTGCATCTGCGAATCTGGCTACTGGACTATACACTTTCTTATTTACGAGTTGCATGTTTAGAAAAATCAATAGGATTCTACTTGCGATTGCGATTTCTAGATGTGCTTTTGTTTTCTAGAAAACAACATTTGTTGCAGTTTTGGTTTTGAAAAACTCATCCCACGTTCTCTTTATTTTTCCTATGTGTTTTTAAACGTGGATTCTGGAAACTTGGTAATGGAGATCGCGCTTGGAGGTTGAAATTTATGGTTGTGTTTATCTGCGAATTTAGTCCGTATATGTTCCTTTTCTGTTTTTAGAAATATGTTCTGGAAATACCTAGAAAAAAAATCGAATAAGATTCGATTGGGTATTAAGAAAGGTGTAGTTTTAATCCTTCATGAAAACCTAGAATTGTTCTGGTGTTTATAAACCTCCGACGATGAACAGGAACCAATTGAAAGAGATGTATGAGTTTCTAAAATAAGTTTTATGAAAACCCATAATCTGGAAGAATTGCGTTTTTGACTTCTTTGTGTTTTTGGGTTTTTGCTTGAGGCTTGAAAGAAGGCTCAACGTTGTGTTCTGAAAAAATTGATGCGTGATGGGTGTTATCTGAAAATGCATCCCATGTTCTATGTTGATTCTTGAAAAATCAATTAGCTACGTTGTTGATTATCACCTGTGCTATCAATACAACAAACAAGGTTATTAGCGACGAATATTTTGATGGCTAAAGATAGGAAAATCGTCGCTATTAACAATTAGTGATAATTCTATTTCGTCGCCCAAAGAGTCATCGAATCCTAGTAGCAAAACAACATCGACGACGTTTCACAAAAGTAGTTGCAAAAACATTTTTGTGACCAAAATAATTCATCGGGAATAATTATTACCGGCGATAAAAAGAACGTCAGTAATGGTTTTGTGTGACGTTTTTTTTAGTAGATAAAAGTCTTTTCCCACGAAATATTAAGCATCGGTATTTATTTTTAGTGACGATATAATTTTAGTAGCAAACGACTTTTAGCTACCAATTTTTTATGTAGGGAAATGTTTTTAGAATGTAGGTAAAAAAATTTTGTGAAGAATTTGGTTTAATCGCTAATATTTTTCTGTGACGATTTTTTGTTTGGTAGGAAAAATGTTTTAGCTACGAAATGGTTGTTGTAGCAAAAACTTTTTGCCGACGTTTTTTATATGTAGTTAATTATTTTTTGTGACGAATTTAGATTGGTAGCTAATAATATTTAGTGATGATTTTTAATTTATAATTTAATAAAAAAATAATAATAAACGGATATTTTTATTGTGTTACAAATTTTAAGACTTTTTTTGACGAATTATTTTTGATACTTCATATTATTTAACAAATTTTAATTTTGAAAATTATAATGACGATTATTGTTAAAAACAAATTTATTTTAATTTATTACAAATTTGTAAACATTTTTTATATTTTGTAAATAATCATAAATTGAAATAAAATAAACATATAAAATGGAATGCATTTTATATAAAACAAAATTCACATCATTTACAAACTAAGAGTCTAAATCTTAGTCACTAGCACTGTGATATGATGAACCTAGCACTTGTTTAACCAATTTTTTAAGGTTGCTAATTTGTTTTAATCCCCAATTTAACATGTCCTCTGTACATTGTAATTTGTCTGTTGTGCATTGTAATTTTGTGTTCAATACCTGGTTCTCTTCTTGAAGCGCAGTCAACAATGCTGGTCGGGAGGAAGAGGCTCCAATTGGCTTAGGGTCATACTCAAGGCCTTTGATATAACCCTATCGTGTACCAAGGACATTGTCACAAATGTCATCGACATTGGGTTAATTTCCCTCAGCCAATGACGCCTGCAACAACTCCTGCATCTTGTTCTACAATGTAAAGAACAAAATTCAGTTAACTTAAAAATTATTAGTTAATATTATATAGAATAAAATTTGTAATATTAATTTATTTGTACTTACATAATTATTTTGTGTCTCTTTTGACGTCCAGCCTTGCCCTTCCTTGTAGTGTGTGTGCTTGTATAGTGTGATCCGATCACACTATTGCCCTTGAAGTTGTGTTTGACTCTACAATAATTAGAATAAAATTTAACCAATTAGAATTTATTGTATTAAAAAATAGAATAATAAATTAAACACGTTACACTTACTAATTCTTGTCGGACAACGACAAATTATCTGGAGCAAGTGTTATGCGGAGTCATCATTTTTGCTCTGTTGGCCTTCATTTTCTGACACGTTTCCTAAATTAAAAGAATTAGTCATAAAATGTATAAATACAATTAATGGAAGGAAAATATGAAGAGAAGAAAATAAACCTTAAACTGTGGTGAACCCCAATAATTACACAATTTATTCCAATTTTCTTTAGTCTCCCTTTCTAGCACATGTCTCCTAGCCTCTTCATCGGAGGGGAAAGACTGATAATACTTATGCAATCGATAGCAATGATCCTTCAGACTTTGTTTCAGCAGTGAAGAGACACTACTTGAAACCTCAGGCTGCTTGATATCTACAATATTGAGCTTCATCTGGGAAAACACGTATTAGATAAGTTATTAATTTAGTTAAGTAAAATTGGAATACTTATAATGGAATGAATTTAAATAATACCGAAACTTTATCCAAAGCATTCTGCAGCAAGTTGTCTTCCTTCAATTGTCTGACATGTTGAAGGCAAGGCAACTTATTCCGAACAACAACGCCCAACTCACTATCCAATTTTGCTGCTTGGATCTTATCAACTGGGCAACCTTGTGTCGGGTCAATAGTCATGGACAACTTGGAATTCATTGCAACATTTATGCATTGCAACTCAACACCTTTTGTCTTTCCTCTACCTCATTTTCTAAGGCCAATATTGGAACCTGAAAAAACAGCATAATGATTAAAACACACAAAACATGTAACGAGAACTTAAATGTATATATGCTTGGTTATCAATAACGAACCTGAAGATCCCTCATGACTACCAGATGATGTTGGTAAAGATTGTTGTTGCTGACTTTCCTCATGCGATGATGCAATTGCTGGTTGTTCTGTTGGAGAAACTTCATCGCCCGTAACCACCCTCTTTCCTTTGTTACAACTAGGTCCCATTGTAATCAACTTGTGTCAAAATCAACAACATCAACAATATCAGACAATTGAGAACAAATAAAGAAAATCATCAAGTACTGCAAAAACATAACTAAAACATTAAAAATATATCATTTAATCATCGTAAATCAACATAACTACAATATTAACAACATAAGACCTGTAATGTTAGTTATTAACATTTTAAACAATAAAAACAATGAAACTTACATTCAATCATCATCATCAAGATGAAGAAAATCATCATCATTAAGTAGATGTTCGTTTGATTCTTCATCACTAATATATTCCAGCAAAGTATCGTCATTGTCATTGAAGTCATCCTGAGTATAGTCTTCATCTGTTTGTAAGATAAGATAAGGTTAGATTTCATCCAGTTGAACTATATGTGGCTTCACATCTCTCCTATGGAATGAAGATATATCTGCATCTTCTACTGTAATTCCTACGTTATTGATCTCCAATCCACTATCTTGATAGGTTTCATCAGCATCTTCATCTAATTCACCAATATCCCTTTCACAGTAATCAAAGACATTCCTTTGTTGAAACTTTTGAACAACCTTCCAATTGCAACCTAATACAGTATCGTTGATGTAAAAAACTTGTTTGGCTTGAGCTGCAAGGATAAAAGGATCATTATCATACCATGTCTTACTAACATTCATGCTGGTAATATGCCCATTCACTCTCATGTTAGATAAATCAAACCATTTGCATTTAAAAAGAACAACTTTCTTATCCTTGTTATAGTGCAACTCTATATTTTCAGATATGACACCGTAGAAGTCAATTATTTCGTCGTCATAACATCCTTCAATGACAACCCCACTATTTTGACTTCGAACTCGACTATCCCAATCTTGTATGTTATATCGCACCCCATTAACAATGCAACCTGTGTATTTCTTCCCACAAATATGAGGCCCACAGGCCAAACTATATAATACTGTTGTCGCTTTTTGCACATTACGGTTATATAACCGTATCATCTGTACGACAAACTTATATTAAATATAAGGATGAGACATATGTACATGATATGTAATTAACACAAAACTTACTCGATTTCTAAACCACGATATAAACTTCTGCCTATATATGTCTTCAACATTAACGATCCCTTTGCTTCGAATTACGTACTTGTGCTGTTTATAGGGAAAAAAACACAGTAACATCAATGAGTTAATAAAGGAAATTTTAATATGATTGTTTGAATGAAAAGGAATATACATACTCTATATATGTATCGACATTCTTGCAATTGTTCAAAATATAATAATGCGTAATTTCAAATTCCTCCTGAATTAACTCAATATATTTACCCGCACCAAGTGGCCTCACTTTTTCAGAGAAAATAGACAAACCACCGTTGTCATTAAAATCAAAGTTACATTATGGTCTATTAAATCTCGTCTCCACATCAGTTAAGTACATTGAGCAAAATGTCAAGCATTCATTTGCTATATAAGCCTCTACAATACCCCTCTGGTCGAGCTCTATTACGTACATAATGCTTGAGAGAGCATAAAAACCTAAACATAAACAGTTAAACATTTAGGAATTGTTACTAACAAATAACATAGCAAAAACTTGTTGAATTTAATTTAAATTACCTTTTAATCGGAAACATCTATCGAAATTGAACTGGTCACAAAGTTTTGCCTCATACGGTAAGTGAATTGCCAAATAGACCATAACATCGAAAAATGATGGGGGGAATAATAGTTTAAGCTTACATAGAATCAATGCTATTTCTTTCTCCAATTTATCAAGCTTTTCAACTTTAAGTGTCTTGCAACATAATTGCTTAAAAAACTCTCCCACTTGACCCAAACTAACCGACACATCCTTCGGCAAACACCCACGTATTCCAATAGGAAGTAGCTATTGCAAAAGTACATGACAAATTTGACTTTTCAACCCTGACACTTTTCCTTCTTTAACATTCACACAACGACCTATATTAGATGCATACCCATAAGGAAATTTGACTGATTGGAGGAACTGACCGAATGTAACATCCCGTTCCCATATTAAGGGTTAGAGCCTGGGAATATCATACATGAGAAATAATAATGAGAGATCAGAAAAATGCATTTCATATTCATGCATAATGTTAGCATGCACATAACCTGAATTTGAATTATTGCGCACATTATAATAATTTGTTCATGCACTCATTTGACATTTCTAGGTATAATTTATTTATAAATGTGATTTTTTATATAAATTATGGTTTATATGTATTGAAAATTTAGTTGGTGAAATTTAGAAATTTTGGTGAAATTTAGGGAATTCCTGAATTTTTGGGTAATTATGGACTAGGAAAAATGCCAAGTGGCAGGACAACTGATGAACGGCTGTAGAAATAAATGTCAAATGACATCGGAATTTTTTATAAATGACTTTGGAATTTAATGACATATGTCATTAAAATTTGGAGACAATTGGAGTAGAAATTAGAGTTAAATGGACTAAGTATTTAAGTAATAATAGGTAGCTTAATTAGAAGACTTGTTGATTGGCTCTTTACTTGATAAGTGGCATAAAATGCACCACACACCATAAACCCACGACACTCTCATTTAAAGACCACTTTATTGTTTTGAATCTTGCTTTTCTCCTTCTCTTCGTGACTTCCTTTCTTCATCTTCTTCACTCTTGTTCTTCTCCATTTACGATTCTTGCTCTCTACATTCACAATCATGATTTTTGTTGATAATAAAACCACCCACTTTAATATCCTTGCTGTCCTCTTCATCTTGCTCTCTCTTTCATTTCTCAATAAAAACTTAACCTATTCCACCCTTGAAAGATGATGTACGTGGGTTGTATGGAGAGCTAGGGTTAAGAGAGATCTTGAAGATTTTGAAGATGAATTAAGTTATGCTTTAATCTTTATGGGTGATGTTTAATCTAACTAATTTGAGATTTATGACTTGATTATGGAATTTTATGTGTGTGATACATGGGTGGATTAATGATAAAGACACCATGTTCTAATTTTTAGGTTTTTATTGTTATTTATGAATTGTTTGGGAGATAAATCAATTATGATAATGAGATTATGAAAATGGTGTATAAATAAGTGTAGAAAAAGTTGATTAGTGAACGGTTGGTTTTATGCTATGTTTTTCTTTATATTAATGTGGATTGTTTTGATTGTTCAGAGATGAACCAACATGGGTTTAGAGCTTATAAGAAGGGGTATTATGGTGCCTTGAATTGAGATGATTTAATGTGATAAGTTAGAGATGAGAATGAAGGTGAAAAAGGGAGTTGAACATGTGTAGAAATTTATGATTAATGTGTATAAGTTAAAATGTTATGTTTTAGGTTGATGATCAAACATAGATTATTATTTGGTTGTGATCAATGATCTTGTATAATGTGTTTTGTGGATGATATGTTTTGTGGATGTCATGTTTTGTGGATGTTTTGGATTGGAATGGAGATGATAATGAAGAGAAATTGAAGTAGGAATGGTAGGATATGTATAGGATGTGTTAGGTGTGATTGAAGGGGTTGGAAATCTAGAAAATGACCTATAAATGTCCGTTGGATGGACCTTCTCAGGTTTTTCAGTGTCCCAGCCCCATTCATGTCTGTTTAACGGACATACATGTCCGCTTATCTGACATTCAAAGGACAGCTACAAAAAAATTTGATTTGTTTTAACGAAAAAATCTCACTTCGGGGTCTTCATAGAAGTTGTAGAACTCACAGTCCTATTTGAAACCGTCCTATAATGAAATTAATTTGATATCCACAGAAAAAGTTATGCCTATTTTCCCAGAACATTTATGTATATAAACTGTGGACTTATTAGTGCTTTCTTATTATATATTTAGGCTTGAATGGAGCTTGAAATGCACTGAGTTTGATGTGGAAATAAGAGATAAATAAGTGATATGTTTAGGATGGCGATTGAGGATATAAACATAAGAATGAATTGTCGTATATCAAGTGTCCAAATATGAAACTTTAGGATGTCATAAGAAGGAAGGTGAACATATGATGGCTAATGAGATTCCATTAAGATGAATGATGAGTATTAAGTAAAGATAATTGATAAATGGGATATTTTGTGATCTTAGGAAGTTAAAATAACCTTAGTGAATGATTGAATGATGTATATTGGGTAAGAATGAATGAGAACCTGAATATTATGTGAACATAAAATACAAGAAAAGAAATGATGAATGATTGAATTATGTTATTTGAATGACTAAGTTCTTTGAGGTATGAACCTAGAGTAAGCTTGACATACACAAATGATGTTGTTAAAAATCAAGTGATGTGATTAAGGATAAATACCTGGACTAGTCAATTTGAGCATGCATTATACATTTCACATATACATATGTGTATAATTGAATGTTTATGCGATTGTGCAATTAGTAATGTGTGTACAATGTGTATTGCATGAAGTTGATGCACAGGATTGAATGTCAGTGCCTGGACATTTTTGAAATATGGAAGCTAATGCTAATCTGGAGCGTACTGTGAGTAACCTAGATGGTCTCACTCAATTAAGTGTTTGTTTTATATTATGTTTGAATTATTGAATGAATGTGATTTGATTATGTTGCTTTCGGACAATGAAGGTTCGATAATTCTAATGAATGAATGTGATATTGAAGTGCTACTTGTATGTGAATGTTAAGAACTAAATGCTTCATGACATGATTGATTGATTATAAGAGATGCATTCCATATATGAATGCATGATCAGATAATGAGAGTTATGACCTGAGCAGCCACCGAAAAAGAGCTTAAAGCTTAGATTATAAAAAAGAGCTTAAAGCTCAGAAAGTGTATAAGAGCCAAAGGCTCACTATGTACAATGAGCCCTGTATCCCCAATGGATAAGGGACAGTATAAATGAGCCCATTATTCACAATGGATACAGGACAATTTAGGCACTTGGTCACAACAACGTAACAATTGGAAAAAAGTCACATAAACATTTTGTATACATTTGAATAAGTATGTTTGATTGTTGAAATGCACAATTGTCTTACCCTTAAGTGATAATGTGATATGCGATAATTTATGCAAAATGCAGAGATGTGAATTATATGCTATGTGTATTGATGTGTTGCATCGATTGAGTGGACCATCGATGATAGTTACCTCATTGATTTCGCAAAACTCACCCAAAATTTGCAATATTTTTTTTAGGCTCAGAAGAGTTACCCCGTTAGGCAAACGAGAGTATAGCCGCTACATTCAAGTAAGAGATAGAGGTCGGGATTAGTTCACATCTACATCTGTATTTTCTTATTTTTGTATCAATTTGTGTATTCTGTGATTTCTGTACAAATTTCTGTATGTAATACCTTCTAAAATTAGAAATGTTTTGAATGAGAGTGATCAAAGTGTAATAATAATTATGATTTCGATGTGTATAAAATAAAAGGATGGGCCTGAATTTAATTACTGATTTTGAAAAAAAATTTATACTGAGTTTCGAGTGTTTGACTAATTGATTGTTCTAGCATGCCACCCTCGTGGGGTATGCACTCAGATATTACTCAGGATGTTGGGTACGTGTCTTGCGAGAGTGGGGTGCTTTACCAAATGCTTGTTTCTCACTTTTTGACATGTTGTAACAAGCAGGTGGAATAAAGTATGATCCATCATCTCTTCTTCTCAAATGCAAATATTTTCTAATATTCATGTCTTCTAAGTCTAGTTTAGTCTTAATAGTGTCTTTTGATTTCATAGCAATTCCCATAACAGACCCTAAAATGGCCTCACAAAGAGTTTTTCTCAATATGCATGACATCAAGATTGTGCCTTAATAGTAAACTTGGGTGTTTGCCAAATGTAACGTTAACCAAATGTGACAGTTGGTAAACAATGTCATCACCCGACAACTAGATCGAAGCTTCACCCAACTCAACTGTCCCATTAAACTTTTTACTTCTGCGCCATCTATGCCCATGTTCCAAATAATGACGATGACCCGTATAACATATTTTACTTCGTATCCTTGTTGAATATGTTTGATGATTACAGACAGGATAAGCCCTATACCCTTTAGTGCTTAACCCCAACAAATTCCTATAAGTTAGGAAATCATTTATAGTCCATAATACTGTAGCACACATTGTAAATGTGTTGCCTTCAACAACATCAAAAGTTTATATTCCATATTCCCACAGATAATTTAAGTCATCAATTAATGGTTGCAAGTAAACATCGATGTCTTTACCAGGAGCAGTAGGTCCTGGAATAAGCAAAGATAACAACATAAAAGGCCTCTTCATACACTTCCACGGAGGTAATTATATGGGACTAGAATCACTGGCCACATGCTATATGAATTACTTATATTACCGAAAGGATTAAATCCATCTGAGGCCAATCCAAGTCAAACATTACGACAATCTTGTCTAGACCATGGGAACTTTCTATCAAGCTCCTTCCATGCCATTGAGTCAGTTGGATGATGCATAATGTTATCATCGATGCATTTCCCTTTATGCCACCTCATATCTAAGGCTGTTTTTGTTGACATAAACAGTTTTTGTAATCATGGTTTAATAAGAAAGTATCGAAGGACTTTCATTGGTATCTTTTTCCCTCTCCCATCATCCACCTGCCACCTTGATGTACCATAAATAGGACACTTCTAAAGTTCTTTACTTTCCTTCCAATAAAGAACACAGTCATACTTACAAGCACGAATTGAAGTATATCTCAATCCAAGGTCCCTTAACAGTTTCTTTGCATCATAGTACGATTTTCTTAAGTTATGTTCCCTAACTAATGCATCGTTTAGTAAGTCAATTAACATGTCAAACAACTTGTTGAAGTAAATCACACATTAATATAGAAATTACGTAGAATATATGATATACACAAGAAGGGGGGTTGAATTGTGTATTCTTTTTGCAAATACGAAATCTTTAATTTTTCTTGATAAGAACTTCTCTAACTTGTTAAAAGAATATCACAAACGTTATACGAAAATTGTTACGTAGATAAATCGTAAATAACTTCTATATACTTGTTTAAGAACAAAATAGAATGAGTTGAGAGATAGAAGATAGACACTGCGATTTTATACTGGTTCACCCCAAACCGTAGGCTACGTTCAGTCCTCAGAATTCATTTGAGTTTTCACTATACTTCAAAAAATGTACAAGTATTCTTTCTTCCCTCTAGAGCCTCATCAGGTCTCTCACACCAAGTATTCTTTTAGCTATCTTAGGCTCTCCAGGCTTTTAGCCATTTCTTTCTCTCACTAGAAAGGTATCGTGATCTATTGTTACAGTAATATTTAGCTCTCCAGTATCGCACTACAAAAATTTTCTTTTCTAAGTATACACTTGAACGCTCAAAAGATGTAAGATCAAAAAGTTTTCCGAAAGGTTGAAAAGTTGAAAGTTATTCAATCTTCGACTACGACTAGTATTTATAGTCTAAGTGTCCAACTGCTTCTTGATTCTTGATAACTTCTTCTTGAGTCTTGATAACCACTTCTTGAATCTTGATAACCGTCATTTAGTTGAGTTCTGTAACTAACTCTAACTAACTAACTGTTCGACGTATTCACGTATCTTCTGCTTTGTATCGTCTGTGTTTTTCTTTTGTGTTTTGCTTTCTTCTGTGTTCTGCTTCCTTCTGTATTTTTCTTCTATGTTTTGCTTTCTTCTGTGTTCTGCTTCCTTCAGTATTTTTCTTCTGTGTTTTACTTTCTTCTGTATCTTCTGCTTCTTTTGTACTTCTTCTGTATCTTCTGCTTCTTATGTATTTTGCTTCTTCTGTATCTTTTGCTTCTTCTGTATTTTGCTTCTTCTATATCTTCTGCTTCTTCTGTACTTCTTCTGTATCTTCTGCTTCTTCTATATCTTCTACTTCTTATGTACTTCTTCTATATCTTCTGCTTCGTCTGTACTTCTTCTGTTTCATCTGTACTTCTTCTGTATCTTCTGCTTCTTCCGTACTTTCTACTTCTTCTGTGTCTTTGTGCTTCTTCTGTATCTTCTTCTATGTTTTGTACTTCTGCACGCTTAACACACTTATGAAACTAGTTCATTTATTTCTAACATTATTATTATTTGATTGTCATCAAAATTAATCATCATAAAGTCCTCCTGACTTAACAATCTCCCCCTTTTTGATGATAACAAATAATCATAATTTAGAATGATAAAAGTGTGAATGAACTATTTTTATTCAGATAATGAATAAGAAAACATTAAGCACTGTACACATATACTATCTTCTGTATCTGTACGTCTCTTCTTTCTTTTGCTTTTCTTCTGCTTCTATTTTTCTTCTTCTATTCTTCTCCCCCTTATTCTTTTCTCCTTTCTTCTTCCTTCTATTTTTCTTGCCCCTTTTTTTTGTTCTTCTCCCCCTATTTTTTATTAATCAAAAAGGTTTTCTCAGATGCTGCATGATTTCAGAAAACATAAGTTGCATGTCAGTCCTGATCGACTTGAGGTCTTCTCCTATTGACACTCGAAGATAAGCTACTTCCTCATGTAGATTACCAACTGAGTCACCCAAATCATCAACCTTAGTATGAATTTCTTCAATCTCCTTCACTAAGGCGTCTTGACTCCACTGTTAAGAGTGACTAACTTCTTCCAACCCAATTGTAGGAACTTTTTGAGATGTACTTAATGGATAGAAGTTTGGTTCAACATGTCTTTCTGAAGGTAAAACATCTAATTCAATGATTTTCAAAATAGGAGGTTTGAACAATTGTTTTCCTTCTAGGAGATAAAGGTCATCAGGTTTTGGTAGTCTTGGTATTGGTTTGCCAAGAAGGTGAAGGACATTTTTAATTGAAGATATAGAACTCAAAGGTATAAGGTGGATAAGTAGGGTTACAAGAGTTTCTAAGTTGAAACTAATACCTTCGACCATAATAGTTCTGAATCATCCTTTAGTCACCCTTCCAACTACCTGAGAAGTTGCGTCTGTGGTGAAGCGTCCACAATGAATTCCTGATGCTTTCGAAATGTGGTGCGAAACATAGACTCATCTTGGTTGTTCTGCATTGCATGCATCATCTATACTTCTCACAGCTTCTTGTATCTTTTCATCTGTAAGGTCACCTATTTTTCCTTCAAAGTACATCTTCTGTTTCCCTTTTTCTACATTGCATACAATGTTTGATGCTTTAGGTTACACATCAGGTACAATCTTGATCAATGTTCTACTTGTAACTGGGTAGATGGTATATCAGTCCTTTGTCATATTCAACGGATATGGTTCTAACTTTTCAACTCTCAGAATCCCATATAATCTTCTCTCTTCATGATTCAGAAGATGTATAGACCGATTATTGATCAAGATAGGTTCTACTTGTACCTTGATTAGCCTTTTCACAGGTTCTCTTATTATGATTGAGCCTCTGCTTCTAACAGGTACAATTTCTTCTGTCATCATCATTTTTAAGTCCTCTTTTCTGATAGGAATATAAGAGTCAACTGATTTTTCCTTCTGTAAAACACCAGTTGAAGTACTCTCTTTCTGACTAATCTTCAACTTCTTATTTTCTTCCACCAGTCTAGAAGGTGGTTGTGATTGGGGTCTCTTCTTCTCAAACTCCAACTCCCTCTTAATTTCGGTCTCTTTTATTGACTTTAGCTGATGTTGTTGCAAAATTGAGACCAAAGACCAAGTGGCCTGTGGTACTTTTTTTACCTTCTCAGAATCTTCACTAGGAATCAATCCTTTCACTCTCTTCTGCTCTTGTTGTCGAAGAGTTAGTAACCTTGGTGATCTTCTTGATTTCTTAACTTGATCAAAATCAAGTGTCTCTCCTTTTCTTTTCAACGACACTTGTTTTTTAGATAGATGCATCTGGCTTTCTTCTTTTTGTAAAATCGTCTTATCTTTAACTGCTACCTCAAACGATTTATTCTTCTTTTCTTCTATATCCATTCTTCCCAAGGATTGAGGTTTCTTCTTATAAGTGGGAGTAACATTTCCACTTACGCTATGTCTGATTGTGTGCTCCCCCTCAGTCCTTGCTTTCGCCATAAAAGTTGTCTCCTAGCTCCTTTTCTTGAGTTTTCAGTCCCATTCTACATATAGTAGATGCATTAATAATGTAACATCCCGTTACCTATACGGCTAGAACAATTAATTGTGTGACACTTATATGACTTAAGATAGATGAACTATAGACATGAGTTATTTGTGACTCACATATTATTTGGCACATTCATCCAATATATATGCTTTCATTTGGCATTTCCGGGTAAGTATGACAAATTGTCATTATGATAAATGGTGAATCAATGGTGATAAATAGTACACGTGAGGTGCATGAGGATAATATTGTTTAAGTTAGGAAGGCTCCATTACAGGTTGTAATTATGACAAATGGTGAGTCAGTGGAGA
>JAOQMS010000008.1:21623548-21634973 GCA_027563885.1 Erythroxylum longipes
TGGGTTGTATAAATGAATGTGGTTGAAAGATTTTAAATTTGCATTTTAGTAAGACAAGTAGTTTGGGTTATGGGTTCCGTCATAGGGGTTTTCGCCGCGGCGAAGCTAAGAGTTCGTCGCGGCGTACTTAACCTGAAGTTCTGTATTTTTCTTGGCGTGGTGAGTTCACCGTGGCGAGACCAAATGGTCGCCGCGGCGAAAATAAAATTTCGGGTTTGCCGCGGTGAAGTTGAATATGTCCACCGTGATGTAAAATTCCTGAAAGGTTCAGGGGATTTTCTCCCATAAGTTCGCCGAGGCAAACATAATTGGCGGCGCGGCGAAGCACACCTTTGCTTCCTAATGATTTTTCTTTCAAATTTTCAAATTCTAACCCCTCCTCCACGCTCAAGCTTTATGATCCTAAGTCCGATGTTGGGCTCCGGAAACGGGGTCTAACATAAAGGTTAGTATATTTATGTGTTAATACTTATTCCTTCAAATTCTATATATCAAAAACAGAATTCAACATATGAGGGTATAGCTAAGAGTATTGACCAAATCCTTTAATAGACATAGATTAATAGTTGTTATGTAACCATATGTGTACTTTACACTCAGTTGCAAACAACGAATATGAGCCAATATCAAGAGCCCTAGTGGCTAAAGGATCTTACTTATTGAAAAACTAAGGAAAAAAAGAAAAAAGGAACATTAAGCCAAAGAGGCAAGAAAAAGCAAGAAACAGAGATCGTGCCTTAAGAATTTAAGAAACTAACAAGATTGACCACACGATTATTTAGTCTTGTTAAACATAACCTTTTATAGACAAACTTTGATGCATGGAGGTATACCAATCAGTTTCCTTCATATTAAAGCTTTGTATTATTCTAATTTAGTCATGGGGAACCCACTTTTTATATTTTTTTAGAAAAAAATAGAATTAATTAATAAAGAAAAACAAGGTCATACAAGCTTAAAAACAAAAGGGATTACCCCTATCTACCTTACCTTTGAAGGTAAAACATTAAGAATAGAAAATCAAGGTGAAAATAAACGTAACAAAGTTACCCTATACATGTAGTGAGAAAAGTATATTTGAACTACGGGTCAAGTGCAAGTTCTTCATCAAAATGGGTTCTTAGACTTCAGTGATGATCACAGATATCAAAGCCTCTTTTGAAGAAAATTTGCTTGCGAAACGTCTGAGATTGCGTTTAGTGATGATTGTAGATATCAAACCCACTTTTTAAAGTTGTTACTTAGTCTTAATGCATAATAGATTTTTGTACATAAATTTTGCATAAATTGTAATTAGAAATGGTATAGTTTGTGTTAAGGCATGATATACTCTTATTAAAGCAATGTTATTCTTATGTTAAAGTGAAGTTTGAATTACTTATTATAGGTTGTAGTATTTTTTATACATAGGCATGGTATAAGATGCATGGAGTTCCAGTATATTTTTATTAAGGCATGGTATTCTTTATACTCAGTGATAGTATTATGATATTAAAGTGAAAATGTGATTTATTTGTGATGGGTGGTGATATGTTTTGTACATAGGTGTGGCATTGGATGTACGAAGTCTTAGTAGTTTGTATTGAGTTATAGTACTCTTTCTATTTAATATGGTATTCTCATGTTAAATTTAAGGTGTGACTTTTATCTATTATAGGTGGTAGCGTTTTTTTGTATATAAGTTTAGTATTAAATAAATAGAGTCTTAGTATAACTTTTATTAAGTGATGATAATCTTTGTGCTTAGTGATGATATTCTTATATTAAAGCAAAAGTATGATTTATCTATTATAGACAGTGATTTTTTTTAATACATAAGCATAGTATTAAATGTATGAAGTCCTGATATAGTTTGCATTGAGTCACGGTGTTATTTCTACTGAATGATGGTATTGATGATATTCTCATATTAAATTGAAGGCGAACTTGTCCATTAAAAGTGGTAGTACTTTTTATAAATAAGCAAGGTATGATGTATAAAGCCCTAATTTAATTTATACCGAGACATTGTATTCTTAGTACTCAAATATGGATTATTATATTAAAGTAAAGGTGTTATATATAGTGAGTACTAGTACTTTTTATAAGTAAGAGTGGCAGTGCATGTATGAAGGTTGTAAATAGTATATTCTTTATACTCGTTGATAGCATTTTGATATTAAAGTGAATGTATGACTTATATGTTTCAGGCGATAGTACTTTGTACATAATCATAATTAATATATGATGTATAAAGTCCTAGTATATTTTTTATTAAGTGATGATATTATCTATACTTATTGATAGTATTCTCGTATTAAAGTGATGATCTGATTTATCCATTATGAGTGGTGATATTTTTTTGTACAATTTCACGATATTGAGTATATATAATTATAGTGTTTATTAAAGTATGATATCTTTTGTACTTCTGCTAGTATTCTTATATTAAAATAGATATGTAACTTATCTGTAGTGATACTTTTGTTACATAGATATGGTATTGTTTTCATATATATTTGATATTTTCTTGTCTTCATAATATTACAGCTAGCCATTGAAGTTTTCTAAGGTTCGGATAAGCTCATTTTTTAACGATCATCTTGAAGTTAAAGGTATAACACAAGTTGGTGCTTCATCTTTGTTATCCTTCTTTGTTAACTTAATCATGTAACTTACTGGTAAAAAATAATGGTGATTTTGTATCATAGATCAAAGAAAATTGTGTCGCTTTTGAAACTAGTTGTTGCAATAGTAGAACATGTATTTTCTTAAATCTATTGTAGTTTTTCATTTTTTTTAAAAGAGCAGTATTAAAGATGATATATGTTATAAATTTTTAATTTTTAAATCACGATAAGAAACTTAATAAAAAGAAAAACAAAACTCCCTTAATTTTCTTTTGTAGTTGATAATAGAAGGAAAAAAATGAAATACAATGAATAAGAAAAGAAAAATATAAAAAATTCATTTCACATTATGATAATACTATTTTATTCATTTTGTAAATAAAAGTTATTTATTTAACTTTTAAAAAATATATACCTAACAACCGAGTGATGCAAATGACCAATACCAAACGGTCCCAGAAAAAGTGAGATGGACATGGTCGATGACGACCCATGCATGGCCATTTAGCGTTGACCTCTCACCACCTCAGAAAACAAAAATAAAAAACAAATTTAGGAAGGAAGAAATCAATTAGGAACTCCGTGCAATTATGGCGAAGCTTCATGGCGGCTGCAGTTTGTGGAAAAATGAGACCATTCCTGCAATAATTATATCTTCGCCACTGCAACCCACTTTTACAGCTCCCTCCAATACCTTTCATTGTTATCATTCTCTCTATCTTCCCCAATTTCAGACATGGACCGACGCCTCCATGAGACCATAAGAAAAGGTGATACATCCACCTTCTTAAATTTTGTTCGAGAAAACGAAGCACTGATCGATCAAACCACCCCAAAGTCCACGAATACCATATTACACATAGCAGCTCGTTTCGGGCACTGGGAGTTGGCGGGAGAGATAGTGAAATTGAGGCCGGAGATGGTGTCGGCGGTGAATGAGAAGATGGAGACGCCATTGCATGAGTGCTGTAGAGAGGGGATAGTGGAACTGGCGAAACTCTTGGTAGAAACTGATCCTTGGGTGATTTACAAGGTCAACCAGGACAACCAAACTGCTCTTTTTGTTGCTTGTGAGAAAGGAAAACTGGATGTTGTCCAGTACTTGCTTGAGTACCAGTGGCTGCTGACGTCGGAAGTAGATGGCTTAGCTACTTCTCTACATGTTGCTGCTTCGGGAGGGTACACAGGTAATTAACACCTAAATACTATATTCTTCTTCTTATTGTTATTATGGTTATATTAGTATTAATGAAATATTTCTTAGAAAAAGAGAGGACAAACTAATCCAAAAGTGGAATTACTTGCAAACTTATCTAGTACATATGTCCTATATAAACTAAAATTCATTATCATATTTGAATTCTGTAGCTTTTATATACAGCACTCGGACGTGGAATAACGAAATCCACTTGATTTGACAATAGTCAATTCATATTCTTTTAGTTCTATACGACACGTAAATTTGTAAGGTAATTCTCAAAATATTTTGAGAGGAGGCTATTATATTCTTCTTGTGTGAATCTAACAATTTGAAGACATTTAGTATATTTACCATAATTAAAATAGTATCTTTTACGTTTTCCATTAAACCCATGTTTTAACTTTAAGCTTTTGCATTTCAATATATGCGAGTTTCAATTTTCGGAAAAAATCTTTTTATCTATTAGAAGATTTAAGTTTAATTTCTAACTTCAAATGAGAGAAAATTTTATTTAATAAATAAATATTTTTAAAATCTATATATTTTAGAGAAATTTAAAATTAGGAAAGTTATTTTATATTTTTCGAAATAACTTTTTAAAAATAAATTGAATATTAGTCATATTCTTCATAAGAACAAAATTTAAAATTAGTTATTATTTTTTACAAATTATAAATATATGATGAAATTAAAATAAAAAATAAATCTAAAATATAGCACTTTTACGACAGGCTAGGACACAGACACAATATTCCTATTCCCGCGTATAGCTGGAATCCACTACAGAATCATAATGGTTGACTTGACTTACCATCAAACAACTTGCTTGTCCTAACTGTCATAACCAGTCGAACAAGCGCACGTGTCCTTTATGCTACTTTCTGAATTTTAGTTATAATTTTCTTCTTATAATTTTTAATTCTATTTGCATAAAATATTATATTCTTTTGTTAATAGTTAATACTATTAAGGTTTTGCTAGAACACGTAACCTTTATATTCTAGAAACAATATCATATAAGGACTTATATAAACAAAGTTATATATTGTTGTATATTTTAAATTAATATAATGTGTAATTATAAAATTAAATACAATACATATTATAGTTTTATTTAAAAAAATTTGTAAAAATATACATTTATTACATATAAAATTTATATTTACAATTTTCAGAAACATTTCATTCTGTTTAAATTATATAAAAATTTCAATGGTGTTAACCATAAAAATATTTAAAATTTGTATGCAAAAATAAATATTAAAATTATACGAAATGAAAAATTAGAAGACGACAACATTTTGTTAATCAAAACCAATTTATAAGAAATAAATCTACCTTGGCCTACCATGACTATCCCTTATGCTTAGCGGACATAGAAACGGATACAGTGACCCTCAGGATCAACTGGGCACAAAAGAAAAGGATAAATACTGCATGAAGTTTTTGGAGCCATTCGTCTAAAATCTTTTACCAATGGCCAGAAATAGCTACGTGACGATAAATGTATAATTTTTAAAAATAAAAATTTTCTTCATTTAAAAGTGGTAATAATTAAAGATTATTAAGTATTAGTTATTTAATTAATCTGTCACTAATACCTTTTAAGTGAAAAGTTAATAATAGGATGTGTTTTAATTAGAGTATTAATTGTTTTATTCGTGTTCTCTTAATTCCAGTTCAAATTGAGAATTCTACGTAATCTCTTTGAACTTTTGTTTGTGATTAACAAAAAAAATTAACATTATCTTTGTGGTTCTGTATATTTCCACCAGAAGCCAAAGTGTCAACCTTTTCTCCAATGTGTTTCTTTTCTCTCCTGCGTAACTCTGCTAAGCCTAAGTTGTACAAGTAAAACTTTTCATTTCCGACAGCGGAGTATACTTGCCTGTGAGAACGGCATGATATCTACTAATCTTAACCATATTACAACATAGAAAGGTAAACCGTCTTGTTAAGTAGATGAATAAGATTTTTATCCATATATATTTCAATATTTCTGTTCTTTTATATATTAGAAAACGTTAAGGCTATATAAAGATTCGATTTTCAGTGTGAACGAAAGTCTTAAACTTGACTCCAACTGACACTAAAACTTTAAGTTACAATTACAAAAAATTGGAATAAAGTTAACTAACACGGTTGTTAAATAAATCCGAGCATGCATGCAGAAATAGTGAAGGAAATCCTTAAAGTACGGCATGACTTTGCATGGAAGAAAGACCTTCATGGATGCACACCTTTGCACCTATCTTGCAGCAAAGGCCATCTCGAGACAACCAGAGAGTTACTAAGACTTGACACAGACTCATCTTCTTTACAAGACAATTGTGGCCGTACGCCTCTCCATGCGGCAGCCATCAAAGGCCGAGTGAACATCCTCGACGAGTTGCTCTCTGTAAGCCTCGAACCTGCTGAGATGTTAACTACACACGGTGAGACAGTTCTTCATCTTGGCGCCAAACACAACCAGTTCGATGCCATTAAGTATCTGGTTGAGAAGCTTAACATCACCAAGCTTATTGATAAGCCCGACAATGACGGCAACACAGTTTTGCATTTAGCAACTGCCGGGAAGCTTAGCACTGTAAGAAATTTCTCTCATCATATAAAACACATTATTTCCCTTAAATCATTTTGCTACCGATTTCAAATCTTGGAAGTCATATTGTCTTTTACGTGATTGAGATTAGATGGTCATCTACCTCCTGAAGCTTGGTGTCAATGTAAATGCAATAAACCGTAAGGGACAAACTGCTCTTGACATAGTGGAGTCAGATGTGAGCAACTCTGGTGCACTCCTGATTTTACCCGCGTTACAAAATGTTGGAGGCAAGAGGTGTGATCAGTTACCGCCAGGTTCGCAAGAAATTCACCTAACGGAGCAGGAAAAAACTTCGTACCAACCATTACCATCGCCAAAGAAAACAGCACAATCTCCAGGTCGACATAACAATCGCCGTAGCCACCGCAGACGGCGTGAAAAGCAGCTGGAGAACCAGAACGAGGGCCTACGAAATGCACGTAACACAATCACTGTGGTGGCGGTCTTGATAGCCACCGTCACATTTGCCGCGGGAATCAACCCTCCGGGGGGTTTTGACCAGCAAAGGGGTCGAAGCCTAATGGCAAGGCATACTTCTTTCAAAGTCTTCATGGTGTGCAACATTGTGGCGCTATTTCTATCCCTGGGGATCGTCATTTTCCTTGTTAGCATCATACCTTTCCGACGAAAATCATTGATGAAGTTACTGGTGGTGACACATAAAGTGATGTGGGTATCCGTGTCGTTCATGGCTGCAGCTTATATTGCAGCCATGTGGACGATTGTGCCGCAAGGGAAAAGTATGGCATGGACGTTGGTGATAGTGGTGGCTGTTGGTGGAGGGTGTACCATGGCCATTTTTGTTGGTTTAGGGGTCCTGTTGGCTAAACATTGGATCCGCAAATGGGAATGGAGGAGATCTAAAAGGAAAAACGATTCCCCGACTAGTAGCATTAGTCGTGTTGAAGAGTTGCAGACAATGAAAAGGGGCATGGGCGATTCTACTAGTAATTCAGATGTCGATAGCTCTGATCAAGGAGGTTACCACTTATATTAGTACCAGTAGATCCTTAAGAGTTGCTATTATATCAGTCACGGCCCAATTAATATATACCATCAGGCCTTGCAGGTTCCTTCGCCTACGGGTTTTCGTTAACTCGTGTTTGTACTTCACCATTGACTTACAGTTAGTGTTTTATGTACCCTTTTCCATTAAATTGAAATTGAATTATTTTTTCATTCGTGAATGGAATTGAATTCCAATCAATTATGGTTTATGAAGAGATGAAATCGTTATCTAAATTAAATTAGGAGACTTTTACTAGACTTAATGTTACAATTATTCTGGTATGATCTACAAAAGGATTACTAAACTTCCACTTGACTTCTCGGTGGAGCAAACTAAAAATATAATTGGAGAACATGGTTTCCACAGCAATTATTATAACAGGCATTAACTAAAAGAACAATTAACACAAGTTGATACTGTAAATTGCAAATTACATGAACGCATATTACTCTGAGAAAAAGTATATAAAAGAAGCCATCAACCCAAAAACTTAATTCATGAGAATTGAGTAACGCAGCATTAACTCTCCTCTCGATATGTGCTACTGCCTGGAGAGTAGGTTAGCTACTTGAGGATTTTTTTTTCAGTAGTATTGGCATGTTGAGTTAGTTTTCCATTGGAATTCTTCTGCTTCTATATTATTCATTTTTCTTAAATTTCCCTCCACTTTCACTTGTCTTCCCTCTCTCATCTTTTCTTAAATTATATGTTTTGATCGCTTTGTTACTCTCTCCTTTGTTTGGACACGCATGCCCTTCTTCTTTATTTTCATCAGGTGGACCGCATATTGTGGCCATCAATATGATTTCGCGCATACTATACCATTTTTAGAAATCATATATTTTTTTTAGATAAACATAACCCGTGATTAGGCTTTTAATTATTCGTACTTATCTCTCGTATAATTAAGATGAAGACATACTTATTATCTTGATAATGATAAGGCTTCTAACTATTAATACTTGTATATTGTATAGATAACATATAGAAATAGTTAATGATTTTAAAATCAGACCAAACTGATTGATTTGACCAAAATAAATATATACTGGCCAAATTTTCGGTCCAATTTACGTTTATAACCTCTTTTAGAAAAAACATGTCGGTGTAATAAACCGACTGATTTCTTTAAAAATTTCCTGATTTTTCTAAAAATAAGTTAAGTCAACTTTTTTAACTTACTACTATAACAAAATAAGGAGATTTTAGACGCTTATACTCAGACGCATCTAATAAGTGTCTTAAATAATCTAAGAATTGGTGAAGTTTTTAGACATTTATTTAAGACGAAAAAATTTGTCTAAAAATATACTAAAAAAGAGTCTAAAACTTCTAAAATTTCTAATTGATGGGAAAAGAATTGACACCTTTTATAATTTGTAGTAAGTATGCATCCAGGAATAACCCCGATCTCATGACCTTCTATGTCGTATTCTTTTTATATTTTTACAAAAAGATTATTTTTATTAAATAAATTGTTACCATGGTAACAAGTTACGCCCTACTCTGCTCTGCTCCTCTTCATAAAAATTCTTAAATCTTAAAATCCCCGAGAAGGATCAACTCAAAGAATAATAAGTTGACACGGAAAATAACTTGCCTTCAATTCACCTTCAAAACAAAACACTTTGCTTCTTATTTCTCTTCTGATTGAAATTAATTATCATATCACTTGTGTGGCCCCACATATTTTATAGTATGAAATGCAAACCAAAGGGGTATAATACATGGTAGTAGGTAGGTCATAGCAGCCGCAATCAATAATACATCAATAAGTCTTTTTACATTACATCTCTCTATTAGCTGTATGTAACACTCGTAGGGTATCATATCCCAAGAATCTACCTCGTAGATCTTAAGTCTATTTGCGCCTTTGAACTCAATCCTTGTGTTTTGGTTCAGTTCTTAGTACTTTCTAGCGAGTCCTCACTCCTCAAATTCGTGATCGCTAGGATTTGAAATTGATCCAAACAGCTTCTGAAATGTCACGCTTGTAGATTTTAAAAGAAAATGTCTGTGAAGGAGCTGAAAGAGCGTCACACGGCGGCGACTAAGACGGTCACCACTCTCAGAGAACGCTTGAAGAAGAAACGTTTTCTCTTGCTCGACACCCACGGTGTCTAATTTTTTTGATTCCTTTGTTTTTGTTTTATCTGTTTCGCCTTTATTTCTCAAATGTGAGTGGATAGATCTAATCGGGAAGTTTTGACAGTTGATAAATATGCGAGGTCGTAAGGGAGGACTTCGGTGAGCTTCGAACCCACCGATCTGGTCTGTTGTCGGACTCTTCAAGGACATACTGGAAGGGTGATATTTATCCAACTCTATTTTCTTTTAGCTTCAATTGAAAGCTATAGCTGTCTTAATAGGTTTTGTTGTATTCTTGCTCATTGTCACATCATAAGTGATATGAATGAAATTATTTTCGATTTAGAGATGTTATGAATGCTATAAGGGACAAGAGATTCCTTGGTATGAAAATCATAGCTGTCTTAATAGGTTTTGTTGTATGTTGTGACATCATAAGTGATATGAATGAAATTATTTTCGATTTAGAGATGTTATGAATGCTCTAAGGGACAAGAGATTCCTTGCCATGAAAATCATAGCTGTCTTAATAGGTTTTATTGTATTCTTGCTTGTTGTCACATCATAGTGATATGAATGAAATTATTTTCGATTTAGAGATGTTATGGATGCTCTTAGGGACAAGAGATTCCTTTCTATGAAAATCACACATAATTTTCTACTTTCTGATATCTTCCTAATCCCTTTCTCTCTTTTACGTTGCCAATAAAAGGATTTGGTTACTAGAAGCAAGGCGTTTAGTTTGGAAGGTCAATTGAGGATTGGGGACTTCCATGTATGTTCAGTATTTGAGAGGCTATCCTTTTAAGGTGAGTTTTATGTTGCCACAGATTCTTGATTTGCTTATTGTAATGTTAAGATTTTGGAAAGTGTATTAATGAAAACTTTATGTTGTGTGTATTTTACTAAGTGGTACTAATATTCTCCTCTCTCATAAACATCAGCTTGTTGCAGGACATTCATAGCTGAGTCCACTGTACACTCTTTCTTGTGTGTTTTGTTATTTCTTCTCTAACAATATTTAGAAGCATATTCTAGAAACTAAATCATTCGTAGTATTTTGAGGAAGATTTGGTTATCAATGAAAGTCCATTCCATTTAAGGAGTACCTTCTATTGGTTACATTAGTTTATGAGAATTTGTTAATACAAAAAGCTAAAACCTCTAGGATTTCAACTTGAGCATCTTGGCAGCTATTGTTAAGTCAAGAGGACTTAACGATGATTAATTTTGATGACAATCAAATAATAATCTTAGAAACAAATGAACGTTTTTGACAAGTGTGTTAAGTGTGCAGATAAAGTACATAACACAAACGCAGACACAAAGTCAACATAGACACGAAATCAAAACACAGACGCAAACGCAAAGTCAACATAGACGCAAAGGCAACACAGACGCAAATACAACACAGACGCAGACGTAGATGCAAAATCGAAACACAGATGCAAAGACAATATAAACACAGACGCAGACGCAAAGACAATATAGACACAAAGTCAACACAGACGCAAAGTCAATATAGACGCAAAGAGGACATAGACAATACCATGAAGATACATTAGCACGTCAGACAGTTATTTAGTTAAATTTAGTTACAGAACTTAACTAAATGACAGTTATCAAAAATCAAGAAGCGGTTATCAAAAATAAAGAAGCGGTTATCAAAGATCAAGAAGCGATTATCAAAAATCAAGAAGCGATTATCAAAGATCAAGAAGCAGTTAGAGACGAAGGCTATAAATACTAGTCGTAGTCGAAGATGTTATGAGGTTAGAGAATTTTAGAGAAAATTCTTACAAATCTTACAATTCAGAAATCAGTGATCTTTGAGCATTCAGTGCTTACTTAGAAAAGAAAAATTCTGTAGTGCGATACGAAGAGAGCTAACCTTACTGTAACAAAAGCTCACA
>JAOQMS010000008.1:21635073-21655783 GCA_027563885.1 Erythroxylum longipes
ATAATAATAATAATAATAATAATAATAATAATAATAATAATAATAATAATAATAATAATAATAGTAATAATAATAATGATGATGATGATGATGATGATGTAGTTAGTGATGACTATAATGGATATTTTGGTCTTTTTGTTAGTTATTTATTTGTCATTCTAAATTTACATTTTCAAACCAAATATTGGCATAGAAATTCTTTAGCAATTAACCAAGCAAAATAATACCCATTTCATTTCATTCCTCATCTATTCTATTCCTAAGAATAACTATTCCATTCCTTATCTATTCTAGCAGATGAACCAAACACCCTATTAAGTGTAGGGATGTTTAACAGATGGATATTTGACTAATTGTTACCACCTATATTTGATGTATTTTGCTTGATATTTTATACTTTTATTGTATATTTTGTACTTAATTTTCTCCAAAAATATTTACATGCGATAATTGCCTACATAAACTAAAGGAGAGCAATTCAGGCAAAAATGTGTCTAAAATAAGAAAATTAGCAATCTGGAAGGAGTGCATGCTTGTGCACTTTTGTGATATCTGGCGTACCTTGATTATGCTTGCTTATGTGCATGGTGATGCATGTAAAAAACCTAGAATTTAATATAAAAGGGACATTTCATGGGCAAAAGAAATCAAGAAACTTTGGGAGGCAATTTCCAAACGTGGAGAATGTCCAAAAGGGACAATTTTGGTCTAGGGAAGTAGAAAATACAAAGATTTCACCGGCAGATCCATCAGAATTCAAAATCAAGCCTTTACATCACAAGAGCAATTGATAGAAGACAATCAGGGAGATTTAGAATTATGATTCCTTTGTTTTCGATTCTTTTTTATTTCAATTTATGTTTGATTTTGTATTCATTCATGTGTATCTAAAAGTCCAATTAGTATTTAGGTTAGAGGAACCTTATGTTAATATGTTGACATGATTTGATTCTTTTATTAATGTGATTGGTTAATTGATTATTGTGATCTGATTATGTGTTTTGTTGATAATTTGATTTTATATGTAGAGATTGAGGAATAGATCTACCGTAATTAAAAGGGGTTAATTGCAACCTTAGAGATAGGATGACATAAATCCTCTAAGGTCTAACCTAATAAAGGGACTCATAAATCTGTAATCCAATGTTATAAGATTTAACTTGAGTAATTCGACTAGAGACCATAGGATTAGTTGTTAGTAGACTCAAGGTTAGCTATTAACATACCATAGGAGTCTCCACGACCCAATTAATCAACAAACAATTGCATGATAAAAGATCAATTTGTTAAGGTTTTAGGGGGGATTAGAGCCTAAATACTAATTTCTGATAACGATAGTGAATTCCAGTATCTCTGTTTCATTATTGTTTCCTATTTTATTTTATTTGTTTTAGTTTTAATTTCTTTCTATGAAAAATATAAAATAAATTCTTAGGCTAGATAATAGGTTAAGGGTGATTACTAGTATTTATAGTCTTCATGGGATCGGCCGGTACTTGTCGATAATAGCTACAGCTACGTCGTGTAGCTACGATTATCTAATATTGACTATTACACCTTAGGTCAATCAATGACATGTAAAGCAAGGCTAGTTACTAAAGATTATAACCAAAAAAAGAAGTTAATTTTGATGAAATCTTTTTTATTTTAATGAAACCTTTTCACACCATCAGCTATGCTTAAATCCATAATGATCTTATTATCTATAGGTACATATCATGACTATGAAATCTAGAAAATGGATATCCAACTTCATTTCTCAAAGGGTATCTGTTAGAGGTTGTGATTTCCTAATCAAGTATACAAGTTTCAAAAATCTATTTTTAGACTTAAACAAGCTGCAATGATTTGGAACATCCATTTTGATAAGACAATCAAAGATGTTATGGAAGAAGTAACGTATATTCTAAGAATATAAGTCTATAGAGATAGATTAAAGAGGTTACTTAGATTATCCCAATCCAAGTACATAAATAAAGTGCTAAGGGGATTTCAAATGGAGAATTCCTATGGGGAATTCTTATCTATGTTTTATGGAGTTTCTCTTTCATGAAGTATGTGTCTTATGACACAAGAAGAGAGAGATAAAATGGATTATGTTCCATATACCTTAAAAATTAGATCAATCATATATGTGATGCTATGTACTAGACCAAATGTCTCTTATGCATTGAACCTAACGAGTAGGTTTCAAAACAATCATGGTGGTAGTCACTAGATGATAGTGAAAAATATCTAAAATATTTAAAAAGAATTAAAGATGTTTTCTTAGTCTATGAAGGGGGATGAAATAAGATTCCAAAGGTCTTCATATGTTAGTTTTACTTCTGATCCTGATGATAGCAAATCACAGGCAGGGTATATCTTCACTATGAATGGTGGTTGAGTATATTGTAAGAGCTATAAACAACTAACCATTGTGGGTCCTACAATCGAGGCAAAACACATGTATGTGTTAGAGGTGGCAAAGGAAGCAGTTTGCATCAAGAAGTTCATTACCGTACTTTGAGTGGTTTCTAGCATTGTTAATATACCATGATATTAATGGTTCCTTGACCTAGGCAAAGGAGCAAGGTCTCATTAATGGTCCAAAAATATACTAAGTTTCACTTGATCAGGAAAATAGTGGAGCAAATAGCGTTAGGGTGAGTTCTCACTGAAGAAAATCTTGTAGATCCTCTTACTAAGCCATTTCATTATAAGAGACATACTCGACATATAGACGAATATGGTATTAGTTACATAGGTGATTGACTTTAGTGCAAATGGGAGATTGTTAGTTCATACCTTAGCAGCCAATCAGTTGGTTGCAATTTTATGTTTGACATTATTATTTTAATTAATAAAAGCATTCTTTATCTTTATTTATTTTATAATTATATTATATATTTTAATACTAAAGGTAAAATCTCTAGAATAATTATTGAGCATTTGAAATTATAATAAGATCTAATTTGCATTTAAGTATTATTCATATCTTATTTCTATTTTTAATTTCATCAAGATAGGATATTGATGAAATGGTAAAACAAACACACATTGTGTTTTTTTTATGCAGGAAGTAATTGCTTTCATAAATTAAAACATATAGATACTTAAATAGGTATGTAGGTGCTTATTAGAGAATATGATCACTGAATTGACCTAGTTATGAGAATCCCAAATAAAATATTACTTTTGTGTTTATGGATTCTTCATTATTATGGTTATATAATTTATCCTTAGACTTGAGACTATCGAATTTTTTCATATGGGAATTACAATATTTTGATACTACTTATGACCTATTCTAATTGAAGTAACTCAGTTGATAGTACTTGGATATCATATGAACCATATATAGATTGTTGAGTAAGTCAATAAAGGATTCATCACTTTAAAGTAATTAGAGAGAATGTTCCTTGTTCTTGAATAGTAAGGATTTAAGGAATTTCCTAGCCATAGCAAATTTAGATTTTAAATTTTGTTTTCAAATATCAATTATAAATCAATTACTAATTAACAAGAACAAACATGATTGGATTTAAAAGAATTGACACTCTATCTATACTCTAAATTTAATTGGAGCACTAGATGAAGAAAGGATTAAATTAAACATAATAAGTATGCATAGACAGGTAGAGTCAAACCAGTTTGACATTCCAAATATTTTGGTGGTCATGACATATTTTTGGATGATAATCTTGATCTATGATTTTAAATTACTTAATTGAAAATATAAAGATAGATTAAGGAGTTTTAATTTTTCTAATTCTAATTATGCATTCTAATTATGATTTATATGCATTGTCGACATATTAAGAACCTAATGGGTTATATATAAAAAGCAATTAAAAGGGGAAAAATCAATTTGAATTAAGATATACTTAATTATGAAATTTGAGAAACTTAAAGGATCAAATATGAGATATTTTATTTATTAAAATCAAAGTAAATTATAATTAAAATTAGAATTTAATTGTAATTAGAATATTTCGTTTTAGTAAAAATCAACCATTATACTTTTTTCTATTTATAGGAAATAATCATAAGGGAGCTAGCACTTCTGTTTATTCCTCCTTAAAATTGATTCTCTTTTTCTTTGCTTTATGGGTATAATTATTATTAAGATCCATTCAAGCAACTGTAAAAATTTTATTTTTACAGCACCTGTGATTGGATCATGATTTATTTCCCAATAAGGATGTTACCGCCATAAATATTAAAATGCTTCACTTGGATAATTGTCATTTTAGATCTCTAAATAATTTCTATTGTATACATTTGGATTGTCATTTAGTAAACCATTAAATTGCACAAGTTATTAAACCATCTAAATAATGTTGGGTTTATCTTAAAATTATTAGTCTCAAATCTTTGCCTAATAAAGTTGAATTATGTCCTTATAAGCGATGATCTAATATAATCCCACATTATACGATGTTTTCCCTATCTTACCATTGTGTTTGGTAATTAGAACCTTAGAACTTCTAGATTTATCTCTTTAAAATTTTAAAGTAAAGTCCTTTTGATTTCTGGATGTCACTCAAATAAAACTCCAAAGCTACTCCTAGTCATAAAACAAAGTATATAAATCCTAAATTCATCCAACAAAAATAAGATAAGGAAAGAAAGTTTTAAAAAAAATAAAAAAGAAAAAAGTGACCATATTAATCAAGCTAGTTCCAAAACTTGAATTATGATATGTTTATATCTTTTAAAAAATATGCTTAAGATTATGCTATAAGTGAACAAGCCATTCTTATAGCATAGATTACGTTAATAAGAGTGTTGATTCCACGAGGAAAAAAAATATAACTGCCTTTCTTTCTATTACCTGATCTTAAAAATGAATGATTGAATTAAAAGGAAAATATTAAATAAACTGATCTAAACTACCAAATCATAGTAATAAACAAGACTGAAGAAACTAAGAAATAAATAAGATCCATAAAAGAATTCCCTTAGAAACTTCCAATTCTTATCTTTATCTTGATTCAATGATTAACCCTAGTTTCTTGGAGCGGAAGAAAATTTAAAATTATAAACACAATTTTTTCTTAAGATACACAACCTCTATCTGTAAATTGATTTATTTAAATCTTTTTCTAATTAAAACACCTAAGAATGCATTAAATTGTTCTATGATTTCCTTTAATATATTTGACTCTAACTCAAAAGATTTATTAGGTCCTATCTTTAGGATTCCTTACAAATCTTATTATTCATACCACAACTATTCATACATGTGATTTTTCAATCCCCATATTTGAAATATGAAGTTGAAATAAAATATTAGTAAATCTTAACTTAATCAAAGTAAGTAATAATTCATAATTCATAATAAAACTTAGGTCTTTCTTTAAATCAAAGAATCAGTCCAAAAACTAGTTTTAGGTTCATCCAATCTAAATTTATTCTAATTTAGTTCGTGCTAAGATAAAAGAAACCAATAACAATAAATACATAAAACAAGATTAAAAAATCGTTCTTAAGGATTCTTGAAATCTTGATGTTCTTGGTTAAATCTTAATGAAATCCCCTTCTTTCCTCTAATGTTCCTTCATTTTTATATTAAGATGCTCTATTTTTCCTCCTTGTGATTGCTCTTTAGTCTCTCCTTAATTCCCAAAGAGCTCCTTTTTAGTTTTACAAAACCTTAAAAATTCAAAAAGTCTCATCTAGTGTAGGTTTAACACATATACGCGTTGATCTCATGTTCTTTATAGCTATAGAAAATCCAAATTTACTAAAAAGATCACCACTAATATGAGTCACCAATTTAGGCATATGTTACACCTACATTGGCTTAGTAACTCCTTAATCATACATCTAGTCGTTTATGTTTGGAACATAGGTTTGAAAGCTATGAACAAGGATTTATGTTTAGGGCCATATGCCTTTATATGTCAATTTCTCCATGAACGATAATGGACCAGGGATGAACACGAGGATGAACATAGGATTATTTTTTACTCTTTTTCTAAACATAGGTCCATGTTCAATCCATCTTCATCTAAATTCATTCTAAAATCTCTCTAACTTGGCTCTAACTTCCTCAAATTCGTTCCTTTTTGGGAGAGCTAAAACAAAGCTTTTAAACAAAATTTAGTCTATATTAAGTACCATATCATATAAAAATTAGCCAAACAAACCTAATGAAAACTTATTAAGCTATGATTAAAAGTGCAAAACTGTAAGATCTACTACTAAAGAAAATAGTATGGTGTTAAATTTTATGTAGATAAATTAATTAGTGACCTATATTCCATATTATACCTATAAGGATGAATTCCTAAATAGTAGTGGGATACGGTAATGATTGGATAATATAAAATTTAGCTTTATCTAAATTAATTCCATTATAAGAAACATGGCCTAAAAATATACCATGTTTAACCATAAATTGACATTTTTCGTAATTCAACACAAGGCTAATCTCTATGCACCTTGTGAAAAAAATTGTAAGATTATACAAACAATTATTAGATGAGTCTCCATTAAATGTAAGATCATCTATAAAGACCTATATGATTTGCTTGAAACTATAAGGTAGTTGGAGCACTACATGGACCAAAATGACATGCAACAGTACATAAAAGTTCCAAATTGACATGTAAATGTTATCTTTTCTTAATAATTTAGAGTAAAAAATATCCTAAACAACCATCAAGGGAACAATACTTAGCATGATCATCTAACTTATCAAGCATTTGATCGATAAAAGGTAAAAGGAAGTGGTCCTTACAAGTCACTAAATTTTATTAATATTCTATTTACTCTTAACCTATGTTGAACATACATAGGCACAATACGATAAAAAATGCTTTAGGCAATGACATATTTGCAACAATTTAAAAATATGTTGCCAAAAATTTATATAATGCAATATTTTTCAAAGTGTTGCCTTTAATAATATTAAAAAACAACAAAAATAGTAATTTGTTGCTATATATAACAAAAGGCAGAAAAATTAAAAAAAATGTTGCAATAAAATCTTATATATGCAACATTTGAAATTGTTATTAGAGTTTACTAAAGGATATTATATTATATCATATAAGTACATTATACGCACAAGTTTTGAAGTGGAACAGAAAAAACAAAATGAGAGGCCTAATGCGACGACGACCCATAAAATCGATGAACCTACAACCCAAATCAAATCACCACCATCCCTAGTTTCCTAACCATTTAGACGCTAGCTTTTCCAGTAGTCGACCGTCATTCATAGGCATCGATTACATAACGAAAGTTACACAGCAACTCTAGCTTGTGTGATGGGGATATTTAATAAAATCATTATTTTTCAGTAGTCGACCGTCATTCATAGGCATCGATTACATAACGAAAGTTACACAGCAACTCTAGCTTGTGTGATGGGGATATTTAATAAAATCATTATTTTTTGAAAAATATTACTATGTTTTTTAAATAAAATTATTGTTTGTAACACTAGAAGTAGTAATTAATGAATTTAGCAATTATTAAACAATTTAACAAGTTTGATCGATTCAACTATAAAAATCTTGAATCATCTAACTTTACGATTCGACTTTCAACTTTCCAGGTCAATTTACTTTAATAACTCTCGTTTTTAAAAATCTATTAATTTATTAATTAATCAATAAATTTTTGTAAATTAATAAGTTCTTGTAAACTAAAATAAACCAACTAATTTTCATTTAAGAATTTCTTTTTTAGTTAAACTTAAAATTTTCTTATAATTTTAATTCCAATAATAATGAAATTTTTGATTTAGTTACTTAATGATTAGCTAATTCATTAGTTGATACAAAGTTAAAGAATAGAATGTTAAAAATGAGGAAGAATAGAAAATTATAAGAATTATTGTAAATAATTATTAATTAAATTTAAGAATTTATTTAATATTATTTTGAGTTAATTACTATCCTAATTGGCATGCAATGTAAAAAAACGTTTTATGTGGCAAGATAAGAAAATATTTTTAATTAGATATATATTTATATATATATTGAAAATTTTAAAAGAGATTTTTATACATCATAATATACTCCTCGTATAGCTTACAAGAATTGCTCCTCAAAAGAGTTGTGGAAAATGTTGTCGTTGGATTTCAAAAATCCCAAAACGAGTCAGCTGGCTAAGGATAAATTACAAATGAAGCAATGCATAGATAGCCAAGAACTTAGAGCAAATTTGCTATTTTGATGTAAATTTTTGTATTTGATGTACAGCCTATTTAGTATAGCCTCACTTGACTATAATTGTATGATCCTTATTTAGGATCATGTAATAGCTTTTTCTATAATATAATTTATTCTATTTTATTTTTCAAGAAAAAAACAAAATAATAGCATTAACCACCAGTAAGATCTTTTAAACTCAAAGATGAAGAGCTTCAATGTTTCTTTTAGATTCTCCAAGATTGAGCAATTCTAGATTGACAGCTATACAATACTAGCTTTTTTCTGGAGCTATTTAAGCCCTTCATATTTTAGGTAGTTAAATTAATATTGGTGATGAAGAGGGGCTTTCATTCTTCGTCTTCAATTTCTTTTTTAGGTTTTTCTTCAAAGATGCCAATGTCTTCTCTATTGAAATATTGTTTTAGGGATCTGGTGATCTAGTATATCCTTATAACTGATTACTTAAAATCCTATCTTAAGGTGAATTCTTGTCATTACATTGTTCTGATCTCACTACAACAAACAAGACATTTAGCAACGAAATAAACGTCACTAAACAATAATAAATTGTCACAAATTAGTATTTGCGACAAAAAGATATCGTTGCCAAAATTGTCCCTGAATCCTAGTAACAAAACAACATCCACAACATTTTCCTAAAGTCGACGTCAAAAAGTGTTTTCAACTCAAATAATTTGTCTGTAAACCGTATAATCGACGATAATAAGGAAAGTCATACATAGTTTTTTGCGATGTTTCTTTTTCGTAGATAAAAGATTTTCCCTACTAAATATTATTTGTGGGTAATTATGTTTAATGACGATTTTATTTTAGTAGCAGAGTAGTTTTAGCTACTAATTTTTTGTTGTAGGTAAATGTTTTTAGAGAGTTTCTATAAACATAGGTAAAAACTTTTTGTGACCAATTAGACTTTTATAGCTAATAGGTTTTTGTTACTATTTCGTTTTGATAGCAAAATAATTTTAACTACTAATACGTTGATGTAGCAAAACATTTTTAGCGATGTAGTTGTATGCGTAGTTAATGATTTTTTCCGACTTATATAGTTTGGTAGTTAGTAGTATTTAATGACAAAATTTAATTTTGAATTTAATAATTATTATAATTGTTAAAAACGAATTTATTTTAATTTATTACAATTTTAAGACTTTTTGTGACCAAATTTTTTAGCTAATATTATTTAGTGACAAAATTTAATTTTGAATTTAATAATTATTATAATTGTTAAAAACAAATTTATTTTAATTTATTACAATTTTTAAGACTTTTTGAATTATTAAAATTATTTATTTTATAATTAATGTTAGTGACATATTTTTAAAATAATAATAAATTGAAATTAAACAAACATTAAAAATGGAATGTATTTCATTAAAAAATAATTACAAGTCAAACACAAACTAAGACTCCTCATCGTCCTCACCACTACTGACATATGCTGGGCTTAGTAATTGCTTTACCATCTTTTTAAGCTTGTTAACTTCTTTTAGTCCATGATTTAACTTGTCTTCTTTACATTGTAATTTAGTCTTCAGTGCCTGGTTCTTCTCTTGAAGCGTCGTGACGAAGAGGCACCAACAAGCTTAGGGCCATACTTAAGACCTTTGATAAAACCCGATCGTGTACCAAGGGGCTGCAACAACTCCTGTATCTTAACCTACAATTTAAAGTAGAAAATCGAGTTAATTAAGAAATTATTACTTAATATTTTATAGAAAAATAAGATGTAATATTAATTTATTTGTACTTACAAAATTACTTTGTACCTCTTCAGACGTCCAACCTTGTCCTTCCTTGTAGTGTGTGTACTTGTATAGTATGATCCTATCACACTGTTGCCCCTACAATTGTGTTTGACTCTATGATATAAATTTAAAAAAATATAACCCATTAGAATTTATTGTTTTAAAAAATAGAATAATAAATTGAAAATGTTACACTTACAAACTCTTGTCAGACGACAACAAATGATCTAGAGCTGGTGTTATGAGGAGTTTTCATTTTTGCTCTGTTAGCCTTGACTTTCTTACACTTTTCCTAATTTAAGAGTAGTAGTTATAAGATGTTTAAATATAATTAATGGAAGGAAATATGGAGCGGAAAAAAAAACCTGAACCTTCGTTGAAGCCCAATAATCACACATTTCATTCCAAGTTTCTTCAGTCACCCATTCCGAAACATGTCTCCTTGCCTCTTCATCAGAAGGGAAAGACTGATAATATCTATGAAGATCGATATCGATGATCCTTCACTTTTGTTTCAACAGTGAACTGACACTGCTTGAAACCTCAGGCATGTCGATATCAATGATATTGAGCTTCATTTGTGAAAACACGTATTAGATAAGTTATTATTTTAGTTAAGTAAAATTGCAATACATATAATGCAATAAATTGAAATATTACCGAAAATTTATCCAAAGCATTTTGTAGCAAGTTGTCTTCCTTCAACTGCCTAACATGCTGAAGGCAAGGCAACTCATTCCTCACTATGACGCCCAACTCATTGGCTAATTTTGTAGCTTGGATCTTATCCATTGGGCATCGTTGCATGTGGTCAATCATCTCTAACAACTTGGTATTCATTGCAACATTCATCCGTTGCAACTCAACTCCTTTTGTCTTAACTCTACCTTGTTTTCTGAGGCCAGTATTGGAACCTACAAAAAAACATAATGATAAAAACATACTAAACATGAAATGAGAGCATAAATGTAAATATGTTTGGTTATCAATAACAGACCTGAAGATCCCTCATGACTACCAGACGGTGTTGGTAAAGGTTGTTGTTGCTAACTTTCCTCATACGATGATGCAATTGCTGGTTATTCTGTGGGAGAAACTTCATCGCCCGTTACCATCCTCTTTCCTTTCTTTCGACCAGGTGCCATTATAATGAACCTATGTAAAACATCAACAACATCGGAAAATTATCTTCTTAACATTTCAAATAACAAAAACAATTTATTTACAAGAGTCGTCATTATCAAGAATTTGAAAATCATCAACATTCGTAAAAATATAAATGAAACATTAAAAATATGCTTATAGTCATACTAAATTAACATAACTACAACATCAACAACATAAGACCTATAATTGACTTATTCACATTTGGAACAATAGAAATAATGAAACTTACATTCAATCATCATGATCATGATGAAGAAAATCATTATCATTAAGTTCATTATCGTTTGATTCTTCATCACTAATATATTCCAGCAAAGTATCGTCATTGTCATTGAAGTCATCTTGAGTATAGTCTTCATCTGTTTGTAAGATAAGATGGGGTTGGACTTAATCCAGTTGAACTATGTTGGGATCGACATCTCTCCTACGAAATGATGATATCTCTGCATCTTTTACTGGAATGCCTTCGTAATTGATCTCCAATCCAATATCTTTATAGACTTCATCAATATCTTCATCCAATTCACCAATATCCCTTTCACAAAAATCAAAGACAATCCTTTGTTGAAACTTTTGAATAACCTTCTAATTGCTACCCAACATAGTATCATTGATGTAGAAAACTTGTTTGGCTTGAGCCGAAAGGACAAAAAGATCATTATCATATCGCGTCTTAGTAACATTTACGTTAGAAATATGCCAGTTCACTTTCATGTTAGTTAGATCAAATCATTTGCATTTAAGTAGAACAACCTTCTTATCCTTGATGTAGTACAAATTTATAATTTCAGATATGACACCGTAGAAGTCAATGATTTCGTCGTCATGACATCCTTCAACAACAACCCTATTATTTTGACTTCTAACTCGACTATCTCGATCTTGTATGTGATATCGCACCCTATTAACAATGCACCCTATGTATTTCTTCCCACAAATATGATGCCCACATGCCAAACTATATAATGTTGTTGTCGCTTCTTGTACATTACGGTTATGTAACCGTATCATTGGTACAACAAATTGAAAATAAATATGAAGATGAGACATATTCTCATATTTTCATAATATGTAATTAATATGAAACTTAATCGATTTCTAAATCATGATACAAACTTCTGCCTATGTCTTTCTTCAATATTAACAATCCCTTTGCTATAAATTGTATCTTTGTGCTCTCTATTGGAAAAAAAACACAGTAAGATCTTAGAGTTAATGAAGGAAATTGTAATATGATAGTTTGAATGAAAAGGAATATATGTACTCCATGGATTTATCGAGGTTATCGCAATTGTTCAAAATATACCAATGGGAAATTTTGAATTCGTCCTTACTTAACTTAATATATTTACCCATACCAAATGGCCTAACTTTTTAGGAGAAAATAGACAACCCACCATTGTCATTAAAATCAAAGTTACGTTCTGATCTATTAAATCTTGTCTCCTTATCAGTTAAGTACATTGAACAAAAAGCCAAGCATTCATTTGCTATATAAGCCTCTGTAACAGACCCCTCTAGTCGAGCTCTATTACATACATGATGCTTAAAAGAGTATAAAAACTTGAACATAAACAGTTAAAAACTTAGGAATTGTTACAAACAAATAACATAGGAAAAACTTGTTGAATTTAATATAAATTACATTTTAATCGGAAATATCCATCAAAATTATACCAGTCCACCAAGTTTTACTTCATATGCTAAGTGAAATGCCTAACGAACCTTAGCATCAAAAAATGATAGGGGAAATAATAGTTCAAGCTTACATAGTATCAATGTTATGTCTTTTTCCAATTTATCATGCTCTTCAACTTTAAGTATCTTCCAACATAATTGCTTAAAAAACTCTCCCACTTAATCTAAAGTAACGGACACATCCTTCGGCAAATACCCACAATTTTCAACAAGAAGTAGTCGTTGCAAAAGTACATGACAATTATGACTTTTCAACCTGACAATTTTCCCTCTTTAACATTCATACAACGGCCTATATTAGATGCATACCCATCAGGAAATTTGACTTATTAGAGCAACTGACAGAATGCTTGTTTCTCACTTTTTGACATGTTGTAACAAGTTGTAACAAGCAGGGGGAATAAAGTATGATCCATTATCTCTTCTTCTCAAATACAAATATTTTCTAATATTCATGTCTTCCAAGTCTAGTCTAGCCTTAATAGTGTCTTTGGATTTCCCATCCATTCCCATAACAGTCCCTAAAATGGACTCACAAATGTTTTTCTCAATATGTATGACATCAAGATTGTGCCTCAAAAGTAATTCCTTCCAATATGGCAAGTTGAAAAATATGCTTTTTTTAGTCCAATTCAGTTCAATATCATTTCTCTTACGCTTTCTATTACTTGGGTGTTTGCCAGGTGTAATGTCACCTAAATATGATAGCTGGTAAACAATGTCATCACCCGACAACTGCATCGGAGCTTCACCCAACTCAATTATGCCATTAAACTGTTTACTTCTTTGCCATCTATGCCCATATTCCAAATAACGATGATGACCTATATAACATATTTTACTTCGTATCCTTGTTGAATATGTTTGATGATTACAAACAGGAAAAGCCATATAACCTATATTGCTCCACCCCGACAAATTCCTATAAGTTAGGAAATCATTTATAGTTCACAATACAGTAGTATGCATTGTAAATGTGATGCTTCAACAACATCAAAAGTTTGTAATCCATATTCCCATAAATTATTTAATTCATCAATTAATGATTGCAAGTAAACATTAATGTCCTTACATGGAGTAGTAGGTTCTGGAATAAGCAAAGACAACCACATAAAAGACCCCTTCATACACTTCCATGGAGGAAAATTATATGGGACTAGAATCAACAGTCACATGCTATATGAATTACTCATATTACCGAAAGTATTAAATCCATCTGATTCCAATCCAAGTCGAACATTACGACAATCTTGTCCAAACTATGGGAACTTTCTATCAAGCTCTTTCCATGTCATTGAGTCAGTTGGGTGACGCATAATGTTATCATCAATACGTTTCTTTTTATGCCACCTTATATCTATGGCTATTTTTATTGACATAAACAGCCTTTGTAATCGTGGTTTAATAGGAAAGTATCAAAGGATTTTTATCAGTATCTTTTTCCCTCGCCCATTATTCACCTACCACCTTGATGTACCACAAATAGGACACTCTTGAAGTTCTTTACTTTCCTTCCAATAAAGAACACAATCATACTTACAAGCATGAATTGAAATATATCCCAATCTAAGGTCCCTTAACAATTTCTTCGCATCATAATAACTATTAGACCCTGTTTCTGAAGTCTAACTCGTGAATAAAACGTGAGCGCATCACTCTGTAGGGTTCTTGTAATGGAATCTCATTATCCATTATATTCATTCTCATAACATCCCAAAATTCCATATTTGAAAACTTGATATACGACAATCCATTCTTATTTTTATATCCTCAATCGTCACCCTAAACATATCACTCATTTTATCTCTTATTTCCACATCAAACCAAGTACATTTCGAGCTCCATTCAAGCCTAAATGTATCATAGAAAGCATTGATAAGTCCACAATTTATACATGTACATGATTTGGTATAATAGGAATAACTTTCACTATGGATGTAACTATCCCGAGAATGTCAGCTTAGCAAACATATGTCTCTCCAAACGGACATGAATTGAGCTAGAACTCTGGAATTCCAGAGAAGGTCCACCCAGCGGATGTCAAGTCTACCTAACAGACATTTACGGGTGAATTTCCAGATTTCCAACTCCTACAAGTTACTTATGACCCCACTTATGCATATCTATCATTTCTAACTTATGTTCCTCATCATTTTCCCTTCATTATCACTTTCATTTCAGCTCAATATCATTTGCATCCAAATCATGATCTATGTTTGGTCATCAATCCAAAAACGTAACATTCAAACTTATACACATTCATCATAATTTTCAAACATGTTTAAACTCCCTTTATCACCTTCATTTCATCTATAACTTATCACACTAATTCTTCCTATTCAAGACACCGTAGTACTCATTTTCTATTAACTTAAGTTAAAAAAAATCTATAAAGTGTCCAGCATCTACCCTATGCAGCATCACTAACTTGTAAAAGGAATATCTCTCAACTTCGATTTCCAAAAATTACACATTCCATACCACTGGAAAGCTAAGAGGATAAACTACAACTTCCAAGAAGACAACCTTGTCCAAATTAGCCTAGATTAATACAGTTTTTCTCCTGAAGTCAGAATATAGATTTTACCCCTATGAATGCTTGAAAATGCAATGCGAAAACTCAAAAAGTAACGAGCAAAACATAAATATATTTCATTAAAATCAAAAGAAAAGAGTTTAATAAAGCTTTAATGGGCATTTCAAGACCCAAATACATCCTTGGTCTCATAATCCAAAAATACAAAATATACATGAACGAGTGTTACTTGAAATATAGCTAAAGCCTTGTGTTTTCATATACTAACTTAAATACAAAAAAAAATATGCAGACTTGGAGTGATGCCTTGAATCTCTATCACTTGATCTCTTACTTTTTACCTGGGGTTGGGGAGCAATGGGGATTGGGCTTAAAATCTCGTGGGTAAAAAGTTTATAGAAGAGTAAATTGCATTGAATCCATAAAACATGTATTTCTCAAATTCTCATGCTTATCAAACAATTCATAAACAACATAAGTCGTGTATTCATCAAGCTCATCAACAAATCATAAACAACTTAATCACTCATAATGGTTTAGGTAGTCCATAAATATGAGGGAGTTTTTGCAAAACTCCAATAAATATGAGGGAGTTCTTGCGAATCTCCAGTAAATATGAGGGAGTTTATGATGGAGCTCCATGCCACTAGCGGGCAGGTGGGAGAAGCCTTCAACATGGTCATTGTGCATGTGACATAACAGAATGGACCACCACAAACCCACAAAAACATGAATTTCATATCTTGTAAACATCTTGTACAAAAGGCACATTTTGGAAACATGATTTCCATAAGCATGATATTTTTGAAATACAATTTCCATCATCATTTCGTAAATCATCATCAAGATTCATGTAACAAACATGTAGCAATTACTTAAATCATTTAAGAAGTAATAAATGCAACATTTATAAAGCAATTGAAATCATTTAACTTTGTTGATTTGGAAAAATATTTATAGCTCATTAACTAAACTATAAACATGTAACCCACCTGGATTCCTTACTTAAAAACTTGCTTAAAAAATGACCCTCCTCTTGCTCCTCTTGCCTCTCTTGATTCCCTTTAACATTGGAAAAAATCCCATTCAGTAGGAATACAAATTGAGAACCCAAAAAGCATATTCACTAAAAATTGATTATAGAATACTTAAACCTATGTATTTCCTAAGTTTCATGAACTAAAACCCTTCCAAAAATCCAAAGTATTAAAAATGGGCTTACCTTGAATCTTCACCGAACAAAGAGATGTTTGGCTCAAATGGAAGCTCTTCTCTTCATCTTTCTTTTTCTCTTCCTGAATACCCTCAAAATCACTCTTGAAAGCTACGAAAAGCTGAAACCTAAACTTTGTCTTCTTTCTTTTCTCTCATGAACGAAACCCTCTCTCCTTTCTTTCTTTTCATGTTTGTCACTCCTTCTTTCACTTCATTGACATTTTTTCCATCTAAATGAAGAAGACAACATTTTCCTCTTCCAGTTATACCATTAATGAGTGTGAAATGTCAATCTTACCCTTCCTTTAGTGCTTCATGGCTTTTATACTTAAGTGACATGCCACAATTGCCCTCAATACATTCTTACTGCTTTAATCTAACTAACTAATGAAATAAAATCCTACTAACACTGTAATAATAATTAAACTCTAATACTAATTCTATCATGACCTTATAATTTATTTAAATCATGCTTAACTTAACAAAAAAATTTGGGGGCTAACATTTCTCCCCCTCTTAAAAGAATTTCGTCATCGAAATTCACACCTGAGTCATTGAAGAGGTGTGGATACTTCTTCTTCATGGCCTCCAAGGCCTACCACGTGGCCTCTTCTTTAGAATGGTGTTTCCACAGGACTTTAACTAGTTGAACTGTCTTGTTCCTGAAGACCTTTTCCTTAGTGTTCAAAATCTCCATTAGAGTCACCTCATAAGTTAGATCATCTCTCAAGTAAACCTCAATGGTTAGAATGATGTAGAAGGATCCGATCTATACCTCCTTAACATGGAAACATCAAAGACATTATGTATCTGTAACAATTCTGGTGGCAGCGCCAATCTATAGGCTAGTGGTCCAATCCTTTCAACCATCTCGTAAGGACCAACGTATCTTAGGCTCAATTTGCCCTTCTTGTTAAACCTTATGAATCCTTTCTAAAGAGATGTCTTAAGAAAGACTTTCTCACCAATGTCTTAAGAAAGACTTTCTCACCAACTTCATACTCCATTTCCTTTTGGTCTGCATCAGTATAGCTCTTCATTCTACCTTGAGCTGTTTTGAGCCTTTGCTTAATTAGATTGACCTTGTCAACTGTCATCTAGAGGAACTCTGGTCCTATTAATTTCCTTTTTCCTTCTTTATCCCAACATATAGGAGTTTTACATCTTCTTCCATATAGTGCTTCATAAAGAGCCATTTGAATGCTCAAGTGGTACGAATTATTGTACGCAAATTTGACCAATGGCAAGTGCTCGTCCCAAACACTTTTGATATCCATCACACATGCCCTGAGCATTCCTTCAAAGATTCAAATGGTCCTTTCAGATTGACCATCTATTTGGGGATGGAAAGTAGTGCTAAAATTTAATTTGGTCCCAGAGCTTCTTGCATGCTTTCCCAAAATCTAGAAGTTAATCAAGAATCTTTGTCAAAAACTATGGAGTCTGGAATCCTATATAGTCTCACTATCTCATCAATGTACTTCTTTGCTAGCACATGCAGAGAATTAGTATGCTTAGTTGCTAGAAAATGGGCTAACTTCGTCAAATGGTCAACAATAACCTATATGGCCTCATGCTTCCTACTGGTTTTGGGCAAACCCATCAGAAAATCCATGGTTATTCTTTACCATAACCACTCAAAAATGGACAATGGCCTTAACTTGCCTGAAGGTGCTCGGTGTTCAGCCTTTATTTGTTGACAAACTAGACTGTTAAGTCGAGAAGACTTTACTTCTTCTATTGATTTTGATGAAAGGCAAATAATAATAATAATAAAAGCGTGTGAGCTATTTTGATGAATTTTTTAAGTGCGCAGATAAATATAAGTGGCACAAATCATCAAATCGAGATGATACTTAAAAGCTGAAGAAGATGGATCAGACAAAGTTATCAAGTCTAAGACATTAGACGAAGCGTAAAGCATACAAAACGAAGCAAGATGATGTAATTGAAAAATGTGCTCAGAACGTCAGTTAGTTGGAGTTGGTTACATGACTAAACTAATAACAAAATTTATAAGACTCGACAAGCAGTTTTCTTAAGAAGACCATTAGAGACTTAGGCTAATATTAGTCGTAGTCATAAACTTCAAAATTAAGTTTTACTGTACAAAAATACTTAGAGAAATTATGTTCTCAAGTGCTTATACTGTGAAAAATATTCTGAAAGAAAAGAAAAGAAAGAAAGAGAGCAAATACATCTGTAACGTGAGTGTAAAAACTCAAACAATATCTTTCGAGAGGAAAGAAGGCTAGAGCCTGAAGAGGCTAAGGAAGCAGATAAAGAATACTTTGTGAAAGAGACCTGAAGAGGCTCTGAAAGTTTAGAAATAATATTTGTAACATTGAAGGAGATAGTGAAATCTTAAACAAACTCTGAGGACTGGACGTAGCCTAAGGTTAAGGGTGAACCAGTATAAATCGCGGTGTCATATTCTCTAGCTTTTACCTTTTTAATTCTGTTATTTTTAGAAGAATAGATACTAATTTTTTCTATTGGATTGCTCATCAAATCATGTACATTGTTTAAACTTGTAATAGTCTGAATTTGTCAAGAAAATCAAGAAATTTTTTTAATTATTCATATTTTAGATGATTTAACACAATTCAACCCCCTTGTTGTGTATTTTACATATTATAGGTGATTTCTATATTAACAAGTGATTTACTTTAGTTGGTATCAAATAAAGGTTTCTAAGAAACACTCTTACAAAGTGAGGATAAAGATCCATGGTTGAATCACATGTTTTTATAAGAGAAGGTGCCTCGGTCTCAAGACCACCTGCATTCAATGGTGAAGATTATCATTATTGGAAGGACAGGATGCGTCTCTTCATAGAATCCACACACATTGATCTTTGGGATACCATTCAAAATGGTCCATACATCCCAACAGACAACAAAGAAAAAAAAATCTCTCGTGACCAATGGTCCGTTGATCAAAAAGCTCACTTTCAATTAAACTCAAAGGCCAATTTCTTTTTAAGTTGTGCTCTAAGCAGAAGCGAATATGGTAAGGTTAATGGATGCAAATCTGTAAAGGAAATGTAGGACACATTAGCCATTGCATAAGAAGGCACAAATTAGATGAAAGAATCCAAGATTGGCATTCTTGTTCATTAGTATGAGCTGTTCAAGATGAAAGATCATGAGTCTATTGATCAGATGTTTAGACGATTTCAAACAATTATTAATGGAATTAAAGCTCTGGGAAGAATTTATGACAGTCAAGATCATATTAGAAAGATTCCCAGAAGTCTTCTAAAAAGATAGAGACCCAAAGTAACAGCAATATAAGAGGCCAAGTATTTAAGCAAGTTGAAGCTAGATGAATTGCTTGGTTCGTTGAGAATTCATGAGTTAGAACTTGATGCAAAAGATAAACCTAGAAGGGATAAATCTATTGCATTGAAGGTTGGTCAGAAGAATCAGAAGATGCAGAAAAATAGAAGTACATCTTTAAAAGCATTAAAGATTGAAGAAATCAAGAATGATGATACTAGTGAATCTGATCAAGATTCAAGTGAAAATGAAGATGAGCTATCTTTCATTTCAAGAAAGATTAGAAGGATGTGGAACAAGAAATTAAGGGGAAATAAAGACTTCTCTTTCAAGAGGAATAGCAAAGACGATTCGAAGAATGAGAAAAGTTCTATTGTCGGTTATGAGTGTAACAAACCAGGACATTATAAGTCTGAATGTCCGTTGCTCAAAAGAAACCAAAAGAAAATTCAAGAAAACAAAAAGAGAATTATGGCAATATGGGAAGATCTGGATTCGTCTAAATTCGAATCTGACTCAGAAACATCAGAACAAGCCAATATATGCTTGGTAGCTGAAGGGGAAAGCGATGATGAGGTAATTTCTAACTTTGATGATCTCCAGGATGCCTACTTAGAATTGTTAGAAGATTCACATGTTATTTTAAAACAATATAGGTTATTGAAAAAGAAATTTGTTGAATGTATAAAGGACACAAAATTCTTAGAAAAAGAAAACGTCTAACTCAAGAAATAATTAGACGATATGAAAAAGAAAGTAATTGTAGATAGATCTGAGGAGATTAATCAGTTAAAACAAAGGATTAATAGTATTTCAGCAAATTTATCGAAATTTACAGAAAGTACAAAAAGGATGAATGACATGATTGGAAGTTATAGACATCCAAATGATAAAAGC
>JAOQMS010000008.1:21670144-21712002 GCA_027563885.1 Erythroxylum longipes
GGCATCTCGCATGCCAAATCTCTCCAAAACTTTATTGAGATAATTCTCCTGGGTCAAGAATAATTTACCAGCTCCTCGATCACATCTTATCTCCATGCCAAGAATTTTCTTTGGTTCTCCTAAATCTTTCATCTCAAATTCACCATACAATAAGACCTTCAAATGGTGAATATTTGTGGCATTCTTGGCAGCAATAAGCATATCATCAATATACAATAACAAATAGATGAATGAGTCGTCATCTAACTTCCAGAAGTAAACACAACTATCATACATGCTCCTGGAGAAATCATGACCCAACATAAATGAATCAAACGTCTTGTACTGTTGTCTTGGAGACTGCTTCAATCTGTATAAGGATTTCTTCAACAAACACACCTGGTCTTCCTTTCCTGTAACTTTAAAACCTTCAGGTTGTTTCATATAAATCTACTCATCTAATTCGCCATGCAGGAATGTTGTCTTGACATCAAGTTGTTCTAATTCCAAATCAAACATGGATACCAATGTAAGCAATACATAAATAGAGCTATGTTTCACCATTGGTGAGAAAACATCAATAAAATCAACACCTTGTACTTGACTGTAGCCCTTTGCAACTAAACGTGCCTTATACCTTGCATTTTCAATACCTGAAGTACCTTTTTTTTTCTTTTAAAGGCCTATTTACAACCAATAATTTTCTTATCCTTTGGCGGCTTCACCAGAACCCAAGTGTCATTATTGTGCAAAGATTCCATTTCTTCCTTCATGGCCACCACCTATTTATCAGCATCAACATTTGAAATTGCCTTCGTATATGTGGAAGGTTCACCGTCTCCGCCTGTTTCCTGTGCCACTGATAAAGCATATGCAAATAAATTTGCATACCTATATGGTGATTGAATCTCTCGTCTTGGTCTGTCTCTGGCTATGGAATGTTCTTCTTCTACTGGTTTATCTTGAACATGATTAGGATCTGGTTCATCAACTTGATGTATCTGATGTGTGGAAGAAGTCTGTGAAGGACTTGAACTACCAATTTCTAACTCTACGTGTTTTTGTGTACTATCCTCTTTTTCTAAATTACAGGGATTACAAGACTCTTTTCTAGGATACAATATAGAGGAGTCATCAAATGTAACATCCCTACTAATTACAAATTTAGGTGACTTGGGATTAGGACACCACAAACGATATCCTTTCACCCATGAAGCATAACTGAGAAAAATACATTTCTTATCCCTAGGCTCTAATTTCCCTCGTTTACATGCATATATGCTGTAAACCCAAATATTCTTAAAGTAGAGTAATCAGCAGGAGTACCTGACCAAACTTCCTCTGGATTCTTGAAATTAAGAGGATCACAAGGAGAGAGGTTGACGATGTAACAAGTCGTAGCAATGGCTTATGCCCAAAAATCTAGTGTCAATCCTGCATTGGAGATCATAGACTGAGTCCTTTCTAAAAGAGTCCGGTTCATGCGCTCAGCGACTTCATTTTGTTGTGTAATCATTATGACGGTGTGATGCCGAGCAATTCCTTCATTCTTGCAAAATTCATTGAATTCACCTCCACAAAATTCGAAACCATTATCTGTCCGTAGCAGCTTAACATGTTTTCCTATATGCTTTTCAATCAAAACTTTTCGTTGCTTAAAGGTTAAGAAAACATCATTCTTATGTTTCAAGAAATACACCCAAACCTTCCTTGAATAATCATCAATAAAAGTCAACATATACCGGGCACCACCTTTAGATGGAACATGAGAGGGCCCCCAAAGATCAAAATGAATATAATCCAAAGTACCTTTAGTTTTATAGACAGCTGGAGAACTGAAACTGACTCGTTACTGCTTCCCAAAGATATAATGCTTAAAAAAGTCTATATTACTAGTACTTTGACCACAAAGTAGGCCTCTCTTGCTTAACAACGTTAAACCTTTCTCACCCATATGTCCTAAATGCATGTGCCACAATTTGGTAATGTCACCATCAATAGAGATTGCCGCATCACCTGTTACTGCAGATCCCTGCAAAACATACAAACTACTAGACTTGCAAGCTTTCATCAATACAAAAGCGCCTTTAGAAATTTTCAAAACTCCACCTTCAGCTAAGAACTTACACCTTTGAGAATCGAGAGTGCCCAAAGACATGAGATTTTTCTTCAAATCAGGAATGCAGTTAGTGTTCTACTGATACCATCATACATTTTGATCTGAACTGTTCCTTTACTAACAACTTTACAAAAAGTATTATTACCTATCAAAACAATTCCACCATCCAATAACTCATAAGTGGAAAAATACTCCCTGTCGGGACTCATATGGTAAGAACAACCGAATCTAAAATCCACTCCTTATTAGAACTGACTTTATCTTCTATGGCTACAAAGATAATTACCTCATTCTCAGCTACTGTTACACTAGCTTCGGCAGTATTGCTGTTATTCTGCTCAATTTTATTTTTCTCCTTATATTTCAATTTATAGCAGTCAACCTTTATATGCCCCTTTTTCTTGCAATAATTACAAATTTTATTTCTATGTCTGGATTTTGACTTTCCTTTGGATCTACTTCTTTCAAAATCTCTATTTTCATACAAATAGTCTCTCTGCCTGACTTCCACTAGTCTCCCCAGTGATGTCCCTATCAATCTGCTATTTTGACTTTAATGCAGACTTAATACTATTATATGAGACTGACTCTTTCCTATAAATCATAATATCATGAAAATATTTAAAGGACTTGGGAAGGGAACATAAAAACAATATGACTTGATCTTCATCCTTAATTTTTACAACTATATTCTTCAAATCCAAAATAAGAGAATCAAATTTATCCAGCTGTGAAAGAATGGATGTACCTTCTGTTATCCTCAACATGTACAACTTCTGTTTCAAGTAAAGCTAATTTTCCACCGTCTTTTTTATGCACATAGCTTTCAACTTGTCCCACATACCTTTAGCTGTGTTTTCACTAGCAACCTCTTGCAAAACCTCATTGGAAAGATTCAATATAATGGCTAATCTAGCCTTTTTATTTAGATCTGTGAATTTATCTGACACCATATCTGCTGGCTTTTTCTCCACTCCATCAAGTGCAATCTCACACCCATCTTGTATTAAAATGACCTGCATTTTGAGCTGCCACATACTGAAGTTAACGCTCCAGTCAGACATTTCAATAGAGGTCTTCATTTTCATCATGATGGCTAAAAAATTGATATTCCGACTATTTTTTGTTAAGTGGACCCCACATGCGAAACTGGGACAGCAGGCCCACAAAAGCACTGGACCTGGGCTCCACAGGCATTGTCAGGACATGGGCCCCACAAGCAAAGCTGAACTCCGTTTACAAAACCGAGGTAGTGGGTCTCGTTTAGACTCACAATAAAAAATCTTAGTTACTTTCTGATGTGGTGGGTCCACTTTAATGGCAACCACAAAGCATATGGTAAGTTAGACCAATAGGAGAAGCTTTGATACCAGTTTGTTATAGAAATACCCTTTAGATTAGATATCGGTTAAATTTAATAGCTCGAAAAATAGTAACGAATATAAATATAGGCAAACTAAATGAGACAGGACACAAAGATTTACGTGACTTGATCAATATGACCTACGTCTACGGCAGGAGGGTGAGCAATTTTACTAATATGTGGAGAATGTATACAAATACAAAGGCTAGAACAAAGGGTTTTTAAAATCTCATCAAAGATACAGAAAAGAACTAAAGAAAGAATGAGAGGATTTGTGTTGTTTTTGGTGACTGAAGGAGAGGAAGGAATTGGTACGTTTATCCTTTAAAGAGAGGCCTTCTATTTATAGCTGAAATCCTAAGCTTCAGTCCAAAAATTCTTCAATCTGTGCGCAATCTTCGCTCACCAAAAAGCACGCTTGAAGATCTTGAAGATTTTGGCCTAACATGGCCAAAATACAAAGCCTGCCTTGGCCAACAACATTTGGCTTATGCATTTGTCAACATAAACTAGTAGCATTGTTGCACTATTTGTCTCTGATTTTTTTTTCAACCAATATAAATTTACTTATTAATGTATTTTCATTCTTAGAAAAACTAAATTTTCTTGAACACGAACATTAGCTCACAGATGATTGACATTTTTGACACCAAAGAAATAACAAGAACTTTCCCTTTTATCGTTCGGAAAAACAATTAATTAGGTTGATGCTTTTGAACTAGTTTTGGAGTTTTCAACTACTTGTTTATTTTGATGGGTTGATGATTGGGCATGATCATGGTCATGCTATCAAGTTTTTGTTTTGTTTCATTGCTTGATTTGACTTCTTTGGTATTTGTAGAACCTCCTCACGTTGGAGATCCCGCAATTCTTCTTTCAGCTGTACGCTTTTGTTTTATCTTTATGGCCATTTCATGCATCTAATTGTTCAATTTGTAAAGTTGGATAAAGATGAATGTAACCCATTTGAAAAAAACAAAGTATTTGAACATTGGGAAATTCAATTATATTCGTCAACTTGAGGAAGAGCACTGTGAAATAGAGACGCAAATGTCACCACTTCCTCCTTAAATTAACACAATATTAGGAATAAAAAATGTACCAAAATTCCACTTGCGTTTGTCAAGAAAGGAACTAAACTGTTATTTAATTTCTTATTCTTTTTATCATATAAAGGGGTGGTAAATGGTAACCCTTCACCTATAGGCTACAAATTCTTTCACTTGCTAATTCAAGAAAGGTACATTAAACCTTTGGAACACGCAGATATTATTGGTATACTAAAATATATTAATACAGATGTCAACGTTCCAATACATTAATATTTATCAATTAGTTATAAGTGATGTATTAATTTTTAATAAATGGGTTCAGAACTAAAATTTGGTTATTAAATAGTTTTCGTTTAACGTTTACTGTGATAACTACGAATTTATTTTCAAACATTTTAAATTTGTTTCACTTGATTATTAACCTGTCCATTCTTAACAATTAAATTATAAAATATATTAAAACATTATCATCAAGTTAATTAAATACTGTCCATTAACACTCAAAAATATAAATAATTTTTTTATTGTAAACAAAAACATAAAGTTTTCACTTAATTTAAAATTTCATCGAAATGCATAAAAAATTTCATATTCACCAAATATAATGCATTGATAGAAAGTAGCAAACATAAAATAAAATCACACACGTTTATAAATTTTTAATGCACAACAATATAAATAAAATAATTTATAGATCACAATGGAGAGAAAGAATGCCTTAATTCAAAAAATTATATTTGTAATGGTTTAACACAATCCTGTGATCATACATCCATTTCTTAAAATCACTTTTCATGGCTACGTTGGATGAAAAAACCAATCTCTTTCTTTTTCAAAATCCTTACTAATCTTGGACAACTCTCAACACTTTCACAAATTTTATCTTTATAAAAAAATTAGTTCAACTTGAAATTGTATATGCGATGCAGGCCTTAACTCAACATACTTTTTCTAATAAAAAACAAAATTTCTATTTCTTTAACAATAACGTTATAGTATATCCAATTCACCTAACAAAATATAAGTTAAATTAATAAATGATTCTACTTTAAACATTGAGTTTAATTAGAATTTAATTGTTTGAATTCTAAAAGAACACGAAAAGATCATTAAAAATTAGTGTATTAATGTTTAATAAAACATGATTATCAATTTGATATTAAATTACACTGGTTATATTTTTATTAATTGTATAACATGTTATTGTTAGAAGATTTTATTTTTTATTGTTGGAATATTTTTTTTTGGATTTTATGTTTTATGACATGGAAATAGATCACTAGTGTGGGTCTAAAGATTAAGAAGTAGAAATTGTTATAATATATGTTATATATCTAAGTAATTAGTTTTGGCATTCTTTATTAATTGGAAATATAAGATATTAATTGTAATGGGATTAAAAAAGATGTGGAAGAATCCTACACAAAATGGAAGTCTATTCTCTAACAAATTTGAGGTATATCACGTTGGTGATTAAGATATGTACTGTTGGATTTTTTATGGATAGAAGATAAGGTAATTTGTTTACGTGTTTGTTAAGGGCTCTTGCTAGTGAATATCATGTATGATTCTATCCATAAAAGATGTGTATCTTGTGTGGGAGTCTTGCAATCACAGTTCGATGGGCATTAATTACATACGTGAAAAACATAACTTACATTGGTTTTTCGAGTTCTAGTCTTCATTTATACACCGTGGGTTAAGTAAATCTTGTGTGGGAGTCTTTGAAGAGAGGAGAATATACGTGTGTTGTGTGTGAGACAAGTCTATGGAGTAGTGGTGTGCATTAATTGCTTATTGGGAAACACACTATGTTAATTGAGTATGTCTCTATAGCTGAAGGAAATCTCTCGTGGGCATTGGACAAGAAAAGAAGTAGTGGGTGTAAGATAAGAAAAGAAGCAGTGGGCAAGAATCATCATTTTGACCTTGCATTGGTGTGTTGCTATGCGTTAATTGAAGATTGAAAAATATACAGCTGAATGTGTGCATGATAAAATTGAGCAGTGGGCATTAATTGAAGATTGGAAAAACACAACTGGATATGTGCATATTTTCTGGTGTTCCAAATGGTTTAATTGAAGTTGTTGAAGTTAGGATGAATCAATTCAACTGGTGGACAGATTTTCAGATGTATTTCGGGAAGCTGAAACCATAGGGAAGTCTTTCTTTGATCTATGTATATTGTCGTTCAATTCTTAGTTGATTTAGTACTTGAGTTATTTTTATTAATTGTTGTTTGAGTGAAAGTAGTTAGAAAAATCCTCTGACGAGGTTAACACGAGTCAGTCATATTATTGGGTGAGAAAATCTTTCACGAGGAGTAAGGTTGAGAGATAGTATCAAGGGTTGAGTGGTGTCACCTCAGTAAAGCCTTGGGTAAATCTATTGTACTTCGGTGAAAGTTATTAAGCTAGGTGAGGGGGTCATAGACATAGGCAAGGAGTGCTGAACTGCATTGCCAAATTTCTGGTGTTCTTATTATTTTGTTCTTGCTTGGTTTTATTTTGTTCGTGCCAAAGAAGTTTACGGAAAGTTTGTGAAACATTTAACACTTTCAGTTTTTTAGAAATTAAATTCTAGAAGATTTCCAAAGACTTCTTTATTTAGAAGCACCTTTTAAGATATCTAGACACCTTGAAAAAATATCTCCCAATTATTTATATAGAAATATCTAGTTACTTTGTAGAAATATTTTAATTCTAGAAATACTAACAAAAAACTAGTACTGGATATTAGTTATATATGAAGATACTTGAGTAGTATAAATAGGTGTCCTTCCCCTAATTGTAATAAACAAATTGAAAAAAGTTATGTTAATATTAGTTGTAAATAAGAGTTCCTCTTCCATTAAGAGTGTTCTTCTCATGTTTAAGTTGCTACTAAAGTTCTTAATTAGAAATTTCAAAATCCTCTCCTAGTTTTAGTAGAGTGCTTAATCTAAATCTTCCTTTTTTTTCTTGTTAGAAGCCTATCACCTTCCAACAAAGTGGTATCAGAGGCGAAAGATTGTTGTGATTAAAGATGGCAAGTGAACTATTTCTCCAAGTTTCAAAGTCTTTTAAGGGAGGCTATGTATCGTTGTGATTGAAGATGGCAAGTGACCTGTTTCTCCAAGTTTAAAAGTCTTTTAAGGGAGGCTATGTAAATTGGAGCATCAAAATGAAGGTTTTGATCAAAACATATGATCTTTAGGAGATTATAAAAAAATAACGATATTGAGCCAAAGGATGGGACTACTTTGTCTCAACATCAAAAGGATGCCTCGAAAGGTTCAAGGAAGAGAGACAAGAAAGTTGTCTCCCTTTTCTTTTAAACTATGAATGATGAGATTCTTGAGTTGATCTTAACCTCCAACACCTCTAAGGAATTGTGGAAGAAGCTCCAAGTATCATGCAAGGAGAGGAGAAAGCAGAAAAAAAAAGTATGCCTCTAATCTTTAAAAACTAAATTTGAAGCTTATATATGAATGATAATGAAATTACAAGTGATTATTTTGCAAGAGCTATATGAATTCAATCAAAAGAGAAATGATGGGGGCTATCATAACACAAGAGTGAAGGAGAAAATTCTCCATTCTTTACTTCTAAAATTGAGTATATTCAAGTAATTATTGAAGAAACAAAAGGTTGGAGGCTATGAACTTTGAATAACTCGAAGGATCACTTGAATCATATGAAGAAAGGAAAAAGAGGAAGTATGAGGTCTCAGATCATGTTCTTCAAACCAACCTCACTTTGAATGAGAAGGAAAAAAACTATAGCACCCAAAAAGTCCAAAAGCAAGAGGTTGTGGTGGAGGACCTAGAATATAAAGACAAGGAGGCTTCAAACTATCTAAAAATGGTGGAAGAGGATAAAGTAATCAATTTGCAAGAGGGCTTGAAAAAGGAAGCATGACAGGAAATGATGTAAGTCAAAGGTATAAAAATCTCAAGTTGAATGTTTTAGTTGTCACAAAATCGACCACTTTGCTTTGGAATGTGGAAATGCTCTTAACAATGTTGAAGAGAAAGCTCACTATGTTGAGGAGGAAAAGAAAGAAGATTCCACTCTATTTTGGCTTACAAAGGAGAGAAAGGCATGAAAAAGAGCACTTGGCTCTTGAAAACTAACATTAGCAACCATTTATATAGGAAAATGATATGTTTATGGAGCTTAATGAGTCTATAAGTGGCAACGTCATCCAAGATACCTATTAAAGGTAAAGGTAACATCTTAATTTTGTTTGAAAGATAGAAGGTATGGGTTTATTTCAAATGTATATTATATTCCATATATATCAAACAGTATGCTATGTTTGGGCCAACTTTTAGAGAAAGGTTATGATATTCAACTTAAAGATCGTTGTCTTTTAATAAGAGATCAAAAAATAACTTGATAGCCAAGGTGACAATGGAAAATTTTAGAAAGTTCTTAATTAACATCTAAAATGATGTAGCAAAATTTCTTCAACATTGCATCAAAGATCCTTATTGTCTTTGGAACCTAAAATTTGTGAATTTAACATTTGAAGGAATAAAGTTGTTGAGTATGAAAGGAATGGTGAAAGAATTGACTTCTCGTTGAGTATGAAAGGAATGGTGAAAGAATTTACTTCTATCATTCATCTAGATCAATTATATAAGGGATTCTTTCTTACAAAACATTTAACAAAATGCTTTTTAGAGGATGCCATTATAAGAGCTAAGGAGCTATTATAACTCATATATACTAATACTTATGTTCTAATTTCACCTTGCTTCTTTGGAAAGAATATATACTTCCTTCTCTCCATTAATGATTTTTCAAGAAAGACATAGGTATTCTTGAAAGAGAAATTGAACTCATTTGTTGCCTTTAAAATGTTTAAGGAACATGTTGATAAAGAAATTAGAAGTGAGATCAAGTATTTGAGATCCGATAGAAGAGGAGAATTCACATCAAAAGACTTAACAAATTTTATGAAAAGTATAGAATTTGTCATCCTTTAATGGTTCCAAAATATTCCCAACAAAATAAAGTAATGGATCTTGAAATGGCTCAAAGCATGTTGAAAAACAAAAAAGATGCCTAAGGAGTTTTATATAGAAGCCACTGAATATGTAGTCTACTTGTCTAAATGCTCACTAATATGTATTATACGTGGAAGAACACCATAAAAGTCAACGAGTGGATGTAAAATGATCATTACAAATTTAAACGTAATTGGGAGTATAACCTATGTCCACGTACTAAGTGAAAGGAGAATAAAACTTGATGATAAGAGAGAAAAGTTTATGTTTTTTGGTTATGACCAAAGCTTGAAAGGTAATAAGTTTTAAAGTCCAAATAATGACAAAGTGACCATTAGTAAAGATATAAAGACCGATGAAGAAGGTACATTGCAACAAGATATTCAAAATGACAATTATAACTAACTTTCTCAGATGGTTGAAGACAAGGAGGAAGAGAAAGTACATGAAAAAGCACAAGAGCCAACTGCACCCATAACATCACCAAAGGCATCATCTCATACTAACTCTCCGCCTTCATACTTAGAGGAAAGACGGATGTGAAAGGTAAGAGATTTACAAGACATACTTCATCATCAAAATGATTTAAATTTATTTTGTCTCTTTGCTAATTATGAATAAAATAGGTTTTAAAGAAGTGGTCTAAAACAAGAAATGGAGCAATGCTATGGATGAGGAAATTAATACCATTATAACGAATGATTTATAGGATCTTATAACACTTAAAAAAGAGAGAAAGACAATTAGAGTAAAGTGGTTTTATAAGGCAAATAATAATGTTAAAGAAAATTAGAAAGATATAAGGTAAGGTTAGTGGAAAAAAGCTATAAGAAAAAGGTCGACATTGATTATAAAAATGGATTTATACTCATTGTTTATTTAAAAACTTTTAGGTTATTCATTTCTTTAGCAACCCAAAATAAATGAAAGATTCATGTAATGGATATAAAGTTAGGCTCTTTGACTAACTTCCTTGAATAAGAAGTCTATGTAGAACCTTTAGGTTAAGTGGTAGAAGGCTATGGCGACAAGGTGCTAAAGTTGAAGAAATCCTTATATGACTTAAAGTAAGCACTAAGGGCATGGTATAGTTGAATTGATAAATAATTTCAGGATCTCAAGTTTGTAAGATTCCCTCCATTTGAAAAAGAATAAGCATAAAGACATCTTAATTATTTGCTTATGTAAAGATGATTTGATCTTTACAAAAAACAATCTAAGGTTGATTAAAAAACTCAAAGGCATAATAACAAAGGAGTTTGAGATGATTGACTTTGGCCTTATGTCTTACTATCCTGGCATTGAAGTAAAGTAAAAGGAGGAACATATTTATCTCCCAAGAAGGCCATGTAAAGGATACGCTTAAGAAGTTAAAGATGGATGAATGTAAGTTGATCGAGTGTTTGATATGTGTAAGTTTTAATAAATACCCTGGATAATCTGCAAGCACATAGTTTATTCACGTAGTACCTGAGGTGGTGATCCCACGAGGAGGGATAACCTAATCCTAAATCTAAGGCCAAAACAAATTGCAAAAATTTAAAATATAATGAAACTAAACCAAAAATTCAATTCAATCAATCAAATCAAATCAAATCAAAAATCAATCATGAAAATATTAATAATTCAGCAATTGCAACACACACCTAAGAATCAACCTATGGGAATTACCAATTGAGAAGGGAATTTTACCTGTCCTTAACTCTAACCTGATTAATTATGAATTATAGGATTATTGATTCTAGATGATCTTAGGGTTGATTACTCTCTCTCAAGTTATAACCATTAACCCTAAATTATAAACCCCAATTAGATTATAGAAATTACAATCTCTCGATTAACAACCTATCTAAAACTCTAATTAGATCTGAAGTTGTCAAATCAACTATTAGGAACCTATGCTAGATCTCTCTTCATATAATTACCAATTTGATTTAATTATTTTCTATTAAATCACCTAACGCTCGTTAGCCCAATTTAATTATTTTTCATTTGATTCACCCTCTTAGTTTATTACCAAATTATGCAACCATCCCTCGAAACTTAACATTTTTGAGTGTCTGTACATCTGCCTGATGCAGGCCACGATCATAGGCCACATCTGAGATGCCACGATCGTGGGCCATGTCCTGGGCTTCTGTCATAATCATATCATATGGGCCATGTTTGTGGGCCAACTCCAGTGCTTCCGTCATGATCGTGGCCTATTGTGTCATGATCATAAATTGTTGTTTTAGCCCGAATGTCTTCGAAACTTCTCTGTTCTTCAATGTTAACCCTAGAATACTAACAAACACATCAAGGTACTTTAAAAACATAATATTTAAGCTCAAAGAATTGTACCAACCATTAAACACTTAAACAAAAATAATTAACAAACTAACACAATTCTAACCTAAACACATACTAAAGGATTAAATTAACAATTAAATACATGTCAAACTAAGCTCTAAAACATGATGTAATTTACACTTAGCACAAGCCTATCAAGAAACCTATTGAATGTGGAATCAAATTGTCCAAACATGAAAATGCAGAAAATTCAAGAGTCATGTTGGGAGCTTATGCTAGTTTAAAATTAGAAGGCCTGACATCCTTTATGATTTGGACTTATTAGCCACCACTTGGATTCACCTACGCTATATAATTGAAGATGGCTAAAATGATCCTCTAGTATATTAAAGGTACACTTAATTATGAGTTTAGGCTTATTGGCTATTATGATAATGATTAGGCTGGAGATGTTATTGATATAGAAAGCATCACTGGTTGTATATTTTACATGGGAGATACCACATTGACTTGGAGTTCTAAAAATCAACCTATTGTTAATCGATCTACTTGTGAAGCTAAGCATATGGCTGCTAAATCTTGTGTTTTTCATGCCATTTAATTAAGGAGTTTGGTGGAGTTTTATATTCTATGAGAACTTATGGAAGTAGTTATTTTCAACAAGTTCACATTAGCCTTAACTAAAAATCTAGTCCTTTATGATGGAATCAAGCATATAGATATAAGACATCATTTCATAAGAATGTATAGAGAGAAAAGAAGTGGAGGTGAAGTACATGAAGATTCAAGATTATGTAGCTGATATGTTCACAAAACCTTTGAATAAAGATATCTTCATCAAACTTAGAAGTTATCTTGATGTTACCAAACTAAGTGTAAGGGTATTATATTATAAATTTGTTTTGGATTTTATGTATTGAGTCAAGGAAATAGGCCCTTGTGTGGTTCGAAAGGACAAAAAGTAAAATTCAAATTCTAGATGATGTCTACAAACATCTTTATCTAGAAATATTATAAAATATACCCTAATTATCTAGATATTTTGTTGACATATCTTAAGTCTAAAAATATTGTAAAAAAGCTAGTGGTGGATATTAGTTATGAAGAAGTATCCTTTAGTAGTATAAATATGGATCATCCCCCTTTTATAGAAAATAATTTAAGATAAGTAAAGTACCAGTTACAAGTGAGAGTTCCTCCTCCATTAAGAGTGGCTTTTTCATCTTTAAGTTATCATTAAAGTTCTTATTTAGAGCTTCAAATTTCTGTCCTACTTTTAGTAAAGTTTCCAGTCTAAATCTTCTTTGTCATCTTCATTGGAAGCTTATCACCTTTCAACATAGATTAGTTAATAATATGAAAAAATAAGAATTTTTATATCATGATTAAATGTTTAATAAAGTTTTGTGATATAAAATGTCTTATTTTTATTAATGATGTATTAAAGTAAATACAAAAGTGTTTACAATATTTTTTCAATAAATGTTATAATTAAATTGCGATAAGAGATAAATAGGTGACATTAAATTAAATCAAAAGAAAAAAAAGAGAATGAGGTTTTCATCATGTAACAACACTTAACTACTATTTACAATTGTTACCATAAATTTTTTAAGAAAATCAGATATTAACCAACGAGAAAATGAAAGCCAAGTAATAGGGATATAAATGATTAAAAGAAAGCAGTCAAGTGTGAAATTGTCATTCAACTAAATATTAGTATTATAGAAGAAATTTGTTTTGATCGATTCAATTAGTTTACCAATTTTAGTAATTCAATTTCATTCAAGCGAGAGAGAAAAGGTAAAATGGTGAGATTTAATGTCAATTGAGTTTTAAAGAGATCTAATAAGTTTTACATATATTAGACATGAGAGATGGCTTAATGGTTAAAGGGACTTCTCTTCTTCTCTTTCTTTCATGTAAAAAAAAACGAAAATAGAGAGTTTTTAAGTGATGTGAGGTTTTTTATAAGAGAAATCAAAAATCAAGTTTGACATTAATAAGTATGACATGTATAAGCTATGATGTTGAAAAATAAAGGTTAAGGATAACCATTAAGTTGCATAAAATCTATAAAACTAGAAAAAGTTCTTATATTTTAATGTTTTATTTGTTATTTACTAATTTTATAGTTCTTATATTTTAATGTTTTATTTGTTATTTACTAATTTTATATCAGTTCTTGTTGTTAAATATTAGTTTTTTAAATTGATACTTAAGATGAATTAGGATTGTTGTCTATAAAAATCCTAAGAATGGTGGAGTTATATTAGAAGTTGGACTAGTATAGTGATTATCCCTTATAAAGGAAGTTGGATTATGGGGTTATTAGTGTGATTATTAATTGGTTTATATATGGTATTATAAATAGGTGTGTGATGTTGGGAATATGTTGTTAGAGCAAGTAAGGTTCTAACTTTTGATTTTAATGATAACATAAAATATTATTTCTAATGTTTTCATATTTAGAGATATTATTAAGGTAATTTATCAAAGATTCAGTTAATATATGAAAAATCAAGTTTGATGGAAAGGCAAAGTGATTAAAGAGTCAAAAGGAGTAAATTGGAATACTAAAATAAAATTTAAGAGAGGTTCAGGGCCATTCAGGTAAAGTGACCAAGTCAAAAAAGAATAAAGAAATTTCATATGTAATAATCATCCATAAAATATTGATTACTTTAATGAATTAGTTGCTCAATCATTGAATAATTATTTACATGTATGAAAAAATGCATAAATTTTTTTGTAATTAAGAGAAAATTTATTCTAAATTTGATAAAATCCTTTTGACCTTTAAAAAAACTTTAAAGAACTTTTGAAATAACTTTAAAATCTTGTACCTTTTTGATATTTTATCTTTAAAATGACTTTTGAGTTAAAATTTTTAAATTATTTTCTACATATGTTTAATTAGTCTAAGGGTGTTGGTTGACCAGTTGGACAAAGGTAAAATTTTTTTACAAAATGGGTTATTTTTAGCGGCTAGCAAATGGGCCTACTAGTTATATAATGGTTAGAACAATTTTAGAAAAAATCGGTAGATTTTGTCTAACTATTCGATACCTTAATCTAACATGTTTTGACTAGTTGATCTTAAAACAAAAATTGCAATTATAATGACTAGTTTGTGTATGTAACAACTATCTAAAGTTGTTTTAAGAATAAATAAATCAAATTGAGTTGTTGAAAGAAATTTTGACATAGTCAAGAGTATTTAATTGAGAATCTAAAAGGTGCAAGTATTTGTTCCATAATATATATTAAATAACATTACATTGTTATGAATAAAGGTTTCAATTATGCAATTGAAGCAATGGTAGAAATTGTTAGGGATAAAATTTCTAGGGTTCCTTTAAACCTTTAACAAGAACTGTAAGATGGTTCTTCTTCACTTGTGATGAAGAAAGATGATTGTAATAACTAGTTTATGTAAGGCCCAAACATATACCCTGGAAGTATTATAACATGTCTAGGGTGTATTAAGAAGTGAACATAACCAATTAAGTACATCTAAGTATAGTAAGAGCCATAATGGTACTTAATGTAAAAGAAATGGGTAAATGGGGTAAATTGTTCATTTCGGCATTGACTTACATACTTAGATGTGAAATATGGATGAGAATGAAATTAATTGATGAGATTATATGACAATGTGGGAATTAAAGGAACAAGAAGGACCAATGTGCAGTTTTCCTAAAGTCAACTCATGGAACAATTAGATTAAAGCATGTGTGAACAATAGGATTAAAGCATGTGTAGCCAATAAGATTAAAACATATGTTTTCATTAGAATTGTAACACATGGTCCAATAGAATTGTAACATATGGTCCAATAGAATTGTAACATATGGTTTAATAGGATTGTAACATATGGTCAAATGGGATTGAAACATGTGTTTAAGACTAGAAAATTCATGAGGGAAGTAGAAGAGAGGGGAGAGGGACGTGTATGTAGGAAGAATTTTCTCTTCTCATCTCTTCTCCATTCCACCTCCCTAATCACACCATTTTTCATAAAAAATCAAGCTAATTCTAGGTAAAAATCAAGGCAAAAGTTTATGGTTTTTTTTCCCAGCTTCATATTTCTTGCTTTGCCCATGAAGATTTGGAATTATGAGGTTGAAATTGGGATCTGAGATTTGCATTTGTGGTGTTTCTAGTTGTTGAGTTAAGCAAAGCTAAAGAGGAAGGGAAGAAAAGACATTAGAAGAACTACATTGCCAATTTTAAGGTTTGGGACTACACTTAGTCTAATTTCTCTTTATTTCCATGTTTGAATGGACACAAGGATTAATTTAGATGTGTAATAGTTTATGGGATGATTATTTGGAGTTATCTTGCATAGAATTGAATCAATATGACAAGAGAGTATCGTGTAGTGGAATTCTATCTGGGTTTTTGAACTAGTCACATTTTTTGGGTTAACTCAGCCTACAGACCTCTAAATCAGGTGATTTTAGTTTCATATGAAAAATAATAACTATAAATAGAGATATATAGAAGAGACTTTGAATTAATTTTGGCTTTATGATATTATAAATTGAGATAAAAAATGGTGAATTGATGTTGCACTTGTTTTGGAGCAACTTGTAATATTTGGTCTATATCTCATGATTTTGAAGTTTAAATGGCTTGATTTTTGATGCTTTGGAAACTAGAGACATAAAGGAACAAGTTTAAAGAATATATAAAAATTAATTATAAAATTTTAAATATGAAATTTTAGAACAATTGGAGGTATGAATTCTGGGAAGGGGGACCCAAATTTGCACTATTTTGAGTTTATTTTTATTTTCGATTTTTTTCGAATCATATCCAAACCTTTTTTAAATGTATATGAAACTTTTCAAAAAAATATAAATAAATGAAATAGGACTTAAACTATGTGAATTAGGTAACTGAACATTGGAATTTAAGATTGAGCATAACGCATACTAAAGAAAATTTACATGTACGTAAATGGTTTGTATGCATATTTTTGCTCATATGTAGATAGTATGATTATACAAGTGTGATTTCGATACCCTTTTAATGGTGATAAGTTATGACTTGCATGTATGGATGCAAATACATATTTTATAACTTGAAATGTGTATCATACGATTTGTCAATATATGAATTGTGAAATAGGCAAATGCTTAAAGGAAATGTCATAGTGCCTACGCTATTGTCTTAGTGGTGGATAGATAGGCATGCCTATAGGGTTATAGTGCAGCTGGTATAGTTTGGCAACACTATTTTCTTCATTCGAAACTATAGAGTCTGCACAGTTCGATACCTTCAAGTATCCACAGTTTAATATCTTCAGGTATTCAGAGTTTGATGCCTTCGGGTATCCACAGTTTGATATCTTCAAATATTCATAACTCCCATTATCCACACCAACAGGAATGTCTAAGCCTAGTGCAAAAAGTAAAGTAAATAGTTACAAATAAGAAATACAACATGAAAGCATAAATAGTTGGTATTGATGTGCATTTGCATTTGTATTGATAATTTGTATCAATGAGTGTTGAATATCAATGTTTGGCTCATGAATGTGAATTTATAGTATATGAGTAACATATTGAAGCATGTTTGCATTATGTAATTTGATATTTATATGAAATATGATGTTTATGAATGTGTGTGCTTGGCAGATGGCTGTTATGAGTTGTCATCCAAACTAATTGTTTCCCTACTGAGTTTTCAAGCTTAGCACAGGTGTTAATCCATGTAGGTCCAAGTCATAAGAGTGAGGTACATGGAACATCTGTAGGGAGTAAGGCCAACAACTAGGAGAAAAAAGTACCTTTGGAATGTGTCTTTTAGTTAAAGATAATTGTACATGTAATGAAGGAAGGAAATTGTATGTTTTTTTAGATTATCATGTTAATGTAAAGATGTATTACTACTTTTAAATGATAATTTTAAGTGATGTAAAACTTGTACTATATATATTTGTAGCATTGAATAGAAAAATATGTGATAATTGTCCCTATAAATGAATAGAAATTATGTCATAATTGTTTGTACGGGAATTTGGTTGCTATGTATGTGGGTGGTTGCAGGTTTGATATAGGGGGTATTACAATTTATTTATCCAATGACTATTTGTGTTAGTTTTAGGTAGGAAAAGATTATAATTAAGTTATGAGAAGTACCCTTGTCATACTAGAGAGTGCATATGAGCATTGCATGACATATACTGAGCCATTAATCCATTTAAGTAATGAAGATAAAATTATAAGAAAGATTATAATGATTGTTACATATGAAATGACTTCATTCTTTTTTATTCTTGATCTAGTTGACTTAAATTACCTTGAAGCTCCTTTGAATTATGTTTGGTGCTCTATTTTTCTTATTTTGATCCTTTGATCACTTTGCCTTTCATAAATTGATAAATGAAATTTTCTATAAATCATTGCCAAATTAACTTTCTAATATCACTAAAGATAAAAATATTAGTAACATATTTTATTATCATCAAAATCATGTATTAGAACCTCGTTTGGTTGAATAATCTCTCATATTTACATGAACATTAAATATTTGGTGATATTACAAATAAATTATGTTGAAAAACTTTTTTGTATATCAAAGTAATATGCAATGTATGTTGCCCCTTAATTCATCTATCATTGATTTCTAAGGATCAAGTTTCAATATCACTACTCTCTCTCTCTCTCTCTATATATATATATACACACACATTTAAAAGGATATGACATGAGAAAGATGAGAAAATTAAATGTACAACATCACTCTCCCCATTTTAAAATTTTTATCATCTTCAAAGAGCAAATCTTATAAACTCATATATCAATTCCAAAGTTCAACCTATCTTTTTATTTTTATGTACATATAATAATAATTTCTCCCTTAATGATTATTTTTTTGGGCATAATAATATCACCTCCACTGTTCTCCTTTTATTCTTATATTTACTAGTGTTTCGACATCCTAGAGTGAGCTATCTCCATGGACCTACTATTAATTGATTTTTCTATTTTTATTCCTACATGCATGCTCAATGCTTGTGATTTTAATCTCTTCATTGCCCACTTCTTGCTCCAACTTCCAGATCCTTGCCTCTTATATTACACATTCCATTTCTTTTACACTCCATCTTCTTTAATTCACTTTTTGTCTTCTTCTTCACCAGCTAGGCTCCCTCCCTCTTTTCTTTTCCTTTCCATTTTTCAAATTTTCATTAAAATTTTCTTTAGTAATGTCTCTAAGTGGGAACTATTCTAACTGGTTTCCTTCCTTTTCTAGCAATGCAGTCCTTAGCTAGCCGGGGCCAATTCTTAGTGCCTTATATCGCTTTTAATTAACCCATCCTTCCCTCCCTTACCCTTTAGCTCTAAATCCTTTCCTTCGTAAGGTCTCTCCCTTTAACTCCTTCTAGTCTGGCCTCTAACCCTACTTTGAAATCCTTTATTGCCTCTCAAATTTCTTCTTATTTTAACTCCTTCTAGTTGTCTTGTGCTTATTCTTTCCTTGCTTAGCCCAGTGATGAATGTACTCCTCCCACTTTGGCTTTTGTCCTTAAATCATGGCATCAGGTGTTAAGAGACACTTCTCCATATGAGAACCTTAGGTTTATATCCCTTTATTTCTCTAACTCTAAGATTATTACACCTCAACTAAAGTTACTTTGTGTTGAAGATGTGAAATGGGAAACAAATCTTATTGGATTCTTCATCAACAAGTGTCAGTCTTTACTGACTATAAATCATTGGGCCACATCCCATTAGAAAATGTTTGGTTTGTAGTAAAGTGTCAATTGATTTAAAGGATCTTTCCTCTTCATATTTACTGAGTAAAAAAACATATTGAAGATCTGACCTTTGGTATGTCATCAACAATAAACCTCTCTTGTTGCTAAAATGGAGACCTGGCTTTATGGTAAAATTATTAAGATGAAGCATGCAAACATTTGGATCAACTTCTATAATGTGTCATTGGAATATTACTCCATTACAAGTTTGATTTATTTAGAAAGTTAGTATAAGAAAACCACTTAGTTTTAATCAAGATACAGTCAAAACAAGAAGACTAAGTTATATAAGGATATGTATTGAAGTGGAAATGAACCAAGAAATCCTTAACACAATGCCCATCCTTATGTTTAAAGAGGGAACTAGTATTATAGAAGTTGAACAGACATATCCTATCAATGAAAACTAATCCAAAATCAACAATAAATAGTATGGAAACCTATAAGTAAGTTTTTTCTTATGAGGAGATTATGTTGGACTAATGGAGAAGAAAGAAGGAAAAGAAACTCGTAATGATTTTACTCCTGAAGATATAGGCACTTTGAAAGGGAAATAATACAAATCCTATATTGTTAATAAAAGCACAAGTAATGAATCACTGAATACATCCTTATACTTAACTCAACCTTTTAATCCTATAACTCTAAACTCTCACTAATCTCTTCAATTAGATTTCCTTTACTTGATCTTAAACTATTTAAGCCCTCCTTTTCATATTGATTCACTTCCCAATGTAGTCATCCCTAAAACTTCATTAGAAGAATAAGCTTCTATATCAAACCTTACTTAAATTAAGAAAGTAATGATTAATAATGTTGAAATACTTAATGATATGGCTCTGAACTTTAAAAGAAGAACTAGAAGGAAATCTATAAAAGGGATTTAAGCCTCAAACTCATCCTTTAACGACTATCATTAGCTGGAATGTTAGAGGATTTAATTATCCTCTAAAGGATTAGGTTGGTTGGAATGTTAGAGGATTTAATTATCCTATGAAGTAGTAGGTTGTGAAAGATCTTTTAAGCAATAAAAATCTTTGTATAATAGGTCTTCATAAAACTAAAATAAAAGTTTAGGCTCTTTATAAAAGGCTATAGTTTTTTGTCAAGAATTGGCAGCTCATTTCTAATCATCACCACTACTTCAATTGGAGAGTTAAATAGGGTATGAACTTCAAAAAATAAAATAAACCAACTTATCAAACCATTTTATCCATTTATCTTTAAACCTTATTCCTTTTCTTGTTACAATCTTTTATGCTTTTAACTTAACATTAAGTAAAGGCGCTTTTATAGAATGATCTAAGGGTTCTTTCCAAAAATATTTTTAAAAAATATTTAGCAAAAATTATATTAATAAATAAATAAAGAAAAGTACCCCTTAAAATAGGGTATTAGACAAAAAATTTTTATAAAAATTTTTTGAAGTTACACCAGGACAACACTTTAGCATATTCAACTATTCATCAACTATATAATCTATCTTCAGCAAACTCCTTGCTTAAGTTATGGTAGTTCTTTACATGCAAGAGCTCTATAAATTTCTCCTTGAGCTAGTAAGTTCATGTTCTCCCCACTTCTGCTTTATGCATTCCATAATATAGATATTTCAAAATTCAAGTTAATCTTCTTGCCAAAAGTTGACACCCATATCCACTCTTTGATTTTTCTTCTTAACTCCTCCATCATGTATTCTTGCTTATCTCTCTCACCTAAAATATTCTTCTATATCTTTCCCTCTATATCATGTAAATAATGATGTGTAATGTTGTACTAAATAAAATATTATGTGTGATGGTGATAAAATTGTAGGATATGAGCTAGGCCAAGAATTATTCCAGTTTACTAATAGCACACCTTAAGCTACCAACTATAACCAAAATTAGAGGCATGAAGGTAAATCAAGTATGTGAATTTTGTAATCAAAATCAAGAAATAGTGTGCCATTTATTCATTATGTTTGAATACACCAAAAAAAAAGAATCAAGCTCTTACATGGAGTGATCTAAGGTGCACTATTAGTTTTTAGTGTTAATGTTCTAATTCCAAACTAACATATGCCAGCTAACTTTATCACTAGGAATCTTGAAGAGGTTTAGGAAATGTTTATTATTAAATTCTCCATTTCTGAAACCTCACTAGGAATCCTGAAGAGGTTTAGGAAATTTTTATTCTTAAATTCTCCATTTCTGCAACCTTTTTATATAGTTAGATCATTCATGTCAAGATTAGGATAATAGTCTAGCATATTCTGCATAACAGTGCCAAATCCCCTTAGGTTACTATACTATTTTCTATCCCTAATATGCTCATCCAATTTGGTTTCAGAGGGCAGTATATACTTCATTTGTTAGCATGGTGGAGTCTTAAAAAGGGGTCCTAATTTTTAATCACCACTACCAATTTGCTTCACTATGCTTCGGTGTATTATGTCTTTCAATTTTATCATGTGTTGAAAGGTCCAAGAGGATTTAGCTTAGGGAACTTTCCATAAGGTTGTATTTTGTAGATAGTGTTTTGGACTTATTTCACCCATAAGTACTCTTTTTCCACTAGGATTTTCCATATCGTCTTAAATAGAAGCATATTATTGACTACTTTACCTGAATTAATTACCAAATCCCCCCCCCCCCCCATACTTAGGTTTAGAAACTTTCTTCTAGGATACCTTAGTATGGTTATGGTTAGTTGGTCTATCGGTCTATAGGAAGTTCTTTATTAGCCTTTCTAAATATTTAATCACATGCTTTGGGATAACTAAGTGAGCTGACCAATGCTTGTAGATTATGTAAGGTTGAAACTATTAGTTGGACTCTACTTGCAAAGGAGATATTCCTATTATTCCAGTAACCTAACCTTCTATATATCACCTCCAGAAGATGCTAACAATCTCTCACATTAAGTATAACTGGGTAAATTGGGACTCTAAGGTTACTTCAGTGGAAGTTTATCCTATTTAAACCCTATAAAACTACTAATTAATTAGCTCTCTTGTAGTTTGGTCCAAATACATAAATGGAACATTTCCCCTTGTTCATTTCCGATCCAGGCGTTGCAGTGAACTTATTCAAGGCTTCCATCAAATATAAACTGAATCCTTATCTGCTTTGCTAAGAAGTATAACATCATTTACAAAAGCAACATCATTTGAAAAAGCTAAATAAGAAATTATGTTCTTCTTTCATTTAGAGTGGTATTTGAAAGAGCTACTCTGACTAATTCTCTTACTTAGGATTCTATAGAATATCTATATGCCTATTATGAATACGTTAGGGAACAAGAGGTCCCTTTCCTTAAAACCCTTCTCCCTTAAAAGGTAGAAGTTGAATCCCTATTAACCAGTATCCAATAAGAGACTAAAATGATGCACAACCATAAGCATATATCCCAATTACTATTATTCTTTCCAATAATATTAACTCTCCTTGGCTAGTACTTGGAGACTATAATTATACTATGTTCCACTAGGATTTTGAAGGAGGCAATACAAGCCCCAAGCATAAATATGAAGACTTTAGAGACAATAAGCCTTGCATTAGTGTCTTAGATCTCATTATAATGGCAATTACTTCACCTGATATAATACAAAAGTGCGAATTGGTTCACTAGAAGGAAATTGCATAGATCCTTGATTAATGGAAAATGGGTGAGTGAATTTCCTTTAGTACTGCTCATTTTGGTAATACTTTCTTTAATAAGTCTTGTATGAAATTTATAAGGGAAATGACTCCTGATTCCCTTTACAAATTTTAGTTTGGAATAATTTGTAGATTCCAAATGTCTCCTTTATCTTAGAACTAGTAGTGAGGGAAAAATGTTAACATTAGATAGAATTAGAGGTGGTACCAATACTTCAACTCTTTTTTAGTTATGTATCAACTCTAATGAATCCATTAGCCATAAAATCTTTTAGCTCCATTTCTTTAGGTGGTTATGAAATGACATTCTAGCTCGATGTAGCTTAAATTGCCAAGCCATAGGTTCGAGATTGGTTCTTTAATGGATTTTAGGTATAACTCATATGCATAATGATGACCTTATAGTGTTTTACTTATATCTTAGATGCACTATATACACTCTATGGAAGGAAAGAAATTTAACGTTGTTTAAAAGGTATTTTAGCTCACCTAAAGATGCTAGAGTGAAGATCATTAACTAGATAAGATAGTTCCAGCTTGCATTGGCTTGGAATTATGTTTCTCCCCCTACATAAAACTCTTAATTTATACTTATAGTTTTAGTGAGGTCTTTTGCAGTAGTTGCTTCTCTTATCTTATTAATGAGACTTAGGTATACTAGCTTAGAATTGGTTTAGATTCCTTAGAATATCTTTTGATTTATTTCCATTCGAATCCTATAAACCACTACTTTAAAAGCCAATATAAACATATTAAGATCACCTTTTACTTGAAAATTGACATTCGAATCCTATAAACCACTACTTTAAGAGCCAATATAAACATATTAAGATTAGCTTTTACTTGAAAATTGACATTCTTGAGTTTGGGTAATGATCAATAGTTAAAGAATAGATGGTTCAAATATTTATCACAATTTTGATAGAGGTCAGGTGACGAATCCATATAGGATAATTATAGTACATCCTTGGTACCCAACCTCCCTTTTGCAGCGAGATAATGGAATTTATTGTAAAGGTGCATGAAATTACAATTTTTCTCTTAGTGAAGAATCATATTTTATTTATATTATTCTCTTGTAGTTTCATTCCCTTGACTATTTTGTTCGATAAGTATCCTACAGACATTCCTCTATATTAATTCTAGTGTGAAGGCTTACTATTGTTATTGCATCTTGTATCTCCATGGCATTAGGCGTAATGAAATTCAATTATTTACTTTCTAAAAAACTCTCAATTTATGAAGAAAAAACCACTACCAACACAAGTCACTGATCCTACATGTAGAATCCTCCTAAAACCTTTCTATACTTAAATTTATTTTAAAAATGATTTAAATTAATAATCAATCTAATTATAAATCTTAATCAAATTAAGAAATATATTTAATTTAATTTTAGAATTGATATTAAATTAAAACTATTTAAAATTTTATTTAGCTATTGGATTAAATAAGAAATACATTATTCCATATCAAAAAAAAATTATTTAGTTTTGAAATTATTTGAATAAAAAACAATTTATCCCTTTCTAAGTTTAAGTCATGTTTTAACTTATTTCTAAACAAGCTTATTCTAACTTTAGAATAGTATGATCCTTATTGTCAAATAAGCTTTGTTTCAAGCTAAGAATATTTTATTCCTAACCTAGAATAATCCTTATATTCAATTGCCATCCTTCTTCCTTTTTTGTAAAAAACCTAGCATCATAAACAAACTAAGCTACCATCCCTATCTTTCTCCCGTCACTAGCCTACATTTGTCATCATCTCACCATCTGTTCTAGACACTCCCTTAATAATGTTGACCAAGCAGTCGTTAATCCAATCTACTTTATATGTAAAAAGAGGTAGTCGATACAACTCTCCCTAGAACTCTCCAACATATTTGAAATCAACTTACCTCATTATGGCCAACTACTTTTAGATGCCGCTACTATTATTGTAGAGCCAACTCACAGCTTCTACGCATCTTCAGTAGCAATAACCCCAATAACTAACATAATGCTTCTCCTTTAGTAACAAGAACACATCAACTTTAAGATAACTTAAAAGCATCCATAAAAGCATAAAAATTATGGGAGATCCTTTTTCTAATGATTAAAGAGAAAATTTTTCTATTAATAATCATCTCCCATATGCCATAGTAGGTATGGAGAAGAATCGCAAAGTGTGCATGCTTCTTCTTTGTTAAATATGTCTATCAACATATTGAAACAACCCAAGCCGACCCATATCTCTATCTCTATTTTCTTTTTAAACAAAAATAAGAAACCAACCTTGATGAAGAATGGTAAATTAGTAATAGTTAACTTAACTCTTTAACATTTTTAAAAAACTTCTAAGCTTTTAAAGTTCAAAGATAAACCTTTAAATTTCAATTAAATTTAATTTAATCTAGGGTTAGGGTTTGTGTTTTTAATAATCAAATCAAATCTGATTGGGTGGCTTAAGGATTTTATGGTATTAATTTGAAAATTTTGGATTTGAAGAATACTTAACTAGATTATAATCTAATTTTAGTAATTAAGGTTTAAAATAACTGAAATTTTAATTCTAAAATTTAATATTATTAATAATCAAACATGATATTGAATTATAGAATAAAAGATTGCTCTAGTACTATTGAAAATTTGGTTGAGATCTGATATCGTATATAGTAGAATAAAACATGAAATATTTTTGTTTGATTTGTTGAAAACTATGATTATTTTAAATTATATAGTATGATTAATGCATTGATTTAATAGACATAAATGTAAATCATACCTTATTATGTAGTTTGATCTTTTTTTTCTTGTCATTTTTTTCAAATTGTTTCTAAAATTGATTTATCATAACCGTCATAGCTACATATGTATTTGACCTCAAACATTATCACCACAAATAAATTGAGAGAACTTTATAAGTAATACATAAAGGATTAGGAAAAAATTGCTAGCTTCTTTATATCAAGAGTTTATTTATAGTAGGTTTGGACCTTTTAGATTTAACCATCATTCAATATAAAGTGCTCTAAAAAGGTTCAACTAAAGTATAGCTTGAGAGAGATTATCTGTTTTCTCCCTTATTGTTTCATAACTTCTTCTTCTTAATCCTAGTTTTGGTCCTTAAGTCTTTCTTTGGCCCCTCCTTCCCTATTATTTGTTTATAACTACCTTACCTTATCCTTTTCATCTTAATTATTCCTCTCCTTTCCATAACCTTGGTATATTCTTCATTTAGTGCTTTGCTCAATTGCTTAAGGGTAGTTTTAAAATTTTCCTTTCTCTATTACCTAAGTTGTTGTTTATGGTAATTGCTTTTTAAAACACCTCTAGAATTTTCTCTTAGAAATGTCTACTTAAAATTTAGACATTGGGCAGTGCCCATCCTTTGAGTTCCCACCTTTATCCTCCAAATCGTTTAGTAATGCCAATCCCAGTAACCTAGGTAAATCCTCCTTTAACCCCCTACTAAAAAAAAGCTCCTTGTAACTCCATTTTTTTCTAAAAACTGGAGTAACTTGATTCGGAATAACCATAAAGGGGATAACCTGAAGTTGTCTCACTTCCCCGAACCTTCTTCAACTAATGAAGTAATTTCCCCAGCAATAAATCTTTCGTAGGCTAGAGCAAACATATGGTCTTCATTACTTATTGGTTTTGCTTTAGACAAAAAGGTCTCCTACCCTCAAATGCACTTTTGGACTACTACAAAATAGAGTAAATCTGGATTAAAAAAAACTCCATTAGCTAAAGACAATTATTTCATCATTAGATTTTCCAAGGCATCTGATCTCTCTAATATGCTAGAGTAGGTCCCCTCACATATTACTAGGAAGTCTCTCTTCTCTTTCAATGAAAACAAGGAATGATTTTAGGTAAAGAAAAAAAATCAAAGAAATACATGTTTGGATTAATTTCCATAATTTAGCACTTGAATACTAGACGAAGGAAGGATTAAGTTACATAGTAAGTGCACTTGTAAAGACCCTATGTACGGACTCCTTAAAAGCAGTGTTGGAGAACATTAGATAATTAAGAATATCTATTGAAGTTATTTGGGACTTTAATGTCCTCCATCCTTGATTATTAAGAGGCTTATTGAGTAAAATGAATTAACAGATCATGTCATTTAGCTAAGCTACACCTAGAAACCTTCCATATTGAGAGCTTGGAAGCCAACTAGAAGATTGTTTCACACTAGAGCATATGGAGAGTTAACAAGGCTATAAAATGAGGCTCTTATTATTACACAAGATAATTTAAAGTTGAAGGAAGTTCCAAAGGAGTCTTTAGATGCAACACCTTAAGTAGGGGATACCTGTATCACTAATGAGGGATTTAATGCTTCTAATACCAAAAAAATTCAAAGCAAAGATATAGAGAAGGAACCAAATAACACTACACACTATGATAAAGTGAAAGAAATTCCTCTACTAAGTCCTACTATGTTGAATAGGATAAGGAGAAAGCTCCATTAGTTAAAACCCAACTCTATTGAAACAACTTCAAGATCTAAACTAAAAGGGGGCAGAAATTCAAGCAGGAAGAAAAAAAGTGAGGGTACCTCCCTCAACCAATCTTCATAAATATACTAATTTGGAATGTAAGAGGACTAAATAGTCCTCTTAAGAAGCAAAGCCTCAAAGACTTCATTTGGAAAAGAAGCTAGTTTTGTTTGCATTAATAGAGACAAATAAAAGCTGTTAATTTAAAATGGGAGCTTGGTTGTTTGGGTAACAAATGGAACTTCTTATCTAATCACTTGCTCTACTATAATAGGAGGCTTATAGTTGGTTTTAATCCTTCTCTCATTAAGGTAACAAAAGTTTTTAGCTCTGCTCAATTAATTCATGAATTATCAAACCATTAGATATCCCTCGACCTTCCTTTTTCTCACCTATATATGTAGTTAACTTAAGTTTTTAAAGAGATTCCCTTTAGAATGACTTAATAAGAACCCACAATTAATTAACCCTAGCTTTTGGGTGGAAATTTCAATTGTATACTTAAGATAAATGAAGTTAAAGGATCATTTATCTATAGTAATACAAATGGGGAAGAACTTTCTTCTTCTTCTCTTGGTGTTGCAGATTTGAGTTTTGTTAGAAAACTCTTCACTTGGTCTGTTAAATAGATTAAAGTAAGCTTTATAAGGAAAAATCTAGATCCAGTTTTGTCCAACAATCTCTGGTTGGATAAATTTACCACCAACTATGCCTAGTTTAGACCTCTCATATCTTCTACTCACTGCATCATTGAGGTTAAAGGTATGAGTAGCAGTGCATAACTCATATCTCTTTTTAGGTTTTATAACCTTATGTTACAGATAGCTAGGGCTGTGAGAAAAGGGATTAATTGTCTTTTTTTAGGTTGTAAAGCTTATCACTTGATGAATAAAGTTAAAAAAGCAAAATAGGGGCTTAAAAATATAAAAAGATATGCTTGTTTTAGCGTAGAAGCATAATCAAAAAATGCCAAGCTCTAACTCTTGTATTATCAATCTAAACTTTATAACTCTCCTGATAATATCGGCATCAAAAAAAATTTTCTTTTCATAACCCATACCTCAAACAAAAAGTCTGATTATATTGGCTCAAGGATGGATACAAGTGCACTAACTTCTTCTCTAATGCTTTTTTGGCTTACAAGAACACCAAGAATATTACTTCACTAATGGATAATTAAGGGAAAATTAATAGGGATAAGGTTTCCATGAAAGAACTAGCTTTCAATTATTATAGTGATTTGTTTGACGTTAAACTGTCTTGCTCTTTTTTATTTTAGTCAATCAAAGCATATATACAATCTGGACTAGAAATAGATGCTTGATTATTGCTTATTAGGCTAGTTACACCTAAAGAAAACAAAATGATGCTACTCAGCTTTAAGCTAAATAAAACATTGAGTCTAGATGGCTTCACTTCTTGTTTTTCCCAAAAAACTTGAAGCATAATAAGAGAGCTAGTCATAGATTATATGCAAGATTTTTTCAATAATAAAAAAATGTTCAAAGAGTTAAATAAAACTTAACTTTGTCTAATCCCCAAGAAAGATAACCCTACTTCCATTCAAGAATTTCGACTTATATCTTATTGTGATCTTGTTTACAAAGTGATTTCAAAAGTTCTAGCCATAAAGCTTAGGAATGTCCTTACACCTATCATAAACAATTGTTAGTTTGCTTTCATTAATGATAAGAGAATAAGGGATAATTTATCAATGGCCTAGGAGTTATTTAAAGATTGTCTACAAATCTTGTCATTTAAAGTTGCTTTATGAAAGTTGATCTATACAAAGCCTTTGACTCCTTAGAATGGGATTTCTTCCGTAATTATCTTAAAGCTTTCAATTTTCCAAACTTATTTATTTCTTGGATTAAAGCTTGTATTACTACCTTTTTTTTTTTACCTTGTTTAATAGATAACCTACTTTTATATTAAAAGGGGTTAGAATTATCATATAGGGAGATCCATTGTCTCGCTACCTATTCACAATTACCATTGAAGTCCTTAGCAGAATGACTCATAGGCATTTCTCCAACTCAAAGTAATTTAGATATTATAATAAATGTAGGGAGATGAATTTGTTTTTCTTAGCTTATACATATGATCTCTTATTTTCCTGCGAGATAAATCCCTAGCCTTTGAAAATTATAATGGATTCAATACATTTGTTCTCAAACATATCCGGAGTAAGAATTAACTTGGAGAAAATAGGTTGATGCTTTTAGATGGAGTATCTAAAGTTTTCATGCTCTAACAAATTTCTAGTATGCAGGTACAATAACTACCTTTCACTTACTTTGTCTTTCTTATTTTCCTTAAGAAACCAAGGTTCTCATATTTGTTGTAAAACATGTACCTCTCTTTTAGCGGCCGCATTTAAATAATAGTGAATGTTTTCACAAACATTCACACATGTGGGTGATCTCACATGATGTTTCCTAAAAGACTAATTAACGAGTTGGGAAGGCTTATTAAAATATTCGTTTGATTTGGTGATCTTAAAAATGCATTTGGAGCTAAACTAAGTTGGAAAAAAGTATATTCCCCTAAATATGAAGGAGGATTAAGGATTGTTTCCTTTAAAAAAAAAGGTCATGGCTAAATGGACTTGGAGACTTATGAATGACAAAGAAGCTAGCTGGGTGAGATGGTTTCATGGTCATTACCTATCTAATAGATGTTTCTAGATGTTAAAAGAAAGAAAGGAGCATTCTTAGCTGTTTATAGATCCTTATATTAAGATGCATATTGGGAATGGACTAGGTACTTGGCTTTGGTATGACATCTGGAGTCATATTAGCCCTCTTCATTAAATGCCTGAACTAATTTTTATAAGATAGAGGCTCCTCAAAACCTCTAAGGTATCTGATATCATAAAAGGTTAATAATGGAGTTGTCCGTAAGGGGGAATGACCTTATTGACCAATAGATTACCTAGCTACTCCCCCAATGTGGAGATATCTAATTATCTTGTTTGGCAATTACAAACATCTGGGATTTTTACCAATGCATCTTCCTTAGATAACATAAAAGATCACTATCCCAGGGTGACCTTGTCTGAGCTTGTCTAGAATAATTCTATATTGCCTAAGGAATCTACTATATATTGGTTAGCGATTTTGGGTAGACTATAAACTGAAGACAGATATAACTCTAGTTTGAATTTTCGTTATGATTTATTTAATACTAAAACAGAATCAATAGGCCATCTATTTTTAACTGTTCATAAAATAATTTTATTTGGTATATAATTCATCATAGGATGGAATGCATCTGTAAGGAGTAAGAATGGACTCAAATGGTTTATAAACTTGAAATTTGTCTAGAAGTTAAAATATTGTTTCCATCTCAATTAAAAACATATTACCACATTGTATCTATGTAATGTGGAGAGAAAGAACTATTCCATACGTAGAAAACTTAGAACTCGTAAGAACTTGCTAGCTACTAAGCTCATCTAGTGATTAGGGAAACTCTTTTGGAAAATTAAAGCCAAGTGAAAATGTCTGATAAAGAAAAAGGAACTAGGATCTAAGTGAAGCAGTCTTAAATAAAAAGGAACTACAACTAGAGAAGAGCAATATTCAGATAAGATCTTCATCTCTAATGGGGAAGGGATCATATACAACTTATTAGTTTAATGATAAGTTGAGCGAGGATAAAATCATCTAGAATTAATTATGCATACATAGTGAAGACAAGCAAACAACATTTGAGGTTCCACTTACTCAATAAGGAAGCTTGGTTTTGCTCAATTAAAGATGTGCAAGGCCATAAATACTGGAGCAATACTAGAGAAGAAGTATATACATGGTAGGGAGATGTACAATCGAGTAACATCTAGTATAGTTAGATTGTCTTAGATGCAATTTAGTCAAAGGAGTTGACTTGTAGTTTTTGATAATACATCTTTTAAGTCATTCAAACTTAGTATGAATGGTATTTTTATATTAAACTTTTATGAGGCTCTTTAGAAATACAATGTCATTTAATTTCCAAAAAGATATTAATTTCAGTTAAACTTTAATTAGAATTTAATTATTTCAAATTAAATACCATTGAGACTTGAATAAAATTAATCTAATATCCCATATTGATCCTTACTTATTAAATATCTCTTATTTAATCCTAAAGTTTTTTAAACTTTACAATTAAGTACAACTTGATTAAATTACATTTCACTCTTATCAATCATTCTTTATATATGACCCTTTAAGTTTCTAAATATGTTGGCAATGAATATAAGTTATAATCCTAAGTTATATTTAGGATTACATATAATTTAGGATTACATAAATTAAATTCCTTTAATTTATCTTTAATCCTCTAATTAAATAATTTAAATACATAGATTATGATTGATATCTAGTAATGTATCATGAACACCCAACTATTAAGAATATCAAAGAAATTTTTTCTAACCATTCTATACATAATTTTCCTGTATAATTTAATTCTTTTATCATACAATGTTCTGATTAGACAATGAATATGGAAATAATATCTACTCTATTTGCTTCTAATCATATTAATTTTTCACTATAAGTAATTGGTTACATTAACGACATTTAGAAATTATTTTCAAAGTGTCATTCCACCAAGGTTAGGTATTTTCTGAATTAATACTAATATAAAATAATGGAATATTCTCCCTAATCACTTTACAATAATGAATCATATATTAATATCTTAGTTACGTCCTTATAGATTGTCATAGCCACTGATCAATGATTAAGCTACCATCGACAATAATATGACATAACTAATATCAAGATATAATAATCTCTATATGAGACAATGGGAATTTCATAGACATATAAGTAATATTTTAAATAAAATTCTCATATAGGGTTAGTTCAATGAACTTGTTCTCTAGTAAGTATCAACATATTTATTTAAGTATCTGTACACTTTAGTTTATAAGAATGACTTCTTTATTGAGAAAAAAAACATAACATGTACTAGTCTTTTTATACTTTATTAATGTTTAATCTTAATAAAACATTAACTAGGAACAATTTAGGAATATGGATATTCAATCCTAAAGTACCCAATCTTTTATATTTTTTTCAATCCGGTGCTTAAGCTTTCAAAACTTTCAATTAAGTGACCAACCATTTAAAATCTTAATAGTTTAGTTCACAATATTTGTTCCTTTAGTAATTTGCTGATTTGGATGACAAAATCTTTGTAGTTCATGACATATAGATGTCCACTTAAAAAAATGGTGGCTATAGTTAGATTGGAGTAGAGGGAATCTTTTTTAGTTGAAGACCTACATATCATAAAAAACAAAGAATTTTTTAGTTAAATTAGTATATTATTAACGGAATTAATGTTTTGAACTAAATTGTAAAAATTTTAAAAGATTAGTTACTCAATTAAAAAAGTAATTTACTAATTTATATGATACATCTAAAATAGTAAGAAGATTGAAATGAAGAACTACAATGATCATAAAATTTTTACGTTTTGAAACAGTCTCGGCAATACGATGACTTTTACCAAATATTGCGGTCCTATGATGGATTAGGTTAAAAAAATTGTGTGCCTAACTACTAACATAGAACAATTAAGGAGCACCAAGACTAGAGATTCTAAATACATGTGAGTTTAAACAAACATCTTAGTTGTCATCTTCAACTTCCACGGTGGGTGATGCATAATATTTTTCTCAATTAATACAAAGAAAGTAATAGGTGTGCAGCGAGTTAGTTGACATATGCATATAGGCTTTTCAAGACTGACCCAAACTTGGCGTGTTAAATTAGTTTAGACATAATTCCAATCTGCATGTACGTATAAGGAAGCCCAAACCTAGAGACTTTATAAAGAAATCATTGTCATGTCGCCCAAATCTATAGAGATAATAAGGAAATCATTGTCGTGTCGCCCAAATTTATAGAGAGAATATGGAAATCATTGTCATGTCTAAGTCACGACGAGATGTCGAAAGCGACCACCGCTTTCGACACTTGTCACATTGCAGGCAACGTGGAATTTCTCCGCTGTTTATTATACCCATAACCCAAGACTTGGAGGTAATACCCACGTTCTAGCAAAAGGCAAGTTTTTTCTTGAATTCAAAATCAATAATTTATTTATTTAAACCTTAGAAGTTGTGGACATAAGTTTGCAATCATCCTATTCCTGCCACGCGTCTTATATAATTAGAGACATATATCTTATCTGGTTGTTTCGTATTTTATGTTAAATTTTGTTTATTATGTCATATAAGTTGACTAAAAGTATACATACATATATATATATATATACATACATGGGTATATAGAACCTTAAACGCGCCTGGGGTTCCCCGAAAGGTTAATAAATAGTAATAAAGAAGGTAAAGCAAATGAACAGGTTTAAGTTTGTATTTAATTAGTGAATATATTTTTGTTTGCGTGTTTTGGGTAGCAGAAAGAAAAGTAAGAAGTTGGAATCGTTACGAAAAGATATCAGAAGCTAAAGAAGACTCCTACAATCCCATTCCAAACAACTACACGCAAGGCTTCTTGGTTTCTATGCTTCAAAACTCACTTCTGCGCGCCTTCAGTATGTTTACTCATTTTCTTGTCAATATAGTTTTGTCTCTGTTTTCTGGCTTTTGCATGTTAGTTTTTTCTCCCAATTTTCTACTCCATTCTGCAATTTCTAGTCCTTGTGTGATGAGTTGTATTACCTATGATATAGAAAGAAAAGAAACCGACGACATGCATTTTTAGTTTCTTTCGGATGTAATGAGGTGCTATGTGTTTGTATAGTATCTGATGTTTTCTGTCAGTTTGATTGTTCTTTTACGAATATGTTGACATTTCACTGGTAATTGCTATGTGTTTGTATAGTATCTGATGTTTTCTATCAGTTTGATTGTTATTTTACGAATATGTTAGACATTTCACCGGTTTCCTTTGCTTGTTAAATGAATGATGTTAGCCTTCGAATCTTGTAGTTTATGCTTGATTTTCTTTTTCCCAACGTTTGGTAGACTAGACTTAAGTTTGATGCGTGATTTATACGTTTCGTGTTTGTTCGTCATTTCTTTACATGATTTACACTAATTCCATTGATTCTAATTGACGTGATTAAATTCAATATGATTTTTCCTTTGAATGCACTGTTGGGGCTATTTTATAAACTTTGGATGTGGAAACAATGATCAGGGATGATACTTAATATTGAAAAGTCAGTGGGACTTTGTTGACTGCTCTTCCCATGGGTCAAGACATTCGATACTGGTGCAAAGGGGAAACCTGGAGATTGCTATGGATTACTGGAGTGATGTTTGCTGCAATTGTGGCATTCCAGCATTTTGAACTTCCATATGAGAGCATTTTTTCTTCTGCTTATAGAATTGGATTAGCAAGGAATAGTAGCTCGATAATAGATGATTTGTCTTCAAAGCCGCAGGCCAGTAACATGACTCAGCTAAATGGGTTGAACTCCAGTGGTCCTAATGGTACTCATGAGACAGTTGACAATTTTAGAGAGGAGAAAGATGCAGATGGAAACAATAACCATCTATCAGAAGGCATTGTAGAGAAGAACGAGTCTTCTGCATCGAAAAACCATGATAAGGAGCCTTCAAATGATCTATCGATAGATTTAAGCATTGATAAAGCCCTGTATGTTACCAACATTTCAGCTGATATGCCTTTACCCAAACAGGTTGAAAAGAGCTCTCCTCATGTAAATATCACGACCACATCACAAAATATAAGAGCCCCAGATGTCAGCGCTTTGACCACTGAACCAGCATTACCATCAATGAATTCATCACAAACTGAAACATTTGCAAATAAGAAGGTCCCGCCTCCTATTGCATTTGTTGATCCCAATGCTTCAGCCATGCAGAAAGATGTTGGCAACTCGTCATATGATGGAAAATTAGGGAAAAAGCAAGATAATCTTACCGATTCTGAAATCACTGTTGTAGAGGTGAAGAAAATGCCTGAGATGCCCAATTCATCAGTAATTTCAGTTTCTGAAATGAACAAATTGTTACTCCAGAGTTGGTCTTCTCCTTATTTGGTGGTATGTTGTGCAACTTTCTGCACTGAAGCATGTCAAGATTATTGTCTCATATGGCAATTGCATAAAAATGATATCTTCATGTTCTAATTTGTTTGCAGAGACCACATTGGTCATTAGTGGTTGACCAAGAATTACTGCATGCAAAATCACAGATAGAAAGTGCTTCTATGTCGGAAGACAATCCGACACTTTATGCCCCTCTTTATAGAAATGTCTCTATGTTCAAAAAGTAAGTTGCTGTATTGTTAAATATTACATGGAGGCATTCAATCCCTTTACCAGTAAAAGTTTTTGGTATTGTTCAAGTGAGAGCATTCAGTAAACAAGAGTAAAAGGCAGCTCTCTTTCCTTTATTTTACAGGAGCTATGAATTAATGGAAAACATGCTCAAGGTTTATATTTATCGGGAAGGAGAAAGGCCAATATTGCATCAACCAGTGCTTCAGGGTATATATTCTTCCGAGGGATGGTTTATGAAACTATTGGAAGCTAGCAGAAAATTCGTTACGAAGGACTCAAGTAGAGCTCATTTGTTTTATTTGCCCTTCAGTTCTAGAAACTTGGAGGAAAAGTTGTATGTTCAAAATTCACACAGTCATGCTAACCTCATACAGTATCTCAAAAACTATTTGGACATGATTTCTGCAAAATATCCTTTCTGGAATAGGACAGAAGGAGCAGATCATTTTCTTGTTGCTTGCCACGACTGGGTATGATTCTCATGCTTTACTGGATTCGTTACTTTTTAATCCACTTGGCCCTCTGCATCTACATACATTTACAGAGTTTCATTTTCAGTTCTCAAAAACTCATTTTTCATTTTGTCCTCTAATGTCAATTTACAACATTAAGTCCCACTTTTTGCTTGTCGGTTCTGATGTTCAAAATTATGAAATGGTCTGCTTTCCCAACTGTGTTCTTCTTTTTGTGAAATAACTGGTTCCTTTTTTCTCTTGTATTTATACTGTTATAAGTCCAATTCATTAGGTCGCATGTCTCATAAGTTTGTGGCTCTCCTTATTACATTAACCTGATGTCTTAGAAACATCGACTTTCTCAGGCTCCTTCTGAGACAAAAAGGTATATGCGAAATTGCATAAGAGCCCTCTGTAATGCTGATGTTAAGGAAGGTTTTGTTTTCGGCAAAGATGTGTCCCTGCCTGAGACATTTGTACGCTCACCGCAGAAGCCTCTACGAGATCTTGGTGGCAAACCTGCTTCCCAGAGGTCAATCCTGGCCTTTTTTGCTGGTCAAATGCATGGCTATGTACGGCCAATCCTTTTGCAGCTCTGGGAAAATAAAGATCCTGACATGAAAATATTTGGTAAGATGCCAAAGTCTAAGGGCAATAGGAACTACATCCAACATATGAAGAGCAGCAAGTACTGTATTTGTGCAAAAGGTTACGAAGTTAATAGTCCACGAGTAGTTGAGTCGATTTTCTATGAGTGTGTTCCAGTGATAATATCAGATAACTTTGTGCCTCCATTTTTGGAGGTTTTGAACTGGGAATCATTCGCGGTTTTCATCCCAGAGAAGGATATTCCAAATCTGAAGACGATACTTCTTTCGATTCCAGAAAGGAGGTATCTGCGGATGCAAATGAGGGTCAGGAAGGTGCAGCAACATTTTCTTTGGCATTCTAGGCCTCAGAAGTATGATCTTTTCCATATGATACTTCACTCCGTGTGGTATAATAGAGTTTTCCAAACTTCACCAACATAAGTGATCAAAAGTTGAGGAGTGAAAACTGGTACCTTAGGCTGGTGAGATAGAGGAATTAGACAAAATTACATTTGTATTTTAATTGCCTTAATCTGTACATCGATTTTGAGAAAAATAATATGACTTTGCTTCTCACCTAAGCCTGATGAGGTTCTCATCATTTTCAATGGGCATTACCGAAGGTACTGCACTAAAAGAACAAGCAATTCTTTTCATCTGTAGTGTTCTGCTCCCGAATTGGCAAAAAACCACTAATTTCTGTTCCACCTTCAAATTTACTTTGCTGGACCAATGTCACAGCTGACTCAATGTTAAAAAGCTAAAAACTAAAATTTCTTTGGGCCTTTCGGGTTTACTTTTGCTCTTTTATTTTTTCTTTCAAATTTATTAAAAAAATTTGATTGGGCTTTCGGTTTTTATTTTTATTTTTCGATTCTTCCATTCTTATAAGAAACCATAAATTTGGTTTTTATTTTCTATTTTTATAATCTTATTCACCATTAATTAAATATATATTATTTAAGTATTTCATATTAATTGCTATGATAAATATGATAAATATAATTTAATTATTCAATTTATTTTAATGTTATAATTAATTTCAAATTTCAAATATATTTTATAAAATAATTTTTAAATATTCATTATTTTAATTCTAAATATTGAAATTAGTTTTACTAATTAAATTATGTATTAACAAATAAATATTAATCTACAAAATGAAAATTTTCTTTATTTAATTATTATTGTAATAAAATATAATATTTATTAATAGATATTATATAAGAGATTAAATAAAATTATTTATTTCTAATTTATTTAACTTTTAATTATTGATAATTATTAAATAATATTTTTATTTAAAAATAAAATCAAGAAAGGAAAAACATGGTCTAGCAAGTTTTTATATGACATTTGTGAAAGACTTTAGTTCTATTGCAATGCCATTAAACAATCATGTTAAAAAGAATGTTGTGTTTATGTTGAATGATGTGTATAAAAAAAGTTGTTAATACTTTAAAAGAAACTTGCTTAATGTACCATTTTTGTGTTTGTCTAATTTTGACAAAGCCTTTGAGGTTAGATGTGATGCATATAGAATTAGTGTGGGGGGTCTTTTGATGCAAGATTTAAAACCAATTGCTTACTTTAGTGAAAAAAATTAATAAGATAGTAATGAACTATCCTACTTATGACAAAGAGTTGTGCGTGTTATTAAGAACTCTATAAATATGGAACACTATTTATAACTGAAGGAATTCATAATCCATTATGATCACAAGAGCCTAAAGTTTTTAAAATCCCAAGGTAAGCTTAATAAGAGACGTTCCAAATGATTATAGTTTACTTAGACGTTTCCTTATATGATCAAGCAGAAGAATGGAAAGGAAAATGTTGTAGCTAATGCATTATCTAGAATATATGCATTGCTTACTACATTAAAAACTGAATTACTTAGATTTGAGCTTATTAAAGATATGTATATTAATGATGATGATTTTGGCTTATTAAAGATATGTATATTAATGATGATGATTTTGGCTAAGTGTTGGATGTATGTTCTAATTGTGCATATGGTGAGCATTATAGACATTATGTGTTTTTGTTTAAGAAATTGTGTATGCTTACATGTTCTTTGTGTGAATTGCTTGTTTAAGAGACTTATAGAGGTGGCTTAATAACATTTTTATTGGCCTAAAATGGAAGTATGATATGCATTATATTTTTGATAAGTATATAACATATAAGTAAGAAAAATCTAAAGTAAAGTCGTACATATGGTATACACCTTTAGCCATACCAATTAGGCCTTACACTGAAATATTTACGGATTTTGTATTATGTTTGCCTGGGACTTAAAGCGGTAAGGATACCATGTTTACTATTTGCCTAGGAATTAAAGTGGCAAGGATACCATATTTACTATTGTTGATAGGTTTAGTAAGTTGAAACATTTTATTGCATGTTTTAAAACTAATGATGCAACACATATTGCTTATTTGTTCTTTAAGGAAATAATAACTTTGCATAGATTGCCTAGAATAATAGTTTTTAAGTCATTTTTGCATACTTTATGGAATAGGTTACAAGCAAACATTTGTTTTCTACTGTTGCTTATCCTATATTGGATAGACAAACTAAAGTAGTTAATAGAATACTTACTACTTTATATGTTATCATTAACAAATAAAATAATGGAAAAAAGTATTTGTTATATGGTGAGTTTGCATACAATAGGTTAGTTCATTATAATATTTATTATTCTCCTTTCGAAATTTATTTATGACTTTAATCCTTTTAACTCTCTAAATATCTTACCTTTGCCTTCTAATAAATATGCTAATTTGGATGGTAAGCATATGGTAGATTTTATTAGATATCTGTATGCTAAAGTTCATGATAAAATAGAGAAAAGAATGAACGATATGCAAAGTAAACCATTAAGGGGCATATAAAGGTTGTTTTTGAACCTAAAGATTGGGTTCGGGTTCATATGCATAAGTAGAGGTTTCCTACTTAAAGGAAGCCTAAGTTGCAGCCTAAGGGAGATGGACCTTTTCAAGGGTTGGGGAAGGATCAATAACAGTGCCTATAAACTAAGTTTGCCAAGTACTAAGGTAATATGGGTTCTACTTTTATTATTGCTTATTTATCTTTATATGATGTAGGTGATTCGAGAATGAATCCTTTTAAGGAGGGAGGGAATGATGGAGATTAGCTTGCACCAAACCTTATTTTCAACCATTTTTATAATCCTTTACAGAGAATCAGGATTCAATGACTAGGGCAAAGGCTAAACAATTGAAGATAACTTTGTAAGGATTAATAATGGAGAAAAGGAAGCCATTTAAGATGAATAATATGTATTGCTAAGATTAACTACTTTCTACTTGTTAGTAAGATGGAATATGCTTAATACATGAAGAACAAGACATAAAAAATGTCTAACAACTTGGTTCACTTGTTTTGAGTCAAACAAAGCCTAACTCCCACAATTAAGATATATTTAAAGGGTATTTAAAGGGTATTATGTTTTGTGTTTATTTTCTAGTTTCCTATTTGGGTTAGGATTTGCTATGGGGTCAATTTCTAATCTAGTTAGGATTCCTTAAATTTTTAATCTGAATAGGATTCCTTATGACACTAAAGATATAAATTGAGATAGGTTTCCTAAAGTCCTAGTTAAAGTAGTATTAGTAGTTAGTATTTTAATCCTTGTTACACTTAATAAGGATTGTTCTTTTAAGACTCGACTTTTCTTTTCCTTTTAATTTTCTAGTCTTTAGGGATTTTTATGCCTATAAAAGACTATCTTATTAATGTAATTCATGGAACACCAATATAGAAATCATTCACTTTTTTTGAGAATTTCCTCTTATTTCTTTAACAAGAACTTAAATGTGATCTTAGAAAGGCAACTTGTAGCAATTAAAATCCTCATTGTTTCGGTTCTAGTCGGTGGCTTTGGTTAGGGCCAAGTTTCATTGCTTGATGTGAGATTATCCTAGGGTTCTAATTACTTGTGATTAAGGTTTAGGTGGTTTTTTAACATAATAAATTTGATCTCTCTTTTTATTTCTTTGCACATATACTCTTTGAGAGAGAAATTACATATGATATAAGTAAGAATCTCCTTTAGGAGTTCATCATGCTAAACCCCATTCAAATTGCAAGATAATTAGGGGTTGTGATGCCACCTTTACTGAATAGGACATTATATTGTCACTTAACTCCTCATTAGCCAAATGCTCTAGCTACCGCAGAAGGACTACCTGATGAAAATAGAGAGATTAGCACTCCTTTCACCTAGAAAGATCTTCGGATAGAGATATTGCAGGAGAAGATGGATGACCATATATTAGGCTCTTAGTCTAATATGGCCATTTAGATTGTTCGGGAGTCTCAAGAAGTTTAATAGGGCACTTTTTATTTTTATCTTAGGCCTTTATTTTTCAATGTTTTCTATGTTATTTTCCCTTGATAGTTAGCAATGGATTAGCTCCATTTAACTTATATTATTTTGTTCCTCCATGTCTTTTTATTGTTCATTGTTAATATATTAAACCACATATTTTTCATAGATATAGTTAGCTTAGGCTTCTTTTATTTTCTTACTATTTTTTATGCTTTATGATGCTTTATTTAATGTTTAAAATGATGATAATGGTTGGAATTTATGATGCGAATGCAAAATTCTAGATTATAAACTAGGGAAGTATGTAACATCCCGCCTCCTATATATACGGCTAGGACACATACTTGTGAGACATTTATCTGAATTAAGCTAAATGAACGTTAGATATAAGTTATGATATACTGTTTGACATATCCATACAATTATATATATGCTTTCATTTGGCATTTAGTACACGTGAGGAGCATGGGGATAATATTGTTTAAG
>JAOQMS010000008.1:21712102-21728808 GCA_027563885.1 Erythroxylum longipes
TACGACTACACAAAACCACTAAGTGGGATTGTGCTAGTTCGTTCTGTTTACGACTTCACAGGACCATTATATGGACTATGTTAGTTCGTTCTGTTTATGGACCATTCTAGACCATTTTTATGTGATTATGTGTTATCAAGCTTGATGCATACATCACTTATAACTGAACATGATTTGTTCGACTGAGTACGGTTTTAAGAAACAAGTATTTACTGATTTTCTAAGTAAAAAAATTATATGGTTTCTAAATTGCATAATTCAATAAGTTTTGCAAAAAAATTTCTGCTTGTTTCTTAATGATAAACCTGTTACCCACGAGCTTTAAGCTCACACCCTCCCAATTCTGTCCCATTCAGGTGAAGAACAAGAAAGTGAGTAAGTCAAGAGTCAAGGCAGCACCCCAGTCTGCATATTTTCTTTTGTACTCTTAAGTTAGATTTTTGAGAACTTAAGGCTTTAGCCACCTTTCAAGCTTTAGTAATCCAATTGTATTGATGTATTGTGGCTTGTAAGGTTATTAAAGCTTTGTATAACCAATTTTTGTTTGAGGATGAATGAAATATATGTATGTTCTGCTCATGATCATGACCACTGTTAAGTTTTCACGTTGCATGTGTTAATCAAATGAGTTTGAGGCTTTGAAAAGCAGTTGGTGTTTATGTTTGTGTGTTCTGTCCTTAGATTTGAATGAATAAGAGTGGTTGGAAGGATTTAAGTCTGCATTAAGTAAGATAGATTGCAAGAGAAAAACACAGATGAGAGAAATCGTCAGTGATGACGTCACAACACAGAGGCAAGGAAAAATACATACGAAGTGTATCGTCTATGCTGACGTCATGCACAGAGGCAAAGGAAAAACACAGACGACACGTCATCACACAGACAAAAGGAATCGTCTGTGATGACGTCAGAACATAGACGATAGAACACAGATGATGGGTGGTCAACACAGACGAAGAAATTCAACTACAGACGATAAAACACAGGCGATAGAACACAGACCATAAGCAAATTTAGATGATGGGCCAACCACAAACGATACAAAGAAGAAGTTAAGGACAATACATTAGACAGTTGTTTAGTTGAAGTTAGTTACAGAATTCAATTAAATAAAGGTATTTCAACAAGAAGTATTTATTAAGGATCAAGAAGCAGTTAAGGTTTTAGGTTATTAGTACAAGTCAAGGGACAAGATGTTAAGAAGAGGTCAAGATGAAGTTTCAAATTAAGGATTGTCCTAGTGAGGGCACTCCACCCTTGTGGGATGCGTGTCCAGATGCCACTTAGGACGTCGATCACGTGTCTAGCAAGGGGTGGGGTCCCAACACTTATGGTATCAGAAAACGAGTTAGACTCCGAAAAGGGGTCTAACACCTGTGGTATCATAGAAAGAAGATGAATCAAAAATGGTTAAGGTGTTTTTCATTGGATTATGCCACGTTATATGACTCCGGATAGTTAGCTAATAAAGGTTCTTTGAAATAACCCTATAGGCTAATAAGCTCACGTTTTATGATATTCTGGATAGTTGGGCTCTGAAAACGAGGTCCAACACATCTTATCCATTTTGCTTTCTAATGCTCTAATTTGATCTTGCTGGAATCCTTGAGGTCCTTGTGGTCTTTATTGGCCACCTGCATTATTATTACTCTAAGAAAAGTTTAGGTGGTTTTTCTAACCCGGATTATATGTATTTAAATATGGGTTATTACCTTGCTATAACTGGCCTAAATAGCTTACCTGTTTGGTCTCGCTATCTCCTAATAGGAAACATTCCGCTGAGCTGTGGTTGTTTTCCCCGCATAGCTCATATTGTGCTTGAATTGCCTTAACTATTGAGGTGGACGCTCCTTGCATGTTGTTTAGCTACTTCATCAAAGCCATGATTTGAGCCTGCAAGGCAGTAACTGAGTCAATATGTATCATACCTTTTTGTTCCTTCTGTCCTTGTCTACTCCTCTCACTCAACCATATGCAGCTGTTGTTTGCCAACTCTTCTAATAAATCATGAGATGCTTCCACTGTCTTGCTCATCAATGAACCTTCAGCTGCTGCATCAATTGTACCCCTTGTGCTCAGATTCACTCTATTATAAAATGTTTGAAGCAGAAATTCCTTCAAGAGGTTATGATGGGGACAACTTCTTTGAATTTATTTAAATCTCTCCCAAACTTTGTAGAGAGATTCTCCTTCGTTTTGCTGGAAATTTTGTTATCTCCTTGATAATCCTCGTCATTTTCGTTAACGGAAAATATTTGGTGAGAACTGCTTGGGCAAGCTGCTCCCAAATTATGATCTAGCCTAGATTCAAAGAATTGTACCATGCTTTAGCCTGATCATTCAATATGAATTAAAATAGTCACAGCTTCACTGCATCGTCAGACATTCCGTTGAATATAAATGTGTCACAGATCTTCAAAAAATATATCTATAAGTACACTCAACACCATTCAAGATCATGACAATCCATAACCTTGCATATCATTTCATTTCTCCACCACTATAATTCACTTGCAAAATCATGAATCAAAGAACTTTTTAGGGTTGTAATGTGGGCAAAGGTAAGGTGAGATGTATTTAGGTCAAGTAGCATGAAGGCCATAAAGCTAGTGAAACAAAGCAACACTCATCAAAAACTAGGTACCGTTAGCTATGAAAAATGCAACATTTATATTTCACAACCCCATTCAACTCTCACACCCAACCACATGAAGCATATACCAATCCGAAGGAATCACTCATACAATTTATGCCAACAATACATTGAAACCATGTATTTATGCATTAATCATAAACAACTTTTCAACACATATGCACATGGTCCTAGATATATTTATGTAAACAACTTTTTCTTTTTCTTTTTCTTTTTATTCTTTTTTCTTTTTTCTTTTTTCTTTTTTCTTTCTTTTTCATTTTCTTTTCTTTTCTTTTCTTTCTCTTTTCTCTTTTCTCTTTTCTTTCTTTCTTTTCCTGGTAAAAATTAAAATAAACTATACCAACATGGGAATTTCAATGATAAGACATAACAAAACATCCTAACATTAACCAACCCACACATATGTATACCCCCACACTTACACTTTTGTACATCCACAAACTCACCAATCACAAATGTTCCACTAAATTCACGGCTTGGGTAGGACATTTAGTTAAGTATAAAACATGTAATGTGGTTGATACAAAAGAAAGGTTAATAAGGCTCAAAGGGACTTATTAAAAAGGAAAATCATATAATGGGTAGGTTATTTGGCTAATGTAGTTGGGAAAAGCAAAGAATGCCTAATCATATCCATGTTAATGCATATGATAAAAATGTGGTCTCAAATAGAAATTCAACGCAAAATCGGGATGTACATGTTATGAAGGTGACAAACTATCAAAAGACAATGAGACTGATATGGATGTTTTAGTCTAATAAGGCTCAAAATCTCACTAGCTTTGTCTACCACTAGTCACTACTATTCTAAAGATAATGCATATCAATTAATCACAAAAGTAAAAAATACATGCTAAAGTTGCCATGAAATTCTTTAGTCAACTCATTCTCTACTCATGACTATATGTCCCATAAGTAACAAAAAATGAGCAAATGTTTCTTTTTTTTAGTTCTTCCTCTCATTTTGATTGAAAACTTAAAACAACCAACAAAGAACACACGTTAATATTAAAAAATTTAAAATGTAAAGAAAAGAAATTTACTTCCCTTGGGTTGCCTCACAAGAAGCGCTTTTGTTTAGGGTTGCTAGCTCGACTCCTTGTTTCCTCCTCACGTGACAAAATTGTGATCTTCAAGTGTCATATGCGGCTCCTCCACATGAGGTTCTTTAGGATAGGGCTTTGGTTGATAATTGTTCACCTCCAGCGTCCTCCCTATTTTTATACTCTTTATCTCTACTGAGTCCTCACTCTCTTGAAATAATTCAAATGACTCTTCACCTTTTTCTTCTTTGTTTAATTTTTCCAGCCTGCTAGGAAAAGGTGAAGGGTTAGTTTTGAATATAATTACAGACTCATTACTTACCTCCGAGATAAATGATATAGCTTTTTCTGGTACGAGCTCCTCCTTTGTTTCATCTACACAAGCAATTCGTTGATGGTTGACCTTAAAATTCTCAAGCTCCTTGTCACTTTGTAAAGTTTCCACACAAATGTCCACTGGGTACACCTCAGGTTGATACAACTGCTCCTCTTCACTTTGTGGTTCCAGATGATTGATATCTCCCCATCGAGACAATGCATCTTGTTGGAATTGCAAATCATCCTGTTAAATTTACTGTACACTTTGTTGAAACAACTATTACATATTCTGTTGGAACTGCTGCATATCCTTTTGAATTTGAAGATTGTTAGCAGCCATAATATTAAGCATTTCTTCTATAGATGTACCTGAGTCATGTTCGCTTTCCGAATCTTGGGCGCTAGAGCATATAGCTTTTGGAAATTGCCCTCTATCTTGCTGGAATTACAGAGTCTTATGCTACAATTGCAAAGTATTAGTGTTCATAATATTAATCAACTTTTCCAGAGATAGATCGGAGTCATGATAGGAAGCTTCTAGTCATTATGAGAATTGTTGTGCATCTTACAAACTATCATGAAAGTAATTCTAATGATTATCCCATCCATAACAAAATTTAGGTTAATCAATTCAAACATTGTTATAGTATTGAGAATATGAGTTATAAAAGAAATTACCTCCGTCCATATCAAAAAAAAATTCACAAACACGAAACAAAAAATGAAAAGATCAAGAAATAACTGAAAATAAATCAATTATGAACAAATATATACAAAACACCAATTAAACTACAAATAAAAACTAAAACTAAAACACCTCACTCCCCGGCAACAGTGCCAAAATTGACCAGCGCGTCGTAACACTAGTCAAAATGAAATAACTAGGTACTACTGTAGCAGTGGTGAGTCTAGGTCGATCCCATAGAGAGTGTGTATAAATTTTATGAAATGAAATTAACTGGTGTTTAGGTTTAACATGGGGATTTTGAAATAAGAAAATAAAATAAAACTTGACTAATAAAAACAAATTAAAGAAAACATGCAAAAATAATAAAAATGGGGAATTCAGTAGGGACCCGATTCTTTGGTTCAATCTTAGGCTACACTCTAATTAAGCGTATTTCAAAATTTTATTGTTCTCAAATCTCTCCTAGCATCTATTGATCATGGGTTGATAATTAACCTAAGTTTTCCCTAAGGTTTTGTTTAATCAAAATACGATCGTTAATTAAACCTAACCACCGAATAACCTAGGATATGATCTCTAGATTTAATTATGCAGTAGCATTACGAATTAGGAAAACTGATTAAGGTCATGTTATTCCTAATGATTACGAATCGTCAGTCGCTACATATGAATTTCAACATAACAATTACGGATTATATTAAAATTCTAGCAATAGGTATGCAATTAAACGATTCAATGAACGCATTAAAATCATCTTTTCACAATCCTAATGGGTTCATGCACAAATAACCGAATAGTAATGAAAATGCGATTATCCATACACAAAACCCAAATCAATTAACATAGGATAACACAATCAATTTCTAATGAGAGAAAGAAACAACAAAAACAAGAAAATACACTTAATTTGGGTCGTTAGCATCGATGTTACCTCTAAACTAGCATCAGGACATTTAGCCCTCTATAAGTCTCTCCCAAAAAAATGCTTTCGCCCCCATTAATATCCCCACCGAAAGCCCTAAATACTTTCTTCTCACTGCCGCCACTATCTTCTCTCTTTCACTATTCATTGAAGTGACAAATAAAGATGGTGGTTTTTGGTCCACCTTCACTATTTACTCACTTCTCTTCTCTCACGTCTAGCTGCTGCTCTTCTCCATTTCTCTCAGCCACCAAGTTGAAGCCCCCTCTCTTCACGCCTCCAGCTACTTACTGTGTATTAATGGGACAATTTATCTCATGGTCTTTTGGTCCATTGTTATTGTAGCTTCTTCACTTTAAAGACCCTAGCTATTTTATGTGTTTTACTTTAAAATGCAAGTGTGTGTTGCATTTAACACACAACACTTGTATTGAACGCAGACATTGGCTACGTTTAACGCACTTCTAGTATGTTGGCGTCGTCGTTTCGGTGCTCCTTGGCTGTGCGTTTTGCTGCTCTCCTCATGCACTGACGTTTTCTTCTTCAGATGCTATTGGTTTTTTATTTTTTTTTCATTTTTCTATCAAGCCTTTTGATTTTTTTTCTTCTTGTCTTTTAATTTTATTCTTTTTGCTCCATGAAGATAAGTGAAAATTAATCTTCAGAAAACAACCCAAAAGTAATGCTTTCGACTCACTTTAATTTCTTTACTTCCAAATTGTACCTAAAATCATAAATAAATTAAAGTGAGTATCTTAAACATTTTTTATCATTAATCGCTAAGTGTAAATGATTAAATATGTCAACAATAAAACACATATTAAACCCCTTAGGAAGAATGGCTAAAACACACACAAGTGCTAGTTTTATGATGTATTCTTTGAGAGAGTGTGTAAAAAGTCTCTTGTTTTCACATATCACTTGCACGAAAATTGATGTTTCTTACACCCTTTGGCCTTCCTTTAACCCCCAGCATCAATAGAGATTTAATCCCACTTAATTTAGCATGAAACTTCCACCCCTTCTTTAAATGGTAATTTTTTCATCTTTCTTATGAAAGGGTAATTTTTCATTATGCTTATTAAAGAGTAATTTTGCCATCTTACCGAATAAGCAAGATTCACATGTGCCATATGATTCACAATCAAATGTCCCTAAACTACTACACTTGTGTAGCTTATTCATGCATCTCTCATATCTTGAATACCCATCCAAAACCATTTTACTCATTCTTTGCATCTTCAATGCGTGTGACCCATTAGGTTCCTGATTATGTTGGCCACTTGAATTAACACTTAATTCAAGCAAGTCATGAGTGGTATCTAGCAACACATTATGAACCTTAATTGATCGAAAAGTTAATGTTTTGAATACGAACCCTTCTATAGACGATGTTCCGTTACAATTCATCCTTTCACCATCTATTACCCACTTGGTTCAGAGTATGGTTAAAGTGTCAACTCCCACTAGACTGACTACATCACATCTAGCCCAAGTAATGTTAGTTCTTGATCTTAAGGCTCATTACTCAATTAGTTATGTCAAGGCTCATTACTCAATTAGATATGTCACTGAAGACTATCTTCAAGATATTTCCACTCTGGCTAGATATTCCCGAGTAATGACCCCAACAAGAGGTCGTGGGTATCATCTCTTTCTATCAGGAGTGGTAAATCCTTTATTGGCTACTCAATTAACTTCAAGTATCTCAAGTTGTACCCAATCACCACCCTATAAATAACCTCCAAGAGGCAACGAGGAATGGAGTCAAAGTACAGTATTAGTAACCAAGATATACTTGAGCACTTCAAGTCTAAGGATATTTGCACCATTGCTATAATGAGACTAACATTGACACTACTATAAGTTATCCATATGATTGTCTCATGTCAAGTCATCCAATGAACGTACTACTCTTAGCAAGCATCCACATGTTAACTCTAAACATGCACCTCAAGTCTAAGGATATTTGCACCATTGCTATAATGAGACTAACATTGACACTACTATAAGTTATCCATATGATTGCCTCATTTCAGTTCATCCAATGAACGTACTACTCTTAGCAAGCATCCACATGTTAACTCTAAACAACTCATGCTTACAACTTATGAGATCTACTGCTTGATCTAATCAAAGAGCATAACATATGCTAATCTATCTAGATTAATAATGCCCCATCTCATTAAACCTATGACTTGGGATAATTTAGATATTAACATAATTACATATGATAAGAATCTCATTATCATGATCTCATCATGATTTCCTTCATGCTATGTAATATATCAAAGACTTAATTAATTTGAATAAAAATCACTATAAATTCATAAAGAACATAAACATTAAATTAACGAAAAAGCCTTTTTATTAATCAAAAAGATTTATACAATAAGTGCTAAACGTGATTGTCTTTAGAGCATTTCTCTAGCAAAAGGACCTAGCTAATTTTGTAGATGGAAATAATAATCTTGATGCATTGCTTTGTAATGGTAAAGGTGTCTTTGATAAGGCAGGAATAGGATATGATAAAAACAATAATCTTAAGTTGTACAAGAACTTCTTTCTTAAAACCAACAATAGTTATAATCGAAATAGCAGTAACCTGATGTATGGCAAAAATGACAGTAACTCTAATTGATCTTTTTTATTATTTTACTGTGGCAAACATAGATATATTAGTCACTCTTGTAGCATACATAGAAAGGGGAAATTATTTTAAATGTATATTTAGAGACCAAATGGTCATATTACTAACCTAAAAGGACCTAAAAAAGTTTGGGTACCTAAATTGAGATAGTGCATTCTACAGAAATGCGTCAAACCAACAACAAGAGAAAACCAATGGATAGTTAACAGTGGTTGTTCAAGACATTTGATAGGTGAAACATCATACTTCAACTATATTAAAAGTAAAGATGGAGGTAGCGTTGTCTTTGCTGATAAAAACAACGCGAAGGTCACTAGAATTGGTAAAATTGGTGCCTCTAAATCTACTTCTATTAATAATATTCTGTATGTTGATGGTTTGAAACATAACTAACTAAGTGTAAGTTAGTTATGTGATAAGAGATATAGAGTCACATTCTATGCATCTCATTGTGAAATAATTGATAATTATAATGATAACATTGTGTTTGTTGGTCCTAGAAATTAGAATATATTTTGTGCTCAATTAGAAGAAATATCTTCTAAAAAGATTAAGTGCTTTGTTTCTCTAGAAAAGGACTCATTCATGTGGAATAATTGATTTGGACATACTAGCATGAGCATTTTGTCAAAATTGTCCAAAAATGAATTAGTAAGAGGATTACCTTATCTAACTTTTGAGAATAATCAGGTTTGTAAAGCCTGTTTAAAAGGAAAACAAGTTGAAAGTAGTTTTCCACCTAAAAATGTCATATCTACTAAGCATCCGCTTGAACTTATTCATATGGATTTGTTTGGGCCTATTAGAACTTAAAGTTTTTGTGGTAAACATTATGGTTTTGCTATAGTAAATGATTCCTATAGATTCACATGGGCTTATTTCCTAGTAAATAAGGATGATGGTTTTGAAGTATTTGAGAAGTTTTGCAGGAAATTCAGATTGAAAAAGGATACTGAATTACTTCAATTCGGAATGACCATAGAGGTGAATTTGATAATAGAAAGTTTTAGGATTTCTATAATTATAATGATATAACTCATAATTTCTCTTGTCCAAGGCTCCTCAATAGAATGGGGTTATTAAGAGAAAGAATAGGACCTTTGCTAATATGGCCAGGACCATGTGGTATGAAAGTGGTCTACCTTATGGCTACTGAGCAGAAGCTGTGTCTACAAACTGTTACATTCTGAACAAGTGCCTTATAAGGCCTATTCTCAAAAAGACTCCTTATGACTTGTGTAAAGGAAGAAGCTCAATGTTGCATACTTTTAGGCTTTTGGCTGCAAGTGTTTTATGTGAATAATGGCAAGGACAACCTTGGCAAATCTAATGCAAGGTCTGATGAAGCCATCCTTTTGGGGTATAGCACTACTAGAAAAGGATTTAGAGTCTATAAAAAAAGAATCAAAAGGATAGAAGAGTCAATATATGTATTTTATGAAGCAATGCCTTCAACAACAGCTGCTAATTCAAATGATGAAAAGCATCCTTTAGTCCCTCAAGATATGCCACGAACTCAAACTGCACCAATAATGCCTTCAGATTCGCAAGATCAAGAATGTCCTTCTAAAGAAAGGACAAAAGAGTCTCATTCTGAGAGTAAACCTCAACAGACACCTATACAGCAAAGAACACCAGAGGCTCAAAGAAGAAGTTTAGGACTCCAAGAGAATGGAAAGGTCTTGATACATTTTAGTATATTCTGGGAGACCCTTCAAAAGTTTTAATAACCAGAGCATCCTTCAAAAACAATTATATTGCCTTTGTTTCACAACTAGAACCCAAAAATGTTGAAGAGGTGTTTGCTAATGAAAGCTAGACTGTATCTATAAAAGATGATCTAAACCAATTTGACAGGAAGAATCTGGTAACCTATCCACAAGAGAAGTTAGTCATTAGAAACTGTTAGGTATTTAGAAACAAACTTGAAGAAAATGGTAAAGGGGTAAGAAATAAAGCTAGACTCGCAACTCAAGGCTATAACCGATAAGAAGGTATTAATTTTGATGACACTTATGTTGCTGTTGGTAGTCTAGAGTTTATTAGAATTTACTTGCTTTTTCATGTCATAGAAATTTTAAATTATTTCAAATGGATGTCAAATTTCTTTCTTAAATGGATATATTAATGAAAAAAGTGTTTGTTAAGCAACCTCCAGGTTTTGAGAATACAGACCATCCAGATTATGTGATGAAATTAACAAAATCCTTATGTGGTCTAAAGCAGATTCCTCAAGCATGGTATGAAAGGTTAAGTAACTTCTTGCTTAAGAATAACTTTGAAAGAGGAAAGGTATTAAATATATGTTGATGACATAATATTTCAAGAATTCTCAGCTTTAAAGTAGAGGGAGTTTGATATGAGTATGGTGGGGGAACTATCCTTCTTCCTTAGGTTGCAAATCAAGTAAATAGAAAAAGGGATTTTCGTTAGTCAAGACAAGTACACTAAGGAACTTATTAAAAAAATCTCATTTTGAAAATGCCAAACCAATAGGAACTTCATTGTATACTAGAACAAAACTTGATAAAGATGAAGCATGCAAAGCTACAGATGAGACAAAATACAAAGAAATGATTGGTTCACTTCTTTATCACATAAGTTCAAGACTAGATATTACACTTAGTGTGTATCTTTGTGCACGTTTTCAGTCAAATCCTAAAGAGAGCCACCTTCAAACAGTCAAAAGGATCTTTTGCTCTCTTTTTGGAATCATGGACTTTGGACTATGGTATCAAAAAACATATTCATATGATATAATTGGCTACTATGATGTAGATTATACAGGTGATAACATTCACAAGAAAAGCATAAGTGACTGCTGTCAATTCCTTGACAGATGTTTAGTTTCTTGGTCCTACAAGAAACAAAATTACGTACCACTTTTAATAACTAAAGCAGAATATAGAGCATCCGCTACCTATTGTGCTCAAATTCTATGGATGAAACATCAACTCCAAGATTTTTCTCTAAACATTAGTCATATTCCTATATTATGTGACAACACAAGTGCAATTAATTTATCTAAAAATCCCATGCATCACTCTAGGACTAAGCATATAGAAGTTAAACATCACTTTCTTAAAGATCTTGTCTTATAAGGAACTATTAAATTGTTGCATGTTAATATTGAAAACCAAATAGCTGACATGTTTACTTAGCCTCTTTCAGAAGATAAATTTTGTTTACTAAGAAAAGAGCTTCATATGTGAAGATTATCAAATATCTAACTCTATTCGAAGATTTTATCTTCAGAAAAATATTTTACTTCTTTTTATAGATATTAATAGGCTCCTTCTAGTGTGTTACATAGAAGGTTCCTATCATTTCAAAACAGAAGAATAAATTTGTCCGGAAGTTGCAATTACTGAACGATTTAGTTTTTATGTTTTGAAAAAGTGTGCTCAGTATTGTGAATTTTGGTATATGTTTGCAAAAGATATAAGTCGTTATTGAATTTCTAGGAACTTGTGTGGTTTTGTCATCATTTTACAAAACCCTCTCTCAGAAACCAATAAATGGTTCTGTTACTTTAACTCATCTTTGACGTCAATTGAAGTTACTTACTGCAATCGTACTCTTTTTCTCTTATTGTATTTTCGACGACCTTTACTGAAATGGCTCGAACTAAGACTAAAGCCCAAAGCAATCCAAACTCCTTCAGACCCACTTCGAGCCATGGCAAAATCTTACACCATGAACAAATATCTGAATCCTCCTTTCTTGAACCTCTGTGACACCCACACCAAAATCACTGAAAACCCAGATGAAACCTATTGCTTCTTCCTCTGTCAAAAATTCCCTATTGTTACGTACATAAAGACTAATAGAACCCTTACACAAGTACGAACGAAAAAGGAAGAATATATCTTTGTCGTCACTAGAAAAGACAACTTCTGAGTCATCTGGTGAAGCCCTACACTATGAATGTAAGAGCAAATAGAGGAATGACCATTGAAATCACTTTGATGAAGAGAACCCTGAATCTGACAAATCAAACCCTAAGTTGCCTGAAGATAAAGAAGAATCTCCTAGTGAATAGGAGTCTACTAGTGCAGAGCAATCTCCTAGTAAGGTGAAGTCTTCAATTTCACTGAAGAATGTGAGTATTCTCTTTCTCTAAGTATAAAAACTTCTTCTCCACTACTATTTACGCCCTCACCTTTACCACCATTATTGCACGTGCTTACTCTAACTACTCCAAGTTTTTCACCAAGACAGTCACCAATTACTAAAACTGGTTCAACTATCCCCGATTTCCCTGAAGTACAAAGGATTATTTCTGTTAACGATGATGACTCTGAAAAAGAACCTAAAGAACTTGTTCCCCTCTTTAAAAGACTAAGAACAAGAAGCTGTACATCTATGACACATGCTGAGAAAAAGATTTTAGCTAAAAAGGAAAAGGACTCTAAAAAAGATGATGAAACAATACAATAAGAATCTTCTCAAAAAAGAAAAAGAGATAAACAAGATGAACCTACTCAATCTAAGCCTAGGAAAAAAAATATGAGAAAAATAAGAAAAGGAAACCTCAAAAGCTCCTATTGAAAATTCCAAAAGAAAGGACCCCTCTGTACCAAAGAAAGGAGAGTCATAAAACCTCCTAAAACCTTTCAATCAATAAAAGCTAAGGCCAAATACAAAATGTACTATAAAAAAAGAAAGGTGATTGTTGGATGCATTCTGCCTCCTTTCATGTCCGATGATATTGGTATCAACATCTTTCTTTACTTTCTTACAATAAGGATCCTGTGGCCCAGGCTATGTCCCGATCGGCTTGCCCACTATTTGTTTTTTAAGCTAAAAACTTCCAAAACGACATCGTTTTGCAAAAAATAGATAGGTTTGCCAGCGTTGCCTGGGTCGGGCCGCTTTTGTCATCCCTAATAAGGTTGACATAATTTTCTTACTTTGAATGAAACTATATATGATGAGGTAATTAGATCATTTTACACTCAAATGAGAAAAGAAGTTATTAACAGAAAATTAGAAATTATCTCATGGGATTGAGAGTGTGAAATTTTGATAGCAAAAGAGATATTGGGAAATTTGACGGATATAGCCCCTGTTGGAAGAATTGAATTTCCTTGCTACAAATGGGATGTTACTGACCAAGATATGACAGAAGTTGTTCAACTCATCTGTCTCTACACTGAATAAGAATAAGATGGAAGACCCTTGTGTAGACAGTTGGATTTGCTACAAAAATGCCTTGCATCTCTCTCTGCCACATCTATTTTCCCAAAAAGCAGCTCTGTTAAAAAGTACAGTCTTCTGGGCACTTATGTCATCTATAACTTGCTCAAAGGTAACCGAATGAACCTTCCTACTATGATCGTACGATTTATGTTAGATAAGGGAAGTTATAAGAACACCAATGGGTGTTTACCTTATGGGATGCTTCTGACAAAAATTATTGCCCATTATGATGTTTCTTTGACAATTTAGACTGGTATGAGCTTTCAAGGTACCATTCCTCCATTCCTTTTCAATTTGGGTATAAGCTGAAAGAGCACGTATTGGTTGAAAAAAAAGACTGAACGAGTTACAGATGTTATGGGACCTTCTCTAAAGAGACAGAATCCCTCTACCTCCCAAGATGGCAACACTCTTGTACTCCAACAACAGATGCGGGATATCAGGTTCACTCAGGATCAGATGAATGTCCAGATAACCACAATGTAGAAACAAGTCACTGAAATGAAGAACCTGCTCCACACCCTTTTCACCATTATTAAGGACCAAGGATACTTTCCTTCAAAAACATACCATTTTTAATTTCTTTGTGAATGACTTTTAATCTTAGATTTTTATGATGCCCTAAATATCTATGTTTATGGTTTATGTTTGCATGGATATTTTGATTTGGATGTTTAGTTTCTTCCCCATCCTTTTTAATAATGAAAAAAAAGGAGAGTAGATAGATATTTTTTAGAACATTCTATATATTGATATTATATATAACATACTTTGGAACATCCTGATGCTAAATGCTTTGAATTGTTTTGAATGTTTATATTGAATGTTTTCACAATTGAATATGCTTAACTCTATGCTTGCATTTAAGTCCCTTTCATTGCGACAAACGATAGGCTCCTACTAGTTAGAGATAGTATTAGACTCCTTCTAATCATAGTTGTTGGTAAGGACTTATATAAAGATTACAAGTATTTTTTCCAAATCCTTCACAATTATTTGAATCTTTTGAAAATATATCTATTATTGCTTATCATCATAAAAAAGGGGCAAATTGTTAGCTCAAAGCTTCTAATTTAATGATTTTGATGATAACAATCAATAATATTTAGTTACATTTCAAATTCAAAGTTATTTAATTGAATTATCTCCTTTATCCAAAAGATAACAATATAAAAATGGTTATATAACTTAGTTATCTGTTTAAATGACAGGATAAATGTCTAACAACTCCTATTTTACAGGTACCAACTTAACAAACTCATTTAAACAATCATAAACAATTCCACAAAATATAGAATGGATAGTCCCTGTCATTTCTTTATGAACTATTATCCACCCGATTCAATAGTTGGCTCTGAGACACATTCAAAAACTTATCCAAACTTCTAGATATTTGAAGATACTATCAGAGATCATATGGAAGAAGTTTTAACAAATTGAAAATTGAATCAGTCAGTTGGTGCATGATAAAATTGAAGCAATGGCTAGTATATGTGAAGAAATTTTCAAAAAGATCATTGAAGAAAACTCCTATTTAAGGAAGAATTGCTGCATCCACTCATAATTAGAGTTAAAATATATTAGTAGTAGCTATACTCAGACTCGAAAGTCATATCTTTATCTACCCTCTATGTTTTAGAAAGTGAAAACACTGTATTGAAAGAGATTATCCATTGGCTCATATTGAGCAAATCCTACTTTCAATTGTTGAGAGCTTGAAGAGGCCGGCCAAATACTATTAGTGTGGAAGGTTAAAGAACCTTGTAAAAGATGTACTTATGAGTTTAGAGAGGCTTATCAAATTACTACTAAGAGATTTTAGTGAAATACTCAAGTGAGATACTTGGAGACTAGATGTAGACTTGGTTATAAATCGAACCAGTATAAATTGGTTGTGTCATTCTTTCTCTTTCCTTATCTTTTAAATTTCTGCACACCATAGCTATTGTTGTTTTCAAATTACAAGAGCCTTCTTTTATTTTAAATTTTAATAGCCATTGTCTTTTGTACGGATTGATAGTAACTTGCGAAAATTTTCAAGTCACACACAATTCACTCATCTCTTACATGTATTTGCTTTATCACAATCTTTATTATGGGTTTAGAAAATTTTATTTTTTTGACATTTTTAAAGAAAAGAGGTCTCTCATTAGATCTCTTCGACATGGCACTACAAAAAATTTATATAATTCGTAACGTTTTATTAATAAAACGTCGCGAATTGTACAAACTTTTCGTGACGTTTTAAATTTTTTTCAACGTTTTATAAAAACGTCGCAGATTTATGACACTTTCCGCAACGTTTTATTAATAAAACGTCTCGAAATAGAATCAGCGACATTTTTTTCAAGAAAACGTCATAGAAAGGTAAGCTAAAACTTTCATTTTTAGAGTACCGCTTCCTCTGGATCTTATATCCTAACAGAAAGAAGAAATATGAAATATCCCATGAGGTCTCTCCCTCCGTCATCCATGGAGCTCCCGCTCCCGTCCACCTCCAAATCTCCAATTGACCAAGCTACCCTCCTCAACCTCTTCAAATCCCAACAGAACCACCTCAATTACTTCTTCCAGAACCTAGACCTCTCTCAAACCCTGTCCTTCACTCAAACCCTTCTTGACTCCTATGGCATGATTTTCTTCTCTGGCGTCGGGAAATCAGGTTTCGTCGCCAACAAGATCTCCCAAACCCTCATCTCCTTCAGCATCCACGCCGCCTTCCTCTCCCCTCTGGACGCGCTCTACGGCGACATCAGTGCCTTCTCTGCCCACGACATCCTCATCCTATTCAGCAAATCTGACAACACCGACGAGGTCCTCCGCCTCGTGCCTTGTACTAGAGCCAAGGGCGAGTTTCTCGTGTCTGTCACCTCCGTCCAAGGCAATGCACTCACGTCTGTTTGCGACGTTATGGAAATCTTGTCTGGGTGGTTTTGTTTTGCATTTTAGTTGGGTACGAAGAATTAGAAGTTAAATTGGGATTTCTTCTTCTTGTAATCCTATTTCCATCTGCTTTGATTTGCTACTTCGGTCAGAACTTCTATTCTATGAGCTCTTATTTGCCATCGATTCCCCAACTTTTGTGCTTCTGAGACTCTTTTCATCTTTATAAGTCGCTTTGTTTTGGATCTAAACTATATGTAAATGATTTTGTTCAGAAATTAAAGCTATCAACGATTTCTTTGTCTTTGCATATCTTGTTCTTTCATTTCCTCACGCTGTAGAAG
>JAOQMS010000008.1:21728908-21760281 GCA_027563885.1 Erythroxylum longipes
TATTACTATGGACGGTTTTGGATTTAGTGAGGCACGCAGTGCCATCAGAAAGAAGAGAAGTAATACGTCTCGTCGTCTTTAGAACGACTCTCAACTACCTTCCAACTATTATGATATTTCGTCCTTATCATCTACACCTCCTTCAGACACTATAAGCAAAATTTCATGATACCAGAATTGTGAAATGATTCAATATTTCTTTGAAATTTGTTAATTCATTTCATTTGGTTCTTCAGCTGATAACATCGGCAATTTTCGATGTTCCCAGAATATTATGAAGCATGAAGAAGGGTTGTTTGGGGAGTCTGATGAAGCTTCCAATAATGGTTCTTTTCGGGGCAATAATGACCAGAGGCACAACAGACAAGACTCTAGAAGGTGCAGTGAAGGTGTTCTTGGCCCAGCTAATTAGAAATCCTCAGGTGGTTCAATGCATTCCGGAGTTTTTCCAGATGGCGTTGGATGTGAGAATAAAGTGAAGAAGGTTACACTTAAAGTTGGTGGCATCACACGAACAACTACCATTAATCCAAAGTCTACATCAGATGGTGCATCTACTGCTGGTTCATCTTCCACCAGATCTTCTCAATATCCAGATCTGTAATCAAAGGTCATTGAGGTACTTCCAATCCAAAATCTGTTGAAACTGGGATCCCCTTTTTCTGCTTAAAATTGAACTGATAGATCCATGTTATCAGTTAAGACTAACGTATTTGCGCAGTTTTTACCATTGCTACATATTATTTAGTATTTCTTATTATTAGTTCCTTTTCTACCAAATCTTCTCAAAAATATATTGGTGGTAGATATTTAATGACATAATCCCAGTTGAAACTAGGTGAGTTTGGTATCTATTTTTCTGTGTTAAAAATTTGAACTGTTTTATCAATGGTGTCTGCTATTAAGTGTCAACTGTCTTACAATCTTTTGTCTATAAAAAACAGGACTATCTAACTTCTAGGAGGAGAAAGATCTCAAATGGACCAGCTGATCTCATTGTCTTCTTCCATGGAGGATCAAAGTACCGGAAAGGATATGACCAGAAACAGAGTGAACGTGTGTTAAAGTTATTTGTTGTTTTTGCAGGCAGTCCCATCATTTCCTAGTTCATTCCCTCACCTGTTCTCTGGCAAAGATCACCTCCGCTACTTAATTCCATGTGCTATCGACTAGGTCATGCCCTTTTAGTGTTGAAGATCTGTTCAATCTAAATGTAATTTAGTCCAAATGCTGATAAGTTAAATTGCCTTACTCCTACAATATAACTATCATATAGGAACACTTAACAAGATTTCCAGGGAGTATGACTTGGAAGCATGCATTCATACTGTAACACATACTCTTTGACTGATTCGGTGTGAAATGGATAACTGAGTAATTTATCTTAAATTCATCAACTTTGATTGAAATGCCTGACACTACAAAAAATTTGCTAAACCTTCTTACCTTGGTGTCTGCTACAGGTAGATGTATATGGCTACAGGCGCTTAACATGCTTCAGAGTTTCAAAGCATATAATTCCTTCGAAGCAAATGGTGTATATGAAAACAGTTTGATGGAAGGAAAGAAATCAAGATGGGGAAGAAAGCTTAGATTTTATTGCTTTACCAGTTTCTCTTTTCTCTGTTTCTTTTGTAAAATGGCACCAATAATATAGAACAATTCTCTGTTTTTTGTATACATGCTCAATTTACTTCGAGAAATAATAAATAGATTTTTATATTAATTAGTGTATTATGACATGTTTGCGAATTGCAATTAAATAATAAATTGTTTGCACGTATAAAATTCGTGATACATGAATAATTATTAAAATTAATGACATACTAAAAAATTGAAGAATTAAATAAATAAAGTTTATAAATAATATTGAATTGTTATTAAACAAATAAGATTTATAAAATAATTATTTAAAAAATAATTATTCAATTAAAATTTTTTAAAAATTAAAATTAAAAGATAAATGTCGCGGAATTATTTTTGCGACGTTTTCAGAAACGTTGCGGAATGTTTTCCTCGACGTTTCCAAAAACGTCGCAGAATGTAACTTTCTGTGACGTTTTTAGAAACGTCGCAAAATGTGACATTTCGCATCATTTCTAAAAACGACTTTCTGTGACGTTTTTAGAAACGTCGCGAAGTGTCAGTGTTTTCTGTGACGTTTTTCGGAAAATGTTGCAGAAACTTTATACCTACACCACATTCTACGACGTTTTTTGTAACGTTTTTAAAAACATCGCAGAATCTGCGATGTTTCTCCACCTTCTGCGACGTTTTTAAAATATAGCAGAAGGGGTTCTTTTCTTGTAGTGTGGTTATGGTCTTAATTCAGTTCAGTGCCTTGAGTTGTGCATGATCTGGTGTCCGATGTTTAGCTTATCTCTTGAATCAACATGGAATAAGCTGTTTATTGTCCATTACACTAGCGTCGAAAGCCAGGGTTTTGCATTTAAAATTTTCTTTTAAAAAAGTTATCAGGATTCAGTTTGAACTGGTTTACTAGTCCATGGTCAAGCCACATCTGACAATGTATTAATAATATATTTCCACAACTACTCCACAGCTATTTTTAGTAAGAACATAAGCAGAATAAACTTGTAGACCAACGTAGAGAGTTATGGTGGTCTTCAGAAAAGCAACGGTTCCTGATTGCAGCACTGGCAGGAATAACAGAGAGTAGTCAACCACGTCTCGGAGCAGAAGATGGAAACTGCTAGATTTTACACCATTCTCCTTTTCTTACCATTCCCGATAGTGGTAGTTCATTTGATTCAAGCATTAAACGTGGATGTTTCCAAAGAATTGAGTACACCAAGACAAAGCATAGACGATCTGGGAGCTAAAGGCCCCACCTCACAATGTCTGATAATTAAACACGAGACAGGCAAGCGATGAATCCGCATGATTCAGTCTGTTTAGGCCCGGCCAATAAAGATTGGCGGTGAAAAGTTCGTTTTGACAGTTTTCTGCTCTGATCTCAGATTTGTCTGAGTGTGTAAATTCTATGGGCAAATGAGATAAGATATGGAGCGTATTGATCCATTGCCAGTTTGCATTAGTGTTGAGGTGGTGAAAAAGAGGGCTTGAGTTTTTATTTTAACCTTGGAATGGTTTTTGAAGTCGTGGGACTTCAAAAGAGAATGATTTTGACTAGTAATTTGGAGGCTTTCATGTGTCACTATTACGGATCAGGTTGCCGACTTCTATAATTGGTTATCCTGCTCAGAGACAGCCGTAAATAGAGAAACAGAGAGACCAAATATATTTGGAATTGGGCATTTACCAAGTCAGGAAATTCACCTCCTAAGCCACTATTACTCTAATTTTATCTCATTTCTTTGTTTATTCAAAATATCATCATTCAGATTTCTTCCTATATCTTCAAATCTCATTAACATGTACTAATTTAATTGATATTTGAATAACTTTAAAACATAATTAAAAATAATAATTTGTTTATTTTATATTAATTAAATGAGATTATTTTATTTTCATATACAATTATCATCAATTTTATTTAATTTTTAAGTAATTTGGAGAATTATATAAAAACCTGATAGATTGATTAACTACTTAAAATGATGAACCATCTGTTCGCATCATAATATCAATCATTAAATATATATTATATTCCATTTTTCATAAAATATGTAGAATATATAGTTTGAGATAGTCGTGGGAGATAATATTAATAATTTTTAATTATTTCAAAATTTCACAATTCTTAAACTGCTAAAGTAAGAAAATATGTTTAATAAATTGAATAGATGATCGTTTTTTGATAATTTTACCTGAACGTTTACTCTTTGAAAAAACCCAAAAAATAATGCAATATTGTGAAAAATAATGATAATAACATAAAAACTAACAACCTCTATAATTATACTTACAAGTTTACAATAGCAATAAATGAGATGGTAATGATAAAACGTAATTCCAGAAAAGATCAAAGATGCTTCCTTGTAAACAAAACCAAAAAGGGTTGGCCCATTTTAATCTTTTGGACCAAATTAATCAACACGAACTATAAGCCCATGGGATTGAAATTCATTACTATTTGTGTAAGTCGATAAAACAAATGTGGTGCTGCGCTGTGTCAACCTCCGACCAAAGCAGCGGTGGCATTACATATGTCCAATTCTGACCAGATTTTTATAAGACATTCAACTTATGAAATTGTGTGGTGGTGGTAGACAAGACTTGGTGCCAAAGACATTGGGTCATATCATCAAGTACGTTAATAATTTCACTTTACAGCCTACTGAAAAAATATATATATATATATATCAAGAGCTCAACTGATGATGCAGGTACAATTTTAGTCTCTTCTGAAAGTTTCCAAGACAATAAGAATTCAAATTTTGACAATCTGTACTCGTATGAATGCTTCACTTAATTCACTAGGACAAAGTGATCAGTACTTATTAACAACGGAACAAACATGACAAACGTGATTAGATTTAGTTTAAAACTGCTTATGTTGCAATTTTATGAGACATATAAGAAGCTGCAGACAGCAGACTTTTGAATCTTGTCCTTAATTTTATTTTTAATATGATTTGGAGGTATTCAACATTGAGTGGGAATAATTCTTTCATAACTATATATAGAGTCGCCTTTTCTCTTTAATTATACCCAAACGTACTTCTAGTTCCACTCAATTTATATGTACTTGAGGGATGGGGGATACATACAATGGCCAAAATGCGAGTAGCAGAGAGAGAAAAATAAGGGAATGAATAAGTAGGCAGATAAACAAGAAACATACAAAACGCCTAGCTGGATGAATTAAACCACATACATGTGCATGGTCAAGCTTGTTTCTGCGTCCATTTAAGCCGTGCAACTCCTTAAGTTACGACGACAGCGATAACGATGTTATTCATGAAGATCCATTATTTGGTAGTCACATGGATCTTAAAAGATATTGTGGGGCTTTGGGTTTTGATATGGTGAGAAAAGTCAAAAATTTTAACTAATGGGGCTAAGTTCCGCTTGGAGAAAGATTAGGTGCTGTTTGGTTGAAGTTTTAGAAAGTAAATAAATACTCTTTTCTACTGTAAAAGGGTTTTTAAAGAAAATATGAGTATTTGGTTATAAAATAAAAAAGTACTTTTTGTAGTACATATAGTTTTTTTTGACAGTTAAATACAGCTTTTTAAGAAGATCAAATTTGAAACTTCTTTAAAAAACACTTTTTTATGTAAATTTTTTAGATCAATTAATGAGCCTATTCTTTTGTCCTTTTTATCCTTATGTTTTACACATAATTCTCACAATACTCACAAACACATCTTCACGTTTATTTTGAGATTTACATAATATTATTTGACTTTTTATATTTTTTAATATTTAATTTTTATATTAGTTTTAGTTATATTATAATCCATACAAAAGATTTGGTTAGATATATTTTCATTTATGTTTCATATGATTTCAAATTATATAATAATTAATATATTGTGCTTTGCATATTGTTCAATATACTTTAAATAATATTTATATGCATAAATAATTTTTTTACAAAATAAAATATATTTAAAATTAAAAATGCTTTTTATTTTTATGTTGTCAAACAGTCTATTGTATGAAACTCTTTCAAAAAAGCTCTTTTTAAATGACAGCCAAACAGTCAACTAGCTTCTTAAAAAAGTTCTTCTCAGAAACACTCTACTGATATAAGCTCATCCAAACATGTACTGCACCCATCTTTAATGCGTTATTATTAGCCCATGAGCACAGCCCCCGTACGACGCCCAAATGAAGTAATGAAAAAATGAGTTAAATCTAAATTTAAGAAATTAGCTGCACTAGTCGTCAACTAGCAGTTGTACACAGTTATTCCTCCAATCCTGTTGAAAAAGTTTTAAGGCAGCAATAACAATATACATTATATATATGGGTGAAAATAATGAAAAACTTTTTGATGGAGTATTGGGAATCACTATTTTTCATTCACTTTATATGTTCATTAAGTTGTTCAATTTCATCTTCAATACTGTTCTAATTTATGGGTCATTTATTTTTCTATTTTCGTTTTTAACTTTGGTGAAATAGATAAAAATAAAATTAGCTATTTAACTCAGTAGTCAAATTTTAATTATTATTTAGCGTATTTATCATTATTTAGTAATAATAAAAATATAACAGATATTAATAATTAAACAAAATCATATTTAAAAAATCACAAAATTAAAAAAACGATATAAAAGAAGCAAATGTAAACCAAAAAAGATATCAGTGGAGTCTGATAATGATAACAAAGTGCCTTAAAGGTATATTTTGTTGGAGGTTTACTAATAGAATGGAAAAGAATGTAATATTATTTTATCATTTGAGGTGAGGGTTTATAATGGAATGGAATAGGATGGGATGGGATGAAAGAGGAAGTTTCATATTACATCTCATTTTATCCTAAACAGCAAAAATGAAAAATCTTTGATTGCGGGAGGGTTAGGATGGAATGTAAAATGATAAACAATTTTACACTATATAAAATTATAAACCCTTTATCCAAACAATATTTCACCTATATTATATTATGAACCCTTCCATACCTCCCATACAACAATTTTCTAATATTACGTTCATTTACATTCCATTCCATTATAAATCATTATATTCCATTCCATTCAATTAAAAACTTTACGTCCAACACCAAACATAATCTCATACTAAAGGTGGTATTTTAACAAGGACACCTTGGCATTTCCAGATGAATGAGACATAGACGCATGGAATAGGGCTAGAGTTGGTTAATTCGAACCCTATCAAGACTGCTTATTCTTGGTTTAGTTCATCTAAATGTTGATTTTGACTTATTTGGCTACAAGAGTAGTAGGTAAAAGTAATTGTCCTATGCTTGATTTACATCATTACTTTTGTACAACTATTTTGATAGCTTGATCAGATAATTAGTGTACTATCTTCCTTATTTTGTAACTTTATAATGGACACAATATTAGTTTATATCCTAAAACTAGTTGGTTGATTGTAGTTTAGTAATAAATAATTTAAAGTTATTTTTTAACTTATAAATATTTAGATGTATATAATAAAATCCATGGGATAATCATATATTACAAATAAAATTATGATGAGAATATAATTATGAAATTAATTTTGTATTTATGTATTTTCAAATTATTCCTGGTCATTGTTCGGTTAAGATTAAACATTAATTGACAGTCAAAAAACTAGCACTCGTTATGTTTTTTCTTTTGAAAGAAGTATTCGATCTCATAAGCTAAAGTATGAAGATACTTAAATAAATGTGTAAGTGTTTGTTAGAGAACAAGTTTACTAAACTGACCCCTTATGAGAAATTTATTTAGGACATTATTTGTATGTCTATGGAAATTCTTATTGTGATGATTGTATAAGCAATTCTTTGATTTGAGATTTCCAGAGTTATCTTGTATAAGGATTGTTATGTTTTGATACTAATTATAACATGTTCTAGTCAAAGATAGCTCAATCAATAGTTATTGAATGTAAAACGAACTACATAAAGGTAGTTGAGTAATCAAGATAGGATTCATTATCGTAAAACAATTAGGGAGAATGTTTTGTTGTTCTCGATTAGTATTAATTCGGGAAATCCTTGAACAAAGTACAATGATGTTTTCTAAATACTTTACAAATATTATTAATTGAATTAATAACTAATGGTGAATAATTAATATGATTGGACTCAAAATAGAGCAAACGTTAATTTCATACTCTCTGTTTAATCAAAACATTGTATAATGAAAGGATTGAATTGTAAGAAAAAATAATGCACGAAAAGATTAATAAAAATCACTTTGATATTGCTAAATATTTGGGGTCTTCATGGTGTGTTACTAAATGTCAATCTTAATATATAAACATAAATTGTTTAATTAGATAATTAAAGGAATTTAATTGATCTAATCCTAAATATAATTTAAGGTTATAATTTATATCCATTGACAATATATTTGAGAACCTAATGGGTCATACATAAAGAACCGGTTGAAAAGAGCAAAGATATTTTAATAAATTTAGACATTATTGTAAAGTTTAAGAAATTTTATAATTAAGTATGAGATATTTAATAAATAAGGATCAATATGGGATATTAAATCTTATTTGAGCGTAATGGGTATTTAATTAGAATTATTTATAATTCTAATTAAATTTTAATTGAAATTAAAATTTAATTTCAATTAAATTACTAAAATGTCCAAAATTTGTTATAAATAGGCTTAAGCCCTAATAGAGATAACACTCTTTGCATAACCCTCTTTACAACAGTTGCAATTCTCTCAACTCATTATGCATATACTGTTAAAGATCAAATATTTTGGCAGCTACAGTGGTTGAGATGAGTTAGTTTTAAAAACGATTCTAGGGATACAACAAGAATATGATCAATCTTTTGGATAAGGTTTGAATTATATTTCTTACATTATTATGATTTATATGTTAATTATTTTATAGAATTTTAGTGATCATGGCTTTTGAGAAATCAAAATATGAAAAAGTTTCGTAATTATTCCATTTTATGTGAGATTGGATCCCTATCTAATTTTCCAATTATGATATCAAAGCCAACTTTAATTATATAATTTGATTAAATTGTTTGATTATTAATGATATTGAATTATGGAATTGAAATCATAAACCTTAAAAATTAGATAAATATCTTATTGACATTAATCTAAAAAGTTCAGATTTAAAGTTTTGAAATCCTAAATTCAATTTAGAATTGAAATTATAACTAGAAATCCAAAAGCCAAACTCCAGAGTTATTTCGGTATTTTATTGAAAAAGCTAGTCAGTTATAGAAAACACCCATTTTTGTTTTTTTATGATTAATGACGGCTTGAAGAATTGGTTCGTAAAAGTATGCCTTGTTACATGCAGTTTGGTTGTATTTTGAGTGTTAATTTTGAGCTTTGCTGTTGGTGGTGGCAATTATTGGCAGCGGAAGTAAGCATTAAATGCCAGTAGTAAAGAGAAGGTGAGGGGAGTGTTGGTGTATGCCCTTGCAGCCAATTTATGTTGGTTGTAAATTTATTTGTATGACAATATGTTATTCAATAAAATGCATTCTTTAACTTTATGTATTTATTAATTATTTAATTATTAATCATAAAGATAAAATCCATGGAATAATTATTATGCAATTAGAAATTATAATGCGATTATAATTATAAGATTCGAATTGCATTTTTATTATTATTCCTAAAATTTTCCTAGTCATAGTTTCATCAAGACGGGGAATTAATGAAATGGTTAGACTAGCATATGTTTGTTTCTTTCTTATGAAGAAAGTAATTGATCTCATAGATTAAAGTATAAAGACACTTAAACAAACATGTGGGTGCTTATTAGAGAATAAGTTCACTGAACTGAACCGATTGTGAGAATCCCGAATGGAACATTATTTGTGTGTCTGTGGATTATCTCATTATGATGGTTGTATAATTGATCCTTAGACTTGAGATTACCAAAGTTATCTCATGTAAGAATTACTACGTTTTGATGCTACTTATATTCTACTCTTGGAGTAGTTCACTTCGATAGTTATTGGATATAATATGAATTGTATAGAAATAGTTGAGTATATTAATAAAGAATTTGTTATCTTAAAGTAATTAGGAAGAATGTTTTGTTGTTCTTGATTAGTAGTGATTTTGGGAATCCCTGACCAGAGTAAATTGAAATTTGGAAAAGTTGTTTCCAAATATCAATTATAAATTATTTACTAATTAGCAAGAACAAACATGATTGGATTATTTAGACTAGATTCGAATTCCATACTCTAAGTCCAATTGGAACATTAGATGATGAAAGGATTAATTTATACATCATAGCCATGCATAGATAGGTTAAGTCAAACCACTTTGAAATTTCTAATATTTGGATGGTCATGACATGTTGCTAGATGTCAATCATAATTTGTGATTATAAATTGTTTAATTAGAGAATTAAAGATAAATTAAAAGGAGTTTTAATTTATCTAATTCTAATTATGAATTAGAATTATAATTGATAATCATGACTAACATGTTAGGAACCTAATGGGTCACACATAAAAGGTCTATAAAGAAGAAATTGAAATTTGAATTAAGTTGGACTTAATTGAGAAGTTTTAGAAACTTTAAGGATCAAATGTGATATTTGATCTTATAAGGACTAATTCGTAATTATGACTAAAGTTTGACTTTAGTTGTAATATTGATAAAATCCAAAGATATGAAAAATATGATTTTTCATATAAAAGGAAAATTTAGAAAAATTTGGAGCTAGCACTTCTTACATTTTTCCTCTCAAATTAGAGTCGAGTTTTTCTTCGAAAGGATCTGTGGATACCATTAGAAGCCGGACAATTAAACGGCTTGTGGATTAAAAGATTCAAGGCGAAAGGCAAAATTACAACAGGAAATCGACACAGGTTAGTATGACTTTGTTAATTTCTTGTTTTATATTTCCGATGAAATTTTGTTAAAGTTGATTCTATGGAAAAATTTTAAATTCATTCCGCTGCTCTTGGATTTGATCTTGCGTTTGATAATCCAACAGGGAGTTGTCACTAGCTGTCGTGAAAGAGTAGTGGGCGTTAGCATACAACACGGACATAGGTGTGAAGGTCTCAACGGTTTAGAGGCACGACTGGTCTCCACTGATGGTAGCTTCTTGCGGCAATTGGTTGGAGTAGCGAGATGCAGGTGACACAAACAGGCGTGCTGGTGCATGAATGAAACTGTCAGTGGCAATGTGGTAACGATGGAAGTATAGGTGCAACATTAGAGGAGCCACCGTTAGCAACTTACGGATGGAGCTAACGTCGGTCGTGGTAGCCTTAAAGAAGGATGGCAGAAGCTACAACTTCTTTATGGCTACTAAGGATTCAATTAGTATTGGTAGGATTTTAAGAAAATAAGATGAAGAAGGGTGCTTCGAAGCAGGTTTAGGAATGAGTATGTCTAATCACAAGGATAAACTCATTCAATAGTTAGAATAAGTAGTGTTTGGTAATAAGGATAAAGATATCCTAAACCTTGAATAAGGATTGTTTGGACATAAGTTTAAGTGTGACATAAACTAAGAAAAAGACAACTTATTTACATTTTAGGTTAAAGTAATATTACTAAATTAAGTTATTTTAAGTAAGGAATAATGTTTACAAGAAATCTCTAGCTAACCTTCCTCTTGTTAGCCCATTAAAGTGGTACGTGAATTGTCCACTTACTTGTAAAAAGTGGGCCTAATCCTTAGGGGTGCGGTAATACATCTAAGATATTATTGCAATATCAAGTTGATCCACCAATAAACCTTCTCTAAGTGCAATAAAGCTTGGATTTTTTATAACGACACCCTATCCTGGTTAGCAATGCAAAGTAAAGAATTTTGCTAGGGTTTGACATGTCGCGAATTCTCTTGGGGTGCGAGACAACTCTCTCTAAGGAACTCATCAAAATATCCCCATGACTTCGAAGAAAGATAACAAATTTTGAATTTTATCTTTTCTTGTTTTTTTTTGTGATTCCTAACTTTTATCTCATATTATGACATTTTCTCTCATATTATGCCAATTCTATGAAGTCTGAATTATAATAGCTAAAATCCTTCAATGATTCAACGAACTTGATTTCGCTTTCGAGGATTTAACTTGGAAAAGAAAATGTTCCATACTAATGGCAAATGATTATTCATCTTCTTCTCACCTTTCGCGATTCTTTATTGGAGCAGATGGCAACAACCACCATTTCATCCGACATACATCCTTAATTTAGTTAAGTTCCAATCATAATTTTAAAATTATTTTAAAATCTAAAAACCCATTCCAAAATTAAAGTAGTTATTTTATTAATATGATTAAGATTAATAATTAAATTGATTCCTAACTAATTTTAGAAAAGCATGTTGATTTGGTATTTACGCTTCCGCTGTGTTTTGATTTCGAAAAAAGTTTTTGAAATCTACCGTTTAGCCAAACCAAGCATGTTTTTGTTTTCAATCCAACAATTAGTATTAGAGACGGTTTTATTATGCATGATTTGATTCCTATATGTGGCATGGGTTGGCAATTACATTAATATATGTATGCTGCAATTTTTTTTATATGATAAAAATATATGTTGTGTATATTTTGGTTTGCTCTTTTGGTTGTCCATAGAAAATCGATTTACCTTGTAAGTTGTCTTCGTTTGGTTTGTAACAACGAGGGTGGCCTATCACCCTGATGTTTCCTCCTTGTCTTAATTTTTCTGTTTTCTTTTTTATACTGTAAAAAATTATGTACTTTTGAAGACGGAGCAGCCATAGATCGAAGAAAAGAAGGTAAATGTTTTGGTTTTTATTTTATATTAATGGAAATTTTTATTTTGACTCAATTATGTTATTTCCTAACTTTTTTCAAGTGCTGGAATTTTTGTTTCACTATTTACAATTCAGTTTTTTTAAATGCCATTAACTCGCTTTTACCGAACGGGCCGGGTCGTGCGAGTGAAAAGTTCAAAGTGGAAGATCCACATCTAAGAAGAATTTTTGGGCCTAAAGGCCTTGTAATTTTCTTGTAATTTTCTAGGATGGACAACTAAAAGTAGCTATTTAATTTATAAGATGAATGGATGCATATAATATGCGATATTATATGAATGTATGTCATTTAGAAAAATTGCCAACCCTAGATTTTGCCATGCATTCATTATGTATAAGATATATAATTTAACAATATAAGATGGTTAATAAATTGCATCTAGACAAGATGGGATTAATTAAAACTTAAAGACCGAAAAAGATTGAGTGTGAGAGGATATTGATGTGAGAGTCCACGGTCTCCATATGATGGCCCATTACGTGTAGTGAAGTGTTACTCCCCACTGGACGACATGAATCCTAAATCTTGCATGGTTTGGGTCTGTTAAATGATAAGTCTACTCATTGGTAGCAAATGTGATCTCCCACCGAGGCATAGTTTACAAGTACCTTTAGTGGTTGAATCAAATAGTTGCACACTCAACATGGTTTATCAATAACCTACCCACTATAGGTCTATTGATAAATGCATGGACCAAATTATGGCGCTTTTAAAAAAGTTAGACATGAAGATGCTTGGTAGCTTTTTGAGTGGGAAGGTCCTAGTTTTTCTTTTAATGGATAAGATGGCCCACCATCACTTAGTTCGTTATAGATAAGAAAAATAATCGTCGTATAAAGATTTATTTTTTTAAGTTTTGTTGAATTTATCATCATGCATACATGTATCATGATTTTATGCAAAGTTCCAATATTTTTAACTAGTATGCTCATTCTTTAATAATTTATATTTTCAATCATAATCACCACAATATGAATCCACTCACAATGCGCTTGACTAATAACAAATTGGAAAATAAAGAGAATTTTAATGAATGGAGATGTAATCTCGATGTCGTTCTCCAATATGAATGAATTTCATGGGTATTAACGAACAGTGAGCCTGCACCTCCAGGTGACAAATCAACTCCTGAGTAAGTCCAGCAACATGAGCGATGGCAGAATGCTGATAAGATTACCAAGTGCTATATTCTGGCTTCTGTCAGTTTAATGTTTCATCAACAACTTGCAAGCATGCAAAATGTCGGTGCAATGGTCCATCACCTACATGAGATGTTTGGTGTGAGGACCAGGTCTGCAAGGGTGAAAGCTATCCAAACCTTTCATAATTTCAGACAAAAACCTGGTGAACTGGTGTAGGATTACATGCTTAAGGTAATCTCTGCAGTTACTGAGGTGGAGTTGCTTGGGGCGGAAATGGATGTGGAAACGCAGATGATCATGATCATCAATAGCTTAAACTCTTCTTTTCAGCAGTTTAAGTTAGACTACGAACTCAACACCAAGAATGACACCTTGAGTGAGTTGACGAATACCCTCTAGAATACGGAGGAGATATTAAATATTAGGGCCAATAGGCCAGAGGCCCATGTGGCATCTTCTTCTAAGCCCAAGGGTAAGGGCAAGCAAAAGAAGAAAGGTGTAAAGAAAGGGAAGGCCCAAACAGGGGTCAAGGCCTAATCCATGAAAAAGAAGGCCAAAGAGGACTCCAAGGGAAAGTGTTTCCACTGTGGTGAGAAGGGCCACTGGAAGAGGAATTACGCAGTCTACCTTGAGACCCTTAAAAGCAAATAAGGTATGGGTTTCGTAAGTTTATTAGGAACTAGAAAAGTGGCAGATTCATCTGATTCTTGGATATTAGATTCAGGAGACATTAACCATGTTTACAATTCTATGTTTCAAGAAAGGAAAAGACTGCCTAAAGGCCAGTTTCAAGTCAAGATAACGGATGGATCCTACGTTTCGGCAAAAGCAGTGGGAGTAGTTATCTTAGAATTTCCTAGTAGTCATAGGTTATATTTGGAGGATGTACAGTACATCCCAGTGCTTGTAAGGAACATGATTTCTATTTTTTTAAATAAAATCTGGTTATTCCTTATATTTTGAAAATGTTGTTTCAATTTATGAGAATAAGGATTTTATTTGTAATGCAGTAATTAAACAGGGATTGTTCTTTATAGAACCTATTACTAGCTCACTAAGCACCACAAAATTAATAAAACCAAGAAAATCCAATGACTCTAGCATTAATTCAAAATACTTGCGGCACTTAAGGATGGGTCATGTCAATCAGCAAAGACTTGAAAGATTAGTGAAGGATGGGATTCTTACAGGCTTGGACAATGGTTTATTGCCCACCTGTGAGTTTTGTATTGAAGGAAAGATGACCAAGGCCTCATTTCTTTCCAAAGGAAATAAATCTGAATCTACGTTGGACCTGGTACACAGTAATGTGTGTGGGCTCATGAACGTACAAGCTACAGAAGGTTATGAATACTTCATAACCTTTATAGATGATTACTCTAGACATGACTATCTGTATTTGATGCACCAAAAGAGTGAGTCTTTTGAAAAGTTCAAAGAATTCAAAACTAAAGCTAAAAAGCAGCTTGGCAAGCCAATAAAACAAGTTCAATCAAATCGAGGTGGTGAGTACTTATTTGGAGAGTTCCTAAAATTCCTAAGTAACAATGGAATTGTGTCCAACTTGTCAGCTCATCCAAATTAAGAGTTGATTCGGATATAGCAGAACAAGATATCAAAATGGATTCAAGAGTTAAATCAATAGAGCATCCTGAACGTTAAGCAGTGCCTAGACGTAATGGGAGGGTTGTGAGACAACCAGATAGGTATCTAGGTTTAGAGACCAAGAAGTAATGGATCTCATTACATATACATAGGCTATTAATGACGTTGATGCGGAAAAATGGCCCAAGGCAATGGAATTGGAAATAGATTCCATGTACGCCAACTAAGTCTGGATCCTTGTAGATCTACCACTAAGTGTAAAAGCCATAGGTGTAAATGGATCTTCAAAAGGAAGAGAGGATCTGATGGAAAGGTAGAGACCTTTAAAGCTAGATTAGTAGCTAAGGGCTATACTCAAAAGGAGGGTATAAACTATGAGAAGACTTTTTTTTCCAGTTGCCATGCTTAAGTCCATCAGAATTCTTTTGGCCATAGAAGCCTATATTTTAATTATGAAATATGGAAAATGGACATCAAGACTGCATTTTTTAATGGGAATCATGAGGAGACCATTTATAGGACCCAACCAAAAGGATTCGTTAAGCCAAGTAATAAGCAAAAGGTATGCAAGTTGCAAAGGTCCATTTATGGACTTAAACAAGCATCTAAGTCTTGGAACATTAGTTTTGATAAGGCTATCAAAACCTATGGGTTTATACAAAACCTAGATGAGCCTTGTGTCTATAAAAGGATACAAGAAGGCAAGTTTACATTCCTAATTTTGTATATTGATGACAATCTGCTCATTGAAAATGATGTAGGAATGTTATCTACGGTTAAGGGATGGCTAAACGAACAATTCTCAATGAAGGATTTGGGTGAGGCTAACTATGTTCTAGGGATCAAGCTTATAAGGGATCGGAAGAACAAGCAGACAACCTTGTCTCAACTGACCTACATTAAGAACATGCTTAATAAGTTTGTCATGCAGGATTCCAAGAGGGGTTTCACACCTACTAGACACGGAATCAAACTTTCAAAGGAGCAAGTACCTAAGACCCAAGAGGAAGTCGAACGCATGTGCAACATTCCATATGCTTCGGCAGTTGGAAGTTTAATGTATGCTATGCTTTGTACTAGACTGGATATCTGTTACACATATAACATGATATAGCATGATATCAAACCATCAATATAACTTCAATAGCAGGATAGAGGTTGGTTTTAATAGTAATAAGGTACTATTCCTTCATTATTTATTTATAGAATAGTTTATTCATCTAATCATTAAAATATTAACTTATCCTATTCCTATTAGTTTATCTATCATATATTTTGATTACTTAGCATTCCAAAGAAAAAGCCTTATGGAATTAATTGACGTAGACATATGTGAGCAACCAAAACCCTTAAATTCTTATAGGGGATTTCAATAGTGCATTCTTTTCTAATAACATTGAAGGAAAGAGGTTAGATTATAAACATTTGAATGAATATTTAAAAATATGTGCTAGCCAAATTGGTGTTATTAACTTATTATATTGAATGTAATTTTTCACCTAGATTAATAGACAAGTTGGTAATTAGCTAATAAGGAAAAGTTAAATAGATCAATGATTAACTCAAACTAGATGAGCTACTTTCTTAAGCTTAACTCAATTTAGCAACATCATCTTGAATTACTCCTTCATTGAGATCCTTAATTTGACAATAATCAATCATGTCTTAGTGATCTTTCCATAAGGATTTTGACTAAATTTATTTAAAGTTCGTATCTTGATGGGTTTGGCTTTCCTAATCTATTTGTAGAGTCAATTATGTATCTCCACAACATCTTACAGTTGGAAAAACAAATCTCTATCTTAGGCTAGTAAACTTCAGTTGATATCTTTAGTTTTCAATAATATGTACATCTATTGGAGCTCTCATTTAAAAACTTCTTATGGTCATATGAATTAAATAAATCAAAAACAACAAAAGTTAAATTGTCAAAGTTATCATATCTAAAGGAGGAAAAATTCTTTGTATTTTTCTCTATCAAAGACAAGATGCTCATCACTAAGAGGGTATGGAGGTTTTCCACAGAAAATGAGTCAACTTAGGATAACATAAGCTTCTAAAACTTGAAAAATTAGGAATGATAATTCTTGGACACATAATTAATTTATTAGAATGAAAGATACTATTGGTTAGAAAATAAAATGAAACATCTCGTTACACATGTTGAGGCTAGAATAGTAAATATGACAAATTATTGAGAGATTAAAAAAATGCATTTCGTGTTCATGCATAATATGTCATACACACACATATATGAATATTAACTTTTGCACATTAAAATGATTGTACATGCATTCATTGACATTTCCAGTATAATTGATATGTGGAATGTGATTTTATTGAGAATTGTCGTTTATTTATATTCAAATTGATTTGGAGAGTGCATTTGTTGATTTAGAATTTTTGGAGAATTTTAGAAAATTTTCTGAAATTTTGGGAAAATTTTGGACAAAAAAAAGCCAAGTGACAAGACAATTGATGAATGACAGTAGAAATATATGTCAAATAGTAGTAGAAATTTTAAAATGTGACATTAAGATTTAATGACTTATGTCATTGAAAATTGGGATTTGAAAATTGGAGACAAATGGACAAGTAGATTAAAAGATCAAAAGTGGGACCATAGGATAGTGACAAGTGTCACTACCCTCATCACTTACTATTCTTTTACCCAATTAAAGACCATTCCATGATTTTTTACTTACTCATTCACGACATATGCTTCATTTCTCCATCTTCTTTTTCTTCACCTTTCTCTTTTTCACTCACGAAACTCACTCTCACTCTCACCATGTTAATCTTTGGTCCAGCTCTTTCACCTTGCTTCTCCAAGATTTGTTCTCTTCTTCGTTTCTCACTAAAGACCCAACCTCCCAACCTCCATGATAATGTATGTGAGTTGTATGGGATAGCTAGGGTTGGAGTTTTTTTGAAGGATTTGGAGCTAAATCAAGTAAGTGATGCTTTAATCTTCATGGGTTAGTGTAAATGGAACATGTATGATGAGAAATTTGAGATTGATGGATTGTTCATGAATTTATATGTATGTGTTGTGGATGAAGAATAAAGATTGTCGGTGTCTTGTTTTGAGTATATGATTTGTTAATAATTGATAAGTCGTTGTTGAGATGATTTTTGAGATAGAAAGGTCATTATGATGAATGGCTATATGATGTGTTTTGTTTTTGGTGTATATGATCAAGCATGGATTTTGAATTCCGTATAGATAATCTTGAACTGTAATTGGGGTATAATTAAAGAGGAAATGATGTGGATAAAAGTTAGAAGTGTTAGACTAAGCAAAAGAGATGAACTAGGATGAAATTGTTGATGAAGTGTGACGTAGATGAAGTGTTTCTACAGAACATACATCTGTATTTTTGACATATCTTGACCTACGGATATCAAAATAGGATGATTATTGATTTATATTAAATTAGAGACGAATGGCTACAATTGTCATGAAGAAATCAAGGAATAATTCTATCTCTAAAGAGTGTTGAAATTTGTCTTGAAGCTGAGTTTCAGATTTTGTCGTTGTTTCTAAACAGTATAGAGTAAATTGAGTATAACTTTCAGAATACTAAGCCAAATTATATGAACTTAGGTTCTTTAGAAACTTAAGACATAGATAAAAAATTGTTTAGAATAAGACTTTGCCTAAAAACCTCATTTTCTAGGTGAAAAATGGAAGTGAAATTTGGAAAAAAAATAAAAGAAGAAGAAGGAGTGTGTCAGCCTAGAAGCAGGTCGCAATCGTGACTCTGATGGGCGAATGTGGAATGTCGCGATCGCGACACCACTGGTGACTTGCGATTGCGACTCAAAGATGATACCCGGGAGATTTTGTTTCTAAACATGTATTGGTATTTTGATGATATCTTGAGCTGTAGATGTCCAAATGAGGTGATTCTTAATTTAGATTAAAGTAGAGACAAAATTATATAACTTTATTGCAGAAGTATAAATTTAATTCTTTCTTTAATAATTTAAAAATTTGCTATGAAATTGAGTCTTGATTGGGGTTGTAGTACTACCCGAGACAGAAATTATGTCTTGATGTTTTCGTAAAAACTGAATGGATATAGGCTGAATCAGACAAAGGTATCTTCACAAAAGTTGTAGTTAATTCTTTTATCTTTCAATTGGTATTAAGTTTGTAATTTTTAGATATCTGAGTTGAAAGTTATGAGTTGCACAATTTGAGGGTATGATCATGAACTAGCCAAAAGTTCAATTATACATAGTCTATGGTATTGTGAGCATAACTCATAGGATACTAAACGAAATTGAATAATCTTAGTGTCAATAGAAACTTAAGACAATGGAGAACAATTTTCTAGAAGAAAGTATCCTAAAATGACTTCATTTTCTTGGTCAAAAAGAACTTGGAAAGTTGACCCGAAAGTTGTTATAGGAAAATTCTGAATTTGATGAAATGAGTTATGAATTTCGATTTTTATGTTTTTATTGAGGTATAGACCATAAGTATAAATGATACTTATGTGATTTTGGAAACATGAATGATTATATGATGAGAATAATGGAAAGATACTCGGGATTGTCATTGAGCATGCATTATACACAACACATATACATATGTATGTGATTGGGTGTTCATAAGATTGTGCAATTATAAATGTGTGTAAATGTGTATTATATAATGTTGATACACAGGATAGAACGTCTGCATCCAGATGCATCCGGATCATGCAAGCTAATGCTGATTTGGAGTGAACTATGAGTAACCTAGACGGTCTCACTCAATTAATTGTTTGTTTTATATTATGTTTGAATTATTGAATGAATGTGATTTGATTGTGCTGATTCCGGACAATGAAGGTCCGATGAGTCTAATGAATGAATGTGATATTTGAAGTGCTCCTTGTATGTGAATATGAAGAAATAAATGTGTTTTCTCAACTTAAATGTTGAATGCCGGACCAAGGTCCGATGACATGTGAAAGTGAATGTGTAAAGTGAATTAAAGTGACTGATTGAGCATATATGACTTATGCATTTCATTACATGAATGCATAATAATGTAAAGGTTGTTATGACCGGAGTAGCCACTAAAAAAGAGCTTAAAGCTCAGAAAGTGGAAAAGAGCTTAAAGCTCAGAAAGTGATTAAAAGCCAAAGGCTCACTATGTAAAATGAGCCCTATATCCCCAACAGATAAGGAACAGTTATTAATAAGCCCGGTATCCACAATGGATACAGGATAGTTATAGGCACTCGTTCACAATAATAACAATTGAAAGTGAGTCTCATGAGCATTGCATATGCATTTGATATGTATGTGTAAATGATTGAAATGCACTGTTTGAATGGTTCAAATGTGAAATTTGAAATAAATGAATAAGGTGTTAATTGATGCTACATGATGACTTAATGTAGTGATGAGAGTTATATGATACTTTATGCAAAATGCAAAGATGTGAATTACATGTTATATGAAATAATGTGATGCATAAATTGAGTGAACTATCGATGATGGTTACCTCATCTGAGTTCACAAAACTCACCCAAAATTTGCAATTATTTTTTAGGCTCAGAAGAGTTACCCCGTTAGGCTAACGGGAGTATAGCCACTGCACCCAAGCAAGAGATAGAGGTCGGGATCAGTTCACGTATGCATTAGTATTTCCTTATTTTTGTATCAAAATATGTATTCATAAGAATTTTGCAATGTGTATGTAAATGATTTCGTAATGTAATGGTTATGACATTGTGTTTGAAAATGTTTATGAATAAAAATGGGCTTGATTTATTTATTGATTTTTGCAATATGTGTGCATTGTTTTGAAAGAAAAAGAAATTTATGTATTGAATTTGATTGACCGATCATTCTAGCATGCCACCCTAGCGAAGAACATACTCGAATATCACTAAGGATGTCAAGTACGTGTCTTGCGAGAGTGGGGTGCTACATAAAATCCATAATAGGTAATGTAAATGATACTTGGTTCTGATATCGTAAGTTAGACATATGCTTCCAGACAAAACCAAAGTGAAAGAGATCATTAAAGAAGTAGAGTGGAACTATAACACTAGAGGTTTGTCCTCAATTATTGCTAATATTCCTAACTACAATCTGAAGACTAAGTCCTCTAACTCCATAATATGGCTAAGGCATAAATCAAGGAGTTTTATAAGTAAAACTTGTAGGGATATTATCTGGAATCACAATTAGAAAACTAGATAAATTGACCTAGTTTGGTCCAAATATAATATGTCTAAAACTTCTTTCATCTTATGTTAGTTTTCAAAGTAAGGCTAAAGACTAAGGATAGGTTTAAAGGGAATATCAGTTGCCATCCTTTTAGTTTAGCGTTAGAGTCAATCAATCATCCTCTATGATTGTTAGCTCTCATCTAAACTTTGGCTTCGTATCTAATCCTTTTTAACACCTTTTACTCATTTGTTGAATGATCAAGGATAACTGAATGGGTTAAAAATTATAAGGGTGTAATTAAAGGTTTTCATATATATTCAAGATTGCCCCCAAATATGGCATATAAATTGCGTGGAAGGAGAGGAATTTCATAATTTTCTAAGATAGATCTTAAGATAGGTCCACATTCATCACCAAAATTATGAATTGAATAATAGAAGAAATCATAGCTAGCAACATTCACAATATAGCTAGCATTGGCATGAAAACTGGATGGAACTTGCATGAGGAAGACTTCATGCCTAGGAACTTAACAAATAAACTCATAACCTTACATATGTATTCCCTATATCAGTTTTGGAACAAAATCCTTTAAAGTTCTCATTCGAGGTTGATCTTTTTAGGAGTTTCCTATAAGAAGATACCGAATCTGGATAGTTAGAACTCCTAAAATGTTGCAGACAAAGGTTTAGGAATTATCATACTGAATCAAGCTGATTATCACAATTTTGTTTCTAATACAAATTTAACCCTAATTGATAAAAAAGACAATAAATTTTGTTTATATTTATACAACACTCATGAGTTTATACATGAAAATCTCATAATATATCATTTCTACTTTTGTTTAAGTTTTAGGACGTAAATCTATCTTTTACTTTTCCAAAATATTACCAAAATTTTATATATAATTAAATTCAATACTACACTTCTAGAAAATCAAGTTGAGTTTTCATTAAGCGAGTTAAGAACAAAAGATGTAATTTTAAATAAACCATTTATATAATAGTTTTATTTAAATAAAATTAAATAATATAAAAATAGTTCAAATTTTATCTAAACTTGTATAATGGTTTTGTAATATTTTAAAAAATTAAAAAATTATACCAATATCTATTCAATCTTCTAATGCAAAACTATCTTAACATATGAGAAACATTTTAAATAATATTTATTAAAATAAAATTTCTCAACTAAATGAATAGTTTAAATTAAGTACAATTAAGTTGATATTTTACACAACAATTTATTATTTTTCATAAATTAATAAATATGGAATTTTATAGTAGAAATACTGTTTCTGTTAAACAAATTAATTTTTTCATCTTTTTATAAAAAAAAATAGATGAAAAGTGTTGCCAAGAAACAAATTAAAGAATGATTGAATATTTTGTATTACACCGAAAACAATAATTTAATTGATTTTATATATAAAAAGTATACATAAGGATCAAAAATATACAATTGTAATATGAAAAACAAAGTGACTTGAATTTTAATATTCTTCAAAGTAAAGATTAGTTAAGTATCATCACTAAAAAGTAAATAAGAGTTTTATAAATCGATTTCAGTTCTTGACAAACCAAAATTAATAGCAATTAATAGAAAACATTAACTGAACAACTTGAAAGATTTTATTATCTTAAAAATAGTATGCTTAAATTATTTTAAGAAATTTTTTTTGAAAAAGTTACGAAAACAATAATAAAAACTGAAAAGTAAAGTGAATTGAAATTATTGATATGATTTTGTTGGGTTAGACTAGATATGATTTTGTTGGGTTAGACTAAGGACAAAAAATCAAAAATCAAATCAAATGTTTGATTTTCTTTAATTAAAAAAATTAAACCATTTTTATGTTAAAGAAACCATGGTTTGAGTATTTGTTAATAATTTGGTTTTGATAGAATGGGTTGGATGATTTATGCCACTCTTAAAAGAACCTCATTTTGTACATAATTTTATATTATATTGTATTGTATTGTATTGTATTGTATTGTATTATAAAAAGAATAAGAAATAAATATATTATTAGATCGAAGAATTATGATATGAAAAATAATTTAAGATATACGTATACAAAATATTCTAGAAAGATCAATATGTTAATAAAGAATTTTATGTATTTTCAATAAGCAAAGAATAATCAAAATTTTCAAACTATATTAGTGAAATGAGCTATTTAACTATTATATAATTGATGAATTAAAAATAATTATTCCAATTATAAGGAATGGAAGGCAATGAAAAAAATACATGATCAAAGAACGGTACTTTTACCTAGTTACCAAAAAGAAATAAACCTTAATGGGTTAGCCATGGTTGTATGCATCACATGCATGCGAATGTAGCGGAAGTATCGGAATCAAGATTCTGACACCATGACAACCCCAAGTCCACAAGATCAAACATGCGTGCATAGATATGTATAAAAAAACATGAAATGTAAACCTTTTACCTTGTGTATATCCTCCTTTCTTAATTCTTCTCCTTGTTTGGGTTGTTGCAAACACCAAACCCTTCTTTGATCACCCAAGAACATGCAAAGAAGGAAGATGAAACAATGTGTAAGGTTTTTGAACACCAAACTTGATGGATTCAAGTAGATGTTCAATATGGGAGATAGATCAAAGTTATTTTGCATGGATGTAAGATTTATACAACAATTGCATAAATTTGCATGAAGATAACTCAAGAACACTTCTCACTCTCTCTAAAACTCTTCTAAATCTCTTTCTTTATCAATTAAGTGTGTAATAAGTGAAGGAACCTCATGCACATAAGTGAAGAACTCACTTATATGTCACTGCGTAGCTTCTGTCACGATCGTGGCATTCCTTGCCTTAGGCCACAATCACGGACCTATGAGGAACAATCATGGCCTGTTTAAAATAGATCATACACACTTATTTTTCATCCGATCTTTTATGCATGTGACCCTTAGGTTTTTGGCTATTTTAGGTACTCGAATTAACTCTTAATTCAAACCATGATGCCTATTTGTCGGAATATAAGTGGATTAAAACACAAACTCTTTGATAGTTAATTATCCAACTTATGAACCTTTCCATAGATAATTACCGTGCAATTCGTCTTTTCACCATACTATACCCCACTTGGCTTGGAGTATGGACTATATGTCAACTCCCACTAGACTGACTATGTCACATCTAGTCCAAGTGATGTTAGTTATTGTCTTGGGATTTCATTACCCTATGTGTCAATGAAGACTATCCTTATGACACATAATTGCTTTGGCCAAAGACTCCCGAGTAATGACCCTGACAAGAGGCTGCGGGTATCATCTCCTTCTATCAGGAGTGGTGAATCCTTTATTAGCTACCCAATTACGTTTGAATACAAATAGCTATACCCAATCACCACCGTAAGAGCAACCTTGTCTTAATGTAACAAGGAATGGTGTCAAAGCACAGGATTTAGATCCAAGATATCCTTGAGTACCTCAAGTCTAAGGATATTTGCACCATTGCTATGATGAAATTAATCATTGACATTCGATAGATCATCCATATGATAATCTCATAGCGGGTCATCTGATGTACTTACTACCCTTAGTAAGCATCCATATATTAACTCTAAACATCTCATACTTATAGTTTATGAGATCCACTTCTTGATCAAATCAAGGAGTATAATATGTGTTAGTCTTTCCAGATTAATAATGTCCTGTCTTATTAATTCTATTACTAGGGATTATTTAGATACTAACATAATTGCACATGATAGGAATCTCATTATCATGACCTCATCATGATTTCCTTTATGCTATGTTTTGTATCATGGAATTTATTAATTTCATTTAAGATTAATATTAGTTCATATATAAATGAATATCAAATCAATGAAAAATGCCTTTTGTTTTATTAATTAAAATAAAGTTTGTACAAAAGTGCTAAAGGCGATTGCCTTTAAAGCACTACTCTAAAATCTCTCACTTCCACTAAAGCCAATCACCTTTGTATCTAATACCATAGGCAAGTACACAAGAATCAAATTTTGTCTGAGGAAGTGGCTTAGTCAAAGGATCAGCGATGTTCTAATCTGTGGGCACTCTCTCTATCTTCACATCACCTCTATCAATTATCTCCCTCATCAAATGATATCTCCTAAGTACATGCTTGGACCTCTGATGAGACCTTGGCTCCTTGGCTCAAGCAATAGCCCCATTGTTGTCACAGTACAACAATATTGGATCTACTATGCTAGGAACCACTTCGAGTTTCATGACGAACTTCTTAATCTAAATAGCTTCTTTTTCCGCTTCCGCAACTGCAATGTACTCTGACTTGATCTTCGAATCTACAGTCGTCTCTTGTTTGAAACTCTTCCAACTAACTGCTCCATCATTCAGTGTGAAAACATAACCTGACTAGGATTTGGAGTCATCATGGTCAGATTGAAAACTGGCATCCGTATGCCCGCTCACTACAAGATCCCCATTTCCATATATCCAGAATACATCCTTAGTCCTTCTCAAGTACTTGAGGATATCCTTGGTAGCCACCCATTGACCCTCACTAGGATCCGATTGATATCTGCTCGTAACACTTAAAGCATAACATACATCGAGTCTTGTACATAACATAGCATACATGATTGATCCTACTGCCGAAGCATACGGGATCATACTCATGCAAGTCCTATCATCTTGGGTCTTGGAACACATAGATTTCAAGAGTTTTATCCCATGAGTCATGGGAAGAAACCCTCTCTTAGACTGCTCCATGCTAAACCTATTTGGCACTTTGTCTATGTATGTTGACCGTGAAAGACCTAACAACTTCCTTGATCTATCTCTATAGATCTTTATTCCCAATATATATGTTGCTTCTCCAAGGTCTTTCATGGAAAAATTCTGGGACAACCAAACTTTGACTGATTGCAAACTTGAGATATCATTTCCTATTAGTAATATGCCATCCACATCTAACACAAGGAATATGATAGCACTCCCACTAACCTTGTTGTACACATAAGGTTCATCAGGATTTTGGAAGAAACCAAACTCTTTGATTGTCTCATCAAATCGAATGTTCCAACTCCTAGATGCTTGCTTCAATCCATAAATGGATTTTTGAATCTTGCATACCTTTCTGCCATCTCAGGATATTAAGCCCTCAAGTTGTATAATATATACATCCTCAACTAGGTTTCCATTTAGGAAGGTCGTCTTCACATCCATCTGTCATATTTCATAATCATAATGAGCAGTAATGGCTAAGAGTTTTATAATGGATTTAATCATTGCTACGGGGCTAAATTTCTCACATAGTCAATTTCTTATCTTTGACGATAACCTTTAGGGACTAGCCTCGCTTTATAAGTAAGCACACTACCTTCCATGTCAATTTTCTTCTTGAAAATCCACCTACAACCAAAATCCATACTTGGTTTTCATACATGGAATCCATTTCAAACTTTGGGGCTTGAAGCTATTTTTCAAATTCTGAACTCTTCAGAGCATCTTCATAGGTTGTAAGCTCATCGTCCTCTATGAGCAATACGTCATTTCGTTCACTTATGAGAAATCCATATCTCTCTGGAGCATTACGTATCCTACTTGACCTACGAACATGTTGTGTGTCAGAAGGTTCAACTGTTCCCTCATCTCTGTGAGCAACAATTTCGGGTTCAGGCAATTGATTTGCGTCTGTTTGAGTATTATGAACTTCATGAAGTTCAACTTTACTCCCACTATCTTCTCTTAGAAGAAACTCTTTCTCTAGAAAGACAGCATGCTTTAAAACAAACACCTTTTTCTCTAAAGCATTATAGAACTGATATCCAATTGTTTCCTTAGGATATCCTATAGACAGACATTTATCAGACTTCGCTTCAAGATTGTCAGATTGAATCCAGATCACAAAAGCCGGGCAACCCTAAACTTTCATATATGAAAGATAAGGCCTTTTGCTAGTCCATATCTCATATGGAGTAACTTCAACTGCCTTTGAAGGGACTCTGTTTGTCACATAAACAGCAGTCTCGAGAGCATAACCCCAAAAGGATTTTTGTAGATCTGCTAAGCCCATCATCAACCTTACTATGTCCAATAAGGTTCGGTTTCTCCTTTCAACTGCACCATTATGTTGTTGTGTGTAAGGTGGAGTCCACTGGGATATTATCTCATTTTCTTCGAAATAAGTTAGAAATTCCTCGTTTCAGTATTCACCACCTCGATCTGATCGAAATGTCATAATACTTCTACTGAGTTACTTCTCTACTTCATGTCTAAATTGTTTGAACATTTCAAAGTCTTCAAACTTGTATCTAATTAGATACACATACCCATATTGTGAATAATCATCGATAAAAGTAACGAAGTACAAAAAACCACCTCTGACATGAATGGACATCGGACCACATACATCAGAATGTATTAGGTCTAATAACCCATTCATTCGTTCACCCTTTCCTTTAAAACGTAATTTTGTCATCTTGCCTAAAAAGCAAGATTCACATGTGTCATATGATTCATAATCAAATGACCCTAGGCTACCATTCTTGTGTAACTTAATCATGCGTTTCCCACTTATATGGCCAAGTCAACAATGCCATAAATAAGATGATTTTAAGTTATCTTGTTTTTGTCTTTTGTTGTCATTGATATTTAAAATTGGATTGGACATATCTAATATGTAAATTCCATTGCACAATGTAGCAGTACCATACAACATTTCATTCAACTTAATTAAATAACCATTGTTTGAAAAAGTTAAATGAAATCTCGCTTTATTAAGACATAAAACAGATACAATGTTTTTAGTCACAACGATTACATAATAGCAATTTTCTAAAATTAACTCTAACCTACTAGGAAGATACGAAACATATGTCTCTACGGCTAATGAAGTAACTCTTGCTCCATTTCCCACTCGTAGGTCTATCTCTCCCTTCTTGAGCGGTCTACAATCCCTGAGACCCTGCATATCAACACATATATGTGACCCACATCCGGTGTCTAATACCCAAATGTTATGATCAGAAGTACTATTAACCTCAATGACAAATATCTTACCTGAAGTAGACAGTGGGGCATCTAACGCCTTCTTCTGCTTCAGTGACTCCAGATAAGCTTTGCAGTTCCTCTTCCAATGTCCTTCCTTGTTGTAATGGAAGCATATCCCCTTTGGTGTTATCTCCTTTGCCTTCTTCTTGGCTACACCTCTTATACTTGTTCTTCTTCTTTTGGTTCTTCTTTCGAGAACCAGAAGCAGATTCCACTAACATCACAGCCTTACTGTCCCTTTTGACAGTTTGCTAAGCTGTTTTAAGCAAATTAACAGCTCAAAAATCATTGTGGATATTTGGTTCATCCGATAGTTAAGCACAAATTGTGAATAACTATTGGTCAAACCAGTCAAAATTAAGTCTATACTTAATTCATGATCCATAATGAAACCCAAACTGGCTAATCTCTCAATGTAGCCATTCATCTTTAGAGCATACTGCATCGGAGATGATCCCTCAACCATCTTTGAACAGAAAAGTAACCTTGAGGTTTCGAACCTTTCAGACTAAGCTTGCTCATCAAACAATTCCCTTAAATGGTAGGCAATGGTATGATCATTCATAGCCTCATGCTGCTTTTGCAGTTCTAGTAACATAAAGGCTAGTATTATACAGCTAGCCAACTCACTATCATCTAGTAGCTTCTTGTAAGATCTCTGATCTTCATCAGATGCATCGGCAGCAGGGAGATCGGGAGGTAATTCATTTAGGACATATCCTAGTTTTTTGTACTTGAGAACAATTCTCAAATTCTATAACCAATCCAAGAAATTTGGTCCCGTGACTTTGTTAGAATCTAACAGGGAGCATGGGTTCACATTAGAAGACATCGTACTATTCGATAACCTAGAAGAACAAGAGAAAGTGTTAGAATGTACACTTAATGCATATCTATAAGGACTTTGATAACATGCATTATAGGTCCCATTATTCTTATTCAAATCTATAGCCTTCACTACGAATTCAAGAAAACTTATAGTTTTCTTAGTGGGTCAATATCTAATATCACTAAGAATGACCTTGGGTTTGCCCAACAAGTCACCTTAGGTCAATCGGTAGGTATCATTCATACCAATTGAATTCAATTTATGCAACTATCAACTTGTGCCATCAACTGTTGATTTACCATACTTATTGGGTTATCAACTCTTAATTTATATACATCCCATGTATATAACCCAACTTCGCCTCTATCCACGTTGACCTTAGGTTTGCCCAACAAATCAACGCTTCCAGTTAGGACCAACCCATTAATCCGAAAATCTAAGTTCCATGGTTTGAACATATTCATGTAGAGCGGGTTTGGGTTTACCCAACAACCCAACTCTAAAATAACTCTGATTCTTGCCATATCAATGGAAGACGTAAGTCCTAATATTTTGATTAGGGGATTTGTCCTTTGGTCTCATCAATACTTGGATGATCTTGATTATGTATATCACATATATATTTAGATTATGGATAACTCAATTAAATTGAGCCTATGTCCATAACGACCCTTAAAATGCATCTAATGCATGTATCACATAAAGGAGGTTTAAATTTAGGTTATGACTTGACTATGCATCTAAAGTTCGTGAATCGATTCAACTCTTAAACCTAATCGAATACAAGTGTTAGTCTTGGCTAATCCGAATTATGGATGTGATTCAATTAGGAACCTTAAAATTTAATTATTTTGATGTCTAGATTAAACACTTTAATCCTAGTTTATAACCCTTTATCTAGTCACACTAGAAATGTTATACTCTACTTGGATTAATTCTAAATTAATCCCTAGGGTTTCTAAAATTCCCGTACATCAATTAGTCCTCTATAATATCCCTAGGTCATCTCAAATTTATCCAAACAATTTCGGTAAATGCTAAATTATCTTGACGGACAAAATCGTCAAGACAAATAAGTTAACCTACTAGACACTAAAGAGACTGATTCAATGTTCGAAAAATTTCTAGAACCCTAATTTCAAGCACATGCATTAAGCATGTTATTATCATCCAAATAATATATTTCTTATCAAATCCTTATTTAGGTCTCATAATCGAAATACATAAATTATAAGTCATTAAGTAAGTCAACTCCATCAACTTTCAAAAAGTTGACCAATGTTGACTTTGACTTTATTTATTAATTGAATCAAATTCAATTAATTCTGGAAAATTCCAGAGTCTTATACACATCCTAAATGTGTCTAATAAAAAATTCCAGAACCTAATTCTTATGAATTATTTATTAAAAAATAGGAAATAGCCAGCACATCATATATGTATGACACTTGCCACATTACTTCTAACACTAGTCAACCATTACATCATGCATGCATAAGATAACCACTTTAACAACAAGTGTCATACATCTCATACAGGTGGCAACATCTCATCTTGCATGCGCATGCATAAAATTTATTAAAAAATTTATAAAAATTAATATGGAATTTTCATGCATGCATGTTCATCACATTTCCTAAACTTCATACATGCATTAAGCTGAAACTAAATTCGTAGTGAATGAAATTCAATTGCATTTTCCTTTTACAGAAACATAATATAACATCTTATAAACATTTTGGTGAAATAAAAACAGAAAACCAAAATTTCTAGAATTAATACAAAATTTTCAAAATCAGTACATGTAATCAGTTTTTTAGAAAATCTCAGAAATCAACATATGAACAATCTAGATATAAATTCGAAATAAAATAGGAAATGACATTCAATTACAATATCCTTTTGTAGAAACATGATATAACGTCTTATAAAAATTTCTGTGAAAGAAAAATAGAAAAAAAGCTACAATTTACACAAATTTTTCCAAAACAACATGCAAGTTAGTCACAACTCATCAAACACTTTGCACATGTTCAATACATCATCTATTACATGCACAAGCACGCTCTGATACCACTTTAGGGTTAGCCATGGTTGCATGCATCACATGCATGCAGATGCAGCAGAAGTGTCAGAATCAAGATTCCGACACCATGATAACCCCAAATCCATAAGATCAAACATGCATGCATAGATATGTATAAAAGAACATGAAATGTAAACCTTTTACCTTGTGTA
>JAOQMS010000008.1:21809714-21820044 GCA_027563885.1 Erythroxylum longipes
GCTACATGTTTGCATATGAATTATGTTATTGATTTATGAAAAGACATGTTTTGAAAATGTGTCATTTGGGCAACATGATTATGTTATGCCATTGAATTAGGCTATGGCATTTTGATTAAATGAAAAGAAGAAAAGAAAAGGCATGAGAATATGAAATCATGATTGATTTGAGCATGAATATGTGCTTTTGTTTGGGCGAGAGTGGAACCATTTTGTTCGTCACGTGCACGTTGACAAGAGCCTTCTCCCGACTGCCCGCTTGTGGCATATGAGCTCTGAAAAAAGGACTCATTCTGTGCATGGGGTAAACTTCGGTTTCTCCATTCTGTTTCCATGGAACCCTCGAGCCATTTAATGTGCATTTGCATTTTGATATGTTTGATATGATGAATGCATACATGATTTGAAATATTGTAAATTCTGACAAGTAACACGGTTTCAAAAGTTTTTGCTTATTCTTCGTTATAAACTGTTACCCACGAGCTTTCGATCTCACCCCTTTTTACCCCATCTCCAGGTAAAGAACATAAGATCGAGTGGTAAAAAGGGTCAAGGCATCGCTTCAAGTTACATATTTTTGTATTTTAAGCTACATTTTGTAACAATGAAGATTTTAGTTACATTTGAGTAATATTAGTTCAAGTACCTTATGTATTTTGGGATTATGAGATATGGATGTATTGTGGGTTGAAATGCCTTTATGGCTTTGTGAAAAACTCTTATATTTTGATGTTAATGAATTATGATTTATGTATGGATGAGTTTGAGTGGACACATGAATTTACGTATGGATAAGATTGAGTTGAAATTAGGTATACTTGAAAAGGTTGTCGCTTAGAGATGATAAATTTTGAACAGGAATTATGGTTACGTATAAGTAAGATGCGTTATGGGATAAAAGCACGATGATAAATTAATAATGGTTAAAGTGTTTTTCATTAGATTACACCCACGTTATGGTAATAAGCTCGCGTTTTATGACCTCTGAGTTGAACTCTAGAAACGGGGTCCAACAGTTGTGATATCAGAGCAAGCAGGAGTTAGACTCCGAAAACGGGGTCTAACACCCCTAGTTTGGATTGATGCTGAAATAGCCCATTTCATCAAAGAAATGGAAAAGATAGATGATATATCTGATTATGATAGTATTGGTGGACTTTGATCCTTATCAGCACTACCTTATTGAGAAATTCCTTCTTATCTCTAAGGAAAATTATTAGTACTTGTGTCTCCCAACATTTTTCACTTGAATTATGTTCTTTTATATTCTAGTTTGCATTCTTGTACTATATAGATTGCTTTTATCTTTCTTTAAAAATTGTTTGTCTTATTGCTCCTTGCTTGGCTTACAAAAGCAAGGTTTTTTTTCGATTGTAAACAAGCTAGTTTTTTATTAATAATATCAAGTGTGTTTTCTATCTTATGGATTCCTTATAAGTTTTCTCTCTCTTAAAAGATTGATTCTTAAGTAATGTAGTTATAGTCATACGGTAAGGCAAGTATATTTTACACTTATCTCTTTATGAGGATCATGTGTACAGAAAGTCTTGAATTATAGATCCCATTTAAGATCTAAGTTATATGGGAAAAGATTGATTAGTTCAAATCCTTTAAAGGTACGTCTTGAGAGTTGACGCTCATTAAGAGAAGAAGGTTTTTATCTCAGCTAGCATAATTGAGGTTTTAACTACAGTCATCTTTGTATGATCTTACTTAACAGAGATTCAGTTTTCAAAATCATTTGAAAAGTATATAGGCTAGAAATTTATAATACTAATTTCAATAGTTTAAGAATCATAGCGAGAAGAGTATTTCTCGATTCATATAATCTAACAACTTCACGTACTTGAATGATTTTTCGGTTATCTCGTAGCCCTCTAAACAAGGGTTCCATAATAGTATGAGCAGAAAATTGCATTTATGCATTTAATATGTGTTTTTAATAGTTGGCTAAAATGGGTCCATTGAAAAACATAGCTCGGAGTTGTTCCGGTGGGACGGCATTGGGACCAAATTATTTAATACTCCACTCAACTTGGTGGATATTACAATACAAACCCATTAGTTGAAATAGAAACGTCAAGAAGACCCCCAGCTTATAAAAAGGCCTAAGTCCGAAAATTAGAAGCACCATAGGAAGCAAGTACAAACCTAGATATGCTATTTCATTCGCTGCTATATCTGATATATATTTAGGAAAAGGGAAAATCGCAAATGCATGTAGTTGATTGTCATGGATAAGGGGCAAAATGGTGATAAATGTAGTCCTCCAAGTTGAGGGATAAATGAACAGTATGCAATGGGTAAAATGAGTGGTAAAAGATGAAGAAACATACGGGGAGGTGTTGCATTGCGTTGCGTGGTATATTAGAGAAGGTGACCCCATTGTACCATAAGGTGACCCATGTCTTCTATGGGTCCATCTCTCTCAAAATGCTCTCGTTATAAGTTGTTGGAGTCTGATAGGGAGATGACGAATTCGAAGGCTAAGCTAAGCTCCCGCAGACCCAGAAAGAAAGAGCTAGCTCACGCTCACGCCTCTCTTTTTCCTTCTTTAGTATACTTCAAACAATCACTTCTTTCTTTTGAACAACTCAAACCACTTGCACTGCCACTTCTCATTCACCTCCTTTTTTCCATTATCCTTTTAGCCTTCTACTACTCAACTGGGTATTCCCTTTCCTTGCCTTTCTTATTAGTTCACCGAGACAGAAACCTCAATCTCTGTTGTTCCTACTCTTTTGTCTATTTTCCTAAATTATAATAGTACCTGCACCTCTCTCTCTTATTACTAGACCTCATCCTCCAACAGCTTCCACGGTTGGCCTTCAAAAACTTACTTCACCACCAGCAATGTCTGATCAACCACTAATTATAGTCACAGAGACAGATAGCAGCTCAAACTCATTGTCGTCGTCCTCCCCACCGTCACCGCCCTCCCCAGGCTCATCAGCCCATCAACTGTCTAACCCTAACCAATCCAAACCCCAACAGCCAGACCAACACGATCCACAGTCACCTTCCAAGAAGATCAAACGCATTCGCGACTCCAACAAACATCCTGTCTATCGAGGAGTTCGCATGAGAAACTGGGGCAAATGGGTCTCTGAAATCCGCGAGCCTCGTAAGAAATCTCGCATTTGGCTCGGAACTTTCCCTACCCCTGAAATGGCCGCTCGAGCCCACGACGTGGCCGCCTTGAGTATTAAAGGCAACTCGGCGATTCTCAACTTCCCGGAACTCGCTCACTCGCTTCCTCGACCCAACTCCCTCGCCCCACGTGACGTTCAAGCCGCCGCCGCCAAAGCGGCCCAAATGGGCAAGTTTGATTGCGAGTTGGGTTCCTCAACCTCGTCAATGTCATCCTCAGCCACATCGTCCCTGTCTTCACTCGTGTCCGCCATTGATTTGTCATCATCCACAGGGTCTGAAGAGGAGTTGAGTGAAATCGTGGAGTTGCCGAGTCTGGGAACAAGCTACGATACGACCGAGTTCAAGAGCGATTTGTTGTTCGTTGACACGGTGGACGGGTGGATGTATCCGCCGCCATGGCTTTTAAGCGTTGATGAATGTTGCAGTGGTGGGTATCATCTCTCCGACGAGTTTACAGTGAGCGAGACTGCGACTCCTATGAACTTTGGGCAAGGTTCGTTATGGGATTACTAAAGAAGTGGCTATGTTTGCGAATGTATTTTATGTGCAAGTGTGTGTGCTTTCCATTTGCTTCTTAATTACTCACCTACCTGTTTTTGAGTTTCTTCATCCATTTTGTGTGTGATAAAGGTCAGACTTTTAGCCCTCTTCATGTTTTTCTTCGAAAGGCTAAGTCTCCGTGACAACTCTGTGTTTGTTCTTGACTGCCTCTTTCCAGCGTATGTAATTAGTTGTACAGTGTTAGGGAAGATGGAGAAAAAATATGCTAAATACCTTTGTGCTCTGGTCTTGGTTGGTGACCATCTTATTAGAGTTTTGCTTTTCTTTCCTTATGTTTGTGATCCAGAAGGGCTAAAGTACAAGATAGATAAGAGTGTCCAGACTCCAGGGAGGTGAGTGAAGTCGTACCTTAAAAAGCATAATCTAATGAAAATTCTCTGTGCTTATGAAGCAGTTGACTGTATCATAATCTCCTACAGTCTGTCTGCCATCGATTACCAAAAATAGTAAAACCAAAAAATCTATTATCTATCAATTTGGTATTAAGTTATAAATAAGAAAAACAGGAAACTAGAATAGTGATTGCAAAACACGTGGAATAGTTCAAAGTAGTGAACCGTTCCTCTGCTTGATTCTCATTTTCCGAGAAAAAGTTAAAAAAACATTCGTCCATCAAAGATGGGTCCTAACTCCTAAGGAGACCCTATAAAATTTCCATGGCATTGGCATTGCATTGCATTGCATTGAGGATTCGAATTTTTTTTTGGAAGTCCCCGGCACAACGATGATCCTTTGTTGACACTGACAAATTGCCACGTATGGGAATTAGTCATTTTCTCAGACACCTCTCAAATTCAAATATACTCATATACATACATACGTACCTACACATATTCCCATTAATAATTTCAAACAGGAAAATTCTTCAGATGGACATATATATAGGTTGTCATCAGCGATCTCAAGGATTAAATGTGCGTTCGTCCGTGTGCGTGTGATGCCTCTTTTTGCCTCAAGTGAATATGAGACAAATTGCAGGAAGAAATAATATGATATCTAATGCACAATATATATACATGTTCACTTTCTGGCTATCAATGTCAAATAATGAAGCTGTTGAAAGCTCAGCCATCTGATCTCCTCTGGTGGAAAGGACACAGGCCTGTCTCAATAAACACATTTGCTTTTGGTTTTTCACCTTTTCCTTTCGTGGCTTCTTTGCCTTTTGCTATACGTGTTTGGATGTGGTACCATTTCTTGGCTTCACTAAACACTTTTGCTTTCTCCAAATACATTACTATAAAAATGATACAGGGTTACTCATGGAAATCTGATTCTGGGGTCCAGAGACTGGTTCTTCGAGCACGATGTTTCAAAGTCTATGCTTAATTTGTTTGGTTGGATCAAAAAGTGTCCTTAGGCAGTTCAGACCCCATGTCCACTTCGACTCTTAAGAATGGTTTATAGCACCTGTTGTTTTTTACGGGGGTGTGTTTTATTTAATCTTTTTCGTATATTTATGTAAATTTGATATAAATGTGTGGATAAGATTTAATAAATCAAGGTAAAAATTGATTAATCAAAATAGAGAATTTGATTTAATAAAATAAGGTAAGAACTAATTAATCGAAATACAAGATTTAATCTCTTCAAAATACCTGTTTTGCAGCTGGCTTACTTTGGTTTTAAGATGCTGAATGAGAACGGGAGAGACTATATTACATCATTTAACAGTAACCCCTTCTCTCCACAATTATTAGTTCCTAATTAATATTGAGGTTGTTATCATATTTATTTATAATTAATAATAAATTAATCAATTTAAAATAATAATGAATTATCGTTTATTAATGATTTTATTTTATTATATAATAATACAAATTAATAGACACAATTATTAATATATTAAATAATTTGTAAGAATATGTTCATTTTATTTATTATTTGTACTTATTTTATTTATAAATAACTATTTTATATATTTAGAAAAATAAAAAAAAATAAGACATAAGCCTCCTCTATGCTTTAAGTAACTTTCAAAATATTTTAATTTTTAAATTCTTTAAAAAAATATTTTTAATTTTTAATTTTGTAAAAAATTCGTTCTCTTAGATTTTTCTTAAAAAATAATGGCAAAACACATATTACATAATTACTATATATAAACCAATAAAATATTGTTGATATGATAACCTAATTCAACTATTAAATATGAATTGAACTAATTAAATTTAAACTTGAATTAAACTAATAATTTATTGTAGTTGTCTTAAATTATTAGTTTGAGTCAAGTTTAATTGAATTTAAGAACTAAGTTGAGTTGTCACATTAGCAACATTTAATTAGTCAACGTATGATATTTATGTGGTTTTTAATAAAAACATTAAAAAATTAATTTTCATGAAAATTTTAAAAATTTATAGAAACATAAAAAAAATTAGTTTTCAAGAAAATTTTAAAAATTTATAGAATTTTAAAGATTATAATTTTTTAAAGTTATTTAAATAATGAAAGACACTCGTATCTTTTTATCCAAATATGAATTATAAATAATTATTGATTTTTATAATAAGGAGATGTAAAATTGATAAATAAATAATATAATAAGAAGTTTTATAAATTTTTGTTAATAGAAAAAATAAATCCAATTAATTATTATTTAGTGTTAAATTCATTAAACCCCTATGACATTTTATCAATTTATGATCTGACTTATAAAAACTATCAATAGTTTCTTATAATTTTGATTTATAACACTTGTTATTCCGCCCTTAATTTTTATAAAGAATTTTAATTTTAATATAATACATTAATAAATTATTATATTGGACACATCACCTCCATAACATATATAATTATGTACGTGGAGTGTCACGTGCTTAAAAAATGTTAAAAAAATAAAAATCGATGATAAAACCTGACGCCAAGTTTAACTAATAATTTAATTTAATCTTACATTTTACTTTATTGTCTCTGTGTCTCAAAGTTATTCATTTCCATTTCCGTGCATTGTGAAAAGGAAGATACTTGCTAATTGAGGCAAATTAGGAAGTGTTGTTGTTGTCCATTAGTCATCAACTACTCATTAATGTTTATATATTCAATGTTTAGGCAAAACCAATTGTAAATGCCTGGAAAGAATTTGTTCAACTATTCATGCTTCCGGCAACATTGGAAAGGAAAAGAAAACCTAGCACCTGTCGTCCCAACCCGGTGATCAGGTCAGGTATGGTGGAGCAACCAAACGAACAATATCACCTCTTCGGTGTTTAGTTCCCCTTCTTACTCTTCTTATTTCTTTCAAAAAAGTATGCTAAAGATGTGGTGCAAATCAACGATCTAGTTCCATGCATCTTTATTTGTCAAGGAATTTGATTTTGATCTATCATTAATTAGGTGTAACTTGTGATATTTAAAGTAGGTTATGAATATCAGAATCTTGATCCACTGCGAATAAAAATGAAGAAGCTGATGAGATCAATTAATTAAATTAATCAGCAAGTGGATACAGACCTCAATTATGCCTTCCACAGCATGATTCTTGTCGCTTATGTCATTTTCCTTTTTTTTCTTGGGAAGATCCTATGAATGTGACTTATTGCTAGGTGAATGCTACTGTGACTCAAAAGTCTTCATATGATGAGTTAGATAATAATATTAAGGTCCTTTATTTTATTTGTCCCCCCTACGCCCAAGGGGGGTCTTGGGATCTAAGCTTGGATACTAACTTTCTTCTTACATTTTAACCTTTAAAATAAGGCAAATTATCACATGTTAAATCTAATTTTAGTTTATCTAATGAAGTGAATTATTCGTATTGTTTTAGGTACATGCGAATGAGAGTAAACACAACTCTGGGACGCAGATAATGTACATACTTCGACATTATAAAGCCTAATCAAATTAATCTATGCCTGATGGTAATTATTTTAGTTAGGTGTGGGGTGAGGGGGTCCATCAGTAGGCCTTGAATTGGACTACTGATGCCACTATGCCTGTTCAATAATTGTACCAAGCACGAGGATGTTCTAGCATATATGGTAAAGCCCCAGTTTTCTTACATGGGTCGTCAGATTTTTTTACTATATATCAAAATAAAGTAAAGTGGGACTGACCATAATGTTTAAAATATTTTCGTTCAAAAGTGATTTAGGAAGAAGTAACGCATGGACTGAAGGACAACTTAGATACCGAGTAAACGGGGTCCAGACGCCTGTGAAATGCAGCCATTCAGAACATACAACTCATCCTCGTTCCCAAGTTCATACAAAAAGCTCCATGAGAACAAAGCACACTTTTCTATCAACAATTGCTTCTTTTCTTCAGCTATGTCCAAACAAGATCCAGGAGGTGTTTTGTTCATAATATCTGTTCTACTTCACAAAAACGTATGGTTAAAATGTGGCGCTGAGGATCTTGTTCGTTCCCAAGCAGACAACTTCACTTTCCAGGCTCCAAATAATTGAGAAAAAAAGGCTCATCAACAACATTACTCATGCAGATTATTCTCTTTTTTTAATTTATTTAGTTTTATTTAGTTTGAAGTTTTGTATCTTCCATACTCTCTTATATATGCATTATTGAAACATTGGGATGGCATCTAATCTTACATGCAGCAAAAGAAAAATAAAACTTCTATGATTTATCGAAAGATAGATATTTTAATCTGTAACTTAAATAATGTATAAAATATAATAAAGTATAATTAATTCTAAATCTAAATAAGATCCAATATCTTATATTGATCTTTATTTATTAAATATCTCATATTTAAATTTTAAAGTTTCTCAGGCTTTATAATCGAGACTAACTTGATTAAATTATATTTTCTCTCTTTAACCGTTCTTTGTGTATGATCCATTGGATTTTTAAATATATTGACAATTGATGTAAATTATTATCCTAAATTATATTTGAAAGTAGATAAATTAAACTTCTTTAATTTATTTTTAATCTTTTAACTAAGTAATTTGTATCCATAAATTAAGATTGACGTCTAAAAACTCATCATTATCATCCAAATATTAAGAATGTCAAAGTAATTTTAACTAACCTTTTTCATGTATAATTTTTTGTATAATCCAATCTTTTTATCATATAATATTTTGATAAGCATTGAATTAATATTTATTTTATTTGATTCTAATCATATTAGTTCTCAATCATTAGTAATTGATTATATTAATAAAATTTGAAAATTATTTTCAAAGTATCAATTCACCTTTATTGAGGATTGTCTTAATCAATATCAATCAAGAACAACAAAATATTCTTCCTAATCACTTTAGAATGATGAATTATATATTGATCATATAACTATCTCTGTATAGTCATACTATATGTAATGATTATCAATTGAGTTATCTTTAACTAGGATATATCTAAATAATATCAAAATACAACAATATCTACATGAGATATTTTAAAGATCCCAAGTTAAATGATTACTTATACAATCATCACAATGAGAATTTTCCTAGACATACAAGTAATGTTTCATATGAAATTATCACATTAAGTTAATTCATTGAACTTGTTCTCCAATATGCACTCACACTTTTGTTTAAGTACCTTCATTCTTTAGTCTATGAGATTGAATATTTAGAAACATATTGTATTTTATCCTTTACATTATTAATGTCTAATCTCAATAGAACAACAGCTAGGAATAGTTTAGCGATAATACATAAATGTAATATAAATACCATAATTATGTTCCTATCATAATTTTATTTGTAGTGTATATTTATCTCATATGTTTTATCTTATACATTAGTTAATTAAACAACTATGCATAAGAAAAATAATGTCTTTAAATAATTATGACACAAAACTACAACAAATCGATTGGCTATATGATATTAACTAACAATCTCCCAATTGTACTAAGTCATTCAATTAAGTGCCTTACACTATATCTTTATATGACGATCATGTTATTGGTGGAACAATGGATCAATGAGAGAATTCTACAAAATTCTCGTTGTCAAAGACTTTTCTAAAACCTTATAACTTTCATCTCAATTATCATCATTATTAAGAGAAAGTGCCTAGATATATACTTAGATCTTTGATGAGACCTTAGCTCTTTTCACACGCATAGTGACTCAAATGTTCTATAGTACATTACTGTTTCAATAATAAAATGAACTATAACGAACCACTTCCATAGTGCATATGCCCGAACATCTAGATGATATTCGAGAACATACCCTATGAGAATGGCAAATTGAAACAATCACATTAAATTATTATGGCATCACACATAACACAAGTATTCAAAATGATCAAATCTCCTCATTATATTCACAAAATAAACTTACTTACATTGTAAGCCATTATTGTTCTCAAAGTGACAGTACTAGCATTCTACTTGGTTGCCTTAGAAGCTAGAACTCCTTTGTACTTAAAAATTAACGTTGAAATTTTGTTGAGTTTGTGAACTCAGTGAGTGAACCATCATCGATGTACTCACTCAAGTCAGAATATAAACATCACAAGTATATAACTAGGTTCAACAAGTATATCACCTCGTTCAGTATCAAATCCCACATCACATTTTATTTTTATCATGTTTCAATAAGTACAACATGTTTACAAACATTTCATATCACCATTTCAGAACAATCCAATAATTCATCTCAATCATTCATATGATACATGTAAAGTTATAAAT
>JAOQMS010000008.1:21820144-21853353 GCA_027563885.1 Erythroxylum longipes
TCACATTTTTCATAACAATCACATTTATTCACAATACATCGGGAAATGTCATGAATGCATGTACAGTCATTTTTCATATGCAAAAATCACTGTTCACGTGTATATGTATATTATATAATGCATGAGCATGAGATGTGTTTTCCTAATTTCTCTTATTGATCTCACATGTACCAATTTCTATGGTTCAACCCTTTGTATGGAAATGGGATGTTACACCGAACATCCAGAGGATATTCAAGAATATACCCTACGAGAATGACACATTGAAACAATCACATTAACTTATTATGGCATCACAAATAACATAAGTATTCAAAATGATCAAATCTCCTCATTATATTCACAAAATAAACTTACTTACATTGTAAGTCATTCTTGTCCTCAAAATGACAGTACTAGAATTCTACTTAGTTGCCTTAAAAGCTAGAACTCCCTTGTACCTAAAAATTAACGTTGCAATTTTGATGAATTTGCAAACTCAGTGAGTGAACCATCATCCATGTGTTCACTCAAGTCAGAATATAGACATCATAAGTATATAACCAAGTTCAACAAGTATATCACCTCATTCAGTATCAAACCCCACATCACATTTTATTTTTATTAAACCAAGTTCAACAAGCATATCTCTTCATCAATAGCAAACCCCACATCACATTTTATTTTTATCATATTTTAATAAGTACAGCATGCTTACAAACATTTCATATCACCATTTCAGAACAATCCAATAATTCATCTTAATCATTCATATGATACATGTAAAGTTATAAATATGCAAATGCACATATGACTCCATTTCCATTTTACTTTGTTCTGACCGAGTGCCTATTTACTGTCCCGTATCCATTGTGAATACCGGGCTCATTTCATTTACTGTCCTATACCTAATGTGGATATCGGGCTCATTATTAATTGCGCCTGTGGCTCTTTGTGCACAATTCCTTAGCTTAATGCTCTTTTTCATATTGGTTACTCCGGTCACAACTCCTTTATCTGATCATGCATATCAATATAATGAAATGCATCAATTCACATAATATGCTATCAATACTTTTCATTCAATGTGTTCATGTCATTTACCACATTCTTCAAACATGAGTCTAGCATTCAACATTCAGTTAAGTACACATTCTATATTACACATACAATTTGAAAACACTTCTATATACAGTCCCAAGTATCAAACTCCTCAGACCAACAATGTTGGGAATTATAGCAATCATATAACCATTCAATAATTGAAAGTTAACCAAAAAAAATTCAATCATAGTGAGAAACATCTAGGTTAACTCACAGTACACTCCAAAAAAGCTAGTGCCTTGATGATCCGGCAATGTCTGGATGTTGGCGATCTACTTATGCGTCTATAGTCACACAATACATATATAGTTCACAAATCACTAACTTGTTTAATCATATAAATATTCAGTCATGCACATGTATAAGTGTCATGTTCAATGTATGCTCAATTGACTTTCCAAGTATGTATTCTTATACATAGATCTTGACTATTCAATTTGTGCTTATATACCCTAAGACTATTCAAACATTATATTTTGTATACTACCATTTTCCAATCAGGTTTGTACCTTTAAGTTAACTTGATTCACTCCAAATTCATCAACCATACTTTACACTTATCCTTGAACACTTTCATGATCAAAAAGCCTCTTATAACACACACACAATTGTTACTCTAAATATGAAATTTCAAAAAGCTGGATCTATACATTCACCAACTTTGTCTAGCAATATATATTCATACAATTACCCAATTCTCATTTATAATTATCCCATGTTCTTCAATGTTAATTCCTCCATACCTTATACAATTTTACTCATGTCCTTAAGATCATGTTTGCATTAAAAGAACTCATTTATTTCTTTAACAAATCATAATTTTCATATTTGAATTCAACCACACCAAAATAGTCCATTCTTTAGGTTATGACATCAGTTAACTACATAAACTTATCCAGCTCTTAACCAATTAATCAAGCAATAATCTAGGCTCATTCCTAGCCTTAATCAAGTCCAAATATACTAATTTAGAGTGAAATTTCTCAGCTGGTTCGACATGTACACAAGGCTGAAATTAAAATTCCAGAAGTTATCATTAACATCACTAATGTGTGTGACTTTACTACCTTCAATATTTCACAAATTTTACAAGCTTAGAGACATTACTAACACCTGCAATTTTCCAAATTTCATGTCCTTTAAGGTTACTTCATTTTAGGTTAATTTAACTTCTATATTGGTTACACTAAAGCTTACAAAATTCTACTCAGTTATGTCATTAACAATCACTTTTTACAAACACATCTATAGCTTTAATTTTACATATTCAAGAACACTTCAATAACACCTATCTTTACTGTGAATCCCCCTTCATTTATACTTCAAATCTCAACCTAAATCATCCATTTAACAGTCTATAACCTACTGTTTTCATGCATCAATAACAAAACAGAAAAGTAACCAATTCATCCATCACATTCCAACACAACATCATCATCAATGCCACATACATTCCATCCCAAGTCAGTCATCATAAAATTTCTATTTCAACATGCCACAAAGATCAGAATTTCACTTACTTATTTAGTTCAAGTTCCGGCTAATGATCAAGCTAACCTAGCTCTCTGTGCATGTAAAATCATCCAAGTACAAGATGGAAGTAAAATGATTTCAGCAAAGTCCAAATGATGATAGTAGATTATAGCTATCTTTGAGCAGATTTTTGTATGGATCTTGAAGTGACTATGGATGAAATTGAAACAAAACTCAGAAGCTGTAAGGGTGTGTGAGTGTTTAGGTGGTGAGAGTAAAGGAAAGAAAAATGAACACATCAGAAACTATCCCTGTAGTAGCTTAACTCATTAGGTGTTACATGTCACTACTATACAATGGCATTTGTCACCTATACATGTAAGTCACTTGTCCTCTCCATAAGCTTCCATTCGTCACACTTATGCTAGACCATTTGTCACTCAATCACTGCACCATTTGTCACTTAATTTCTTATGTCATTTGTCACTTAATTTTTCATGCCAAATGTCATTCATTTTATAGGTTTAGCCATCCTAAATTTCCATGTGTTAACTTATCTTGCCTCTTGACATTTTTCCTAAACTAAATGTACATTTTAATTTATCAATTTTCCAATTGTAACAATTTCTTACAAATTTACTACTTTTAATCCATCAAACCAAAATTCAAGACATAAGCAATACATAATCAAATCATAATCATTTTAAACCTTTCATACCCTAGAATATGTCAATTAAGTGCAATTTTCCTAAATCAACATTTATGTGTATATATATGCTTATGTTATACATGTGAATGAAATCATATCCCAAATGTACCACTTCTTTCTAATATACTGCAATTTATGTGACTATCACTCTAATCCTTTTATAGGTTAGGAAACTGACTATTACAATACCAAGTTCATTAAAGAACCTTTTAATTCAAATAATCAGTTTTATTAAATAAAAATTATTATAACTTGAATAGATTTGATACTAAATTAGATCCTTTTTAACTTAAAATAATATATTGTTTTAAGTAAAACATACCTTAACCAAGATTTACTTCTATCAAACTAAAAGTTAATATCTATATGACCTTTAACTCAAATATCAACTCACACATAGAAAAATGAATATTGTTAATACTTCATAAGTATTAAATATTTCAAATACTAAATACCATTAGTATATTATCTATGTACTTAGACTATAATAGGTAAACAACTTTCTTGTATCTTTATATATCTACAACAACAATAACAAAAATATCTAGTATGAATCTTGCTAGACCATAGGATCTAATGAGGTCCGATAGTACATAGTCTTACCCCTAACTAGTAGAGAGACTATTTCCAAATGACCCATAATTAAGTTATTACCTTTTTCATATTCAATAAGAGTTATTCTTGGACTATCAAATCTTCAACAATTAAAATTATTATTCTCTATAAGCAATATGTTATTATATAATCTAACGAAAGGACAATTATACTTTCATTAACCTTCTTATAAACAAGATAAATTCACAATTATCTCTAAAGAAACTCTTTGAATTCATCATAAAGGTGAGTCTTTAATCATTTTATAAATTTTTTAAGAAAAAGATATTTGTATTAACTTAAGCTAAGCTTGGCAAAATATAAATCTCAATGGCTTAATATACATCTCAATGGCAAGAAATTCATTATTACAATGCAACAATAGTGAAAGCAAAAACAAGGATTAGGAATCTACATATCCTATTAACTCACAGATCATTTATTCCAATGTCTCTGCATACTTGGATTGAGTTTATTGTGCTTTCCTTTCGCTAAAAAGAGTTCTTTAATCTAGTGAATAGTTTCATCTACCAACTTTTGCGTCTCCAAAGCCTTGGTTGTGTATAAACTTCTATTTCTCTCTTTCTAGATAGAGTAAATTAAACAACAGAAAGCTATCTTAAGAGCTACACCATCTTGCCTCATTTTGGTTATCCTATTAATAGTCCACTGTAGTAAGTTTAAACATTCATTATAGGGACACTGAACTTGCAAAAATTCTGGATTCTACCCTAAATGACATGTGAGATCCTCATTGGAAAAATAAATGATTTCAAGTTTCACTCTCCCTTCTACATAAGTTGCATCCGATATCCAAGTTAGTTGCAATACACTAACATCTAGCTTTAGTTTTAAGCCTATCTTTCATCGCAAGCCAACATATGAATGTTGTTTTATGGGATATTCTTATACAACTTGTAGCATGATATGTTGCTAAATTCTCTGGAGTTGGTGAGTGTCCAGATAATTTTATCCTCATCACCAATAGGTGAATCACTAGGCAGTGAGTCATTCAAGCTAATATCCCCTTGAAAATTGAAGTCCCAAATTCCATTATGAACGATTGAGCTAACTCTTACGTGAATAAGAATCTCGGTAATCATATGTCTAAGTTCATTCCTATTGATTAAAGGACTCAACTTGCTCTAGTTATCAAACCAAAATCATGTTGATTTTCCATTTCCAATTATTTTCCTCATCAAGTGGTATGTTTGGTGTCTAAATCTTATTGTTTGCTTAAAACTCCATGAGTTTTCTTTGGTTTAATCTAATTGCCAAAAGCTTTTCTCCTTTATATAGTACTCATTAATCCACTTAGACTAAAGGGTCTCTTTTTCCTTGAATATCTACCATATCCTCTTTGTGAGTAGTACTTTCTGCATAGACATAATCGTTAATCCCCCCTCCTCCTTAGAAAAACACAATTCACCCCATTTCACCTTGGCACCCCTTGAGCTTCCAATTTTCCCAGTGATACAAACTGCTTGATACACCTTTCTCTCTCCTTCATAACCTTCCTAGGTAGCACCAAATGAGCACTACATTGTATGCTAACATTCCTCAACACCGGGGATATTAGCTGCAATCTTCTAGCAAAAAACAGTCACCTATTTTACCAAACATTAATCATGGTTTTGTACATTTCAACTAGGGTTGAGCAACCACATATTTTGGTTTGTTCGTGGTAATCGAAATTCCCAGATATCTGAATGGAGGGGCATGAATTTGGATTTTTGTCGTTCTGCTTAACTATTTTGCATTCTACATATCTGAAGAAATATACAAACAACTTTTTAGAAAGTTAATATTCAAACCTTAAATCTCACTGAATTCCTCAAGAATCCTCATCACTATATTTAAAGAGCACGTATTAGCTCCACACACTAAAAGTATATCATCAACGAACACTAAATGATTTAGCTTCAGCACTTAGCATTTGTGATGAAATTTAACCCTCGGATTCTTAATGGTAAGGGCCTCTAATATTCTGGAGAGGACTTAATGGCTAGTAAGAAAAGATAGGGGAAAGTGGGTGCCCCTACCTATTGCCTTTAAAGTTCTTGAAGAAGTTTGTAGGACTTCCATTGATTAGCAAGCTGAACTTTGCTGATGAAGTGCATTCCTCTATCCACTCCACAAAAATTTCTTGAAATCTAAAAGTATGAAGACTATTAATCACTAATTCCAATTTAATTATGTAAAAGGCTTTTAAAAAATCAATATTGATGCAGCAACTCTTAAGGGTCTTCTTGGAAGCGTATTGCCTTATTAACTACTGAACAATCAAGATGGTATCCCAAATGCTCCTTCAAAAAAAAAAGCATCTTGGGAAATACTGATAAGAGGATCCGTGTATTTCTTCAATATGTTCACAGTTATCTTTGAAATAAGTTTATAAATGGTGTTGCAATAAGATATAGGGTGAAGATCTTTCATGCTAGTGGGGATTTGAATTTTTGGGATGAGGCATATATAAGTTTTGTTGATTTCCCTAAGAAATTTGGAGGAGTAGAAAAATTCCTACACTGATTCCACCATCAAATCACCAGTAATGCATTAAGTTTTTTGAAAGAAAAAGACATTAAACCCTTCTAGCCTAGGAGCCTTTGATGGATTCAAACTGAAAAGATTGTTTTTAATTTCCAGCATTGAAATTGGACTGATTAAGACTTCACTGGCTTTTTAGCTGATTTTCTCTTTAATAACCCAAGAACGATCACGTAATCTACTTGATGTAGGCATTCCCATCAACCTCTTAAAGAAATTCATCACAATATTTTGTATCTCATCCTGACTAGTACATAAATTGTCCCTGTCATCAACTAGAGTAGTAATTTTATTTCTATTTCTTCAAGTCAAAATAGTATTGTAAAAGAACTTCATATTAGCAGCACCATCCCCAAGCCCATTAATTTTATATTTCTGTCTCAAAATGGAGTTGTGAACTTTCAATGCAGAATTAAAATCTCTCAAAAATATTGCCTCTAGATTTTTCAAATTCTTATTGTGTGGAGAATCGTAAATCTTCTATTGGATTTCGAACAGCTTGGTTTTAGTTTTTTGTAATGATTATGCAGATTCCATGTTATTAATCTTTATAAAATCCTTTAACCATCTACAACTTCCTTATTAGTTGATAAACCTTATAACCCTCCACCTTTGTATGCCACTTGCTACTAACCAACTATTCAAATCCACGTCTTTCAACCAGGAAATTGAAAATTTTGAATAGGGCTCTATTGAATTTGTCAACTTGCATATTGTGAATTCCTATCCATAAGTGGTATGAGCATTTTGGTTCTCCAAAATGGTTGTAAGAATTGACAAAATTATCAAGCCAATGCTGATTTACCATAAGTCTATCCAATTTCCTTCTTAAAAAATACTCCCCTTGTTGTTTGTTGTTCCACGTATAAAGATACCTAATAAACCTTAAGTCCACCAGATTTAGCTGTAGCATAATCTCTAATACTCCCCTTAATCTTAATCTATCTCCCCCAGTCTCCAAAGTAGAAAGTATGCAATTGAAATCTCATGTAACAGTCCACAATCCTCCTATCAAAGCTTGAATTACCTTGAGGTCCTCCCAATGTTTAGCTCTTTGGAAAGCATGAGTAGCTGAGTAAAAAATAGAAAGTTTGACACTACCAGGTATATCCTGAATTTCACATTTAACATGCATAATCTAGTTTGAGATGAATCCCGGATGAACGTTAGGTCTCTCAATGTTAAACGCAATAATGATTATGCCATTGTGATGAAAAGAATAGTTAGTAATTAGTTTCAATTTACCACCCAAAAAGCAAGTGATGCTTATAGCTGATGAAGCTTTATTTTAGTTTCCAATTAACCCAACACTACAGGTTTTTTCTTCAAACATATGTCCCTAAATGCTTGTTGTTTAAGAGTCATTAATCCCTCTTATGTTCCAAAATAAGAAGTTCATAACTCAGGTGGGAGTTTGAAGCTTCCTCAACCTGTTCTTTCCTTTGACTTTAACTGCCTTTGTTTTATGAATAACCAACTCAAAATTCCCTATGTTAGGTCCCTTTTCCAAATCTTCTCCATACCCCAAAAAATCAGAAGTATCTTTATTAGTTTGCACTTTAGTATTTTGATTCTTCCCCTATGTAATCTCTTTAACGTGTTGCTCCTCTGTTATGCTTAAATTCATTTTCTTTTCCCCCATCAGATCCTCAACCACGTTTTTAAGTTGATTATTTGCTTCCACCTTTGGTACCCTTTCATTTGTGGGTTCCTCCACTCCTATAATCTTGTTATAGTTACCCATTATAAACCTTTTCCCCGTAGGTTGCCATACTTTGTGACTTGTCCATGGCTTCCAAGGTTAGCTAAGTTGGATCACCTCCTTGACTAGTTCCCCCTCCTCACCTAACATCATCACTGATAGCGTCTTAGACAGCTCACTATTCTTATCTATTTCCACATAAATATTAGCATAACAAATTCGTTCCATTTTAGCTATTTTAGTATCCATGGAAAGGGGTTTTCCTACTGAACTAGCTAGGAAGCTTAACCCTTTTAAGGTCTAAAACTCAAGTGGTACATTGTGAAAATTGACCTAAATGGGAATTGACTCAATATTGCTCTTATCCAAGCACATTTTAGGCCTTTATTTTTGTAAAAACATTGGCTGACCTCCTAAATGTCATGGTACTAATTCTAATATCTCATTGAGTTTGCTTTCACTGGAAAATTAGAAGATGAACATGTCCTCCTCCATTAGCATAGTCCTTTCTAGCCTTTTCTTGCCCTATTTTTCCAGCACCTACTTTTATACTTACGGGTATGAAGGTTACTTACTCCAAAAGTATCCCATCAGCGATGAAGTCCAAATCGTTGCTCCTGCTTCCAACATTTTCTTTGGTGGAGATAAGGCCCCATCATCCATAACATCCGTGAAGTGGATTAGCTTGTTCTTAATCATTGAAGCTGCTGCCTTTGACTTTTAAGAGAACTTAGGTGAGACTAGATCCCCTTCCTTGCTTTGTGTCTGAATCCCATCACCATGGGATATGTATTTTTAAATCAGATTCTTAGCTCTTATGGATTTCCCTGAGCTCTGCAAATCTAGAAAATCCTCTTTAGAAAACTCCAAGGTTCCATCGCTCCTCACAGATCCAATGTTCTTCACAGATCTAACATTCTTCACTATAAAGTTCCCACCTTTGGCTATCTCACCCTCCTTCACCTCCATGTTCCCAGACACAGGGGCATCTAGGTTTGCTTGGAGCATCTCCAAATTTCATCAGGAACTTTCCAAATTTGGAAAGTTGTGAGGGTAGATGAGTCAATTTGGTAGTGAGAGGTCAGAGGAAAGTTTGGGTAGTGAGAGGTTAAATTGATCATTTTATAATCGTTTGATTACATATCAAATGTATTAACAGAGGCATTAGTTTTATTTAGATATACTATGTGGGATTCAAACATTTTCAAACTTTATCTTACTCTCTCTACTTATCTTTAGAACTATTCTCCTATAAGAATGCATTGAAATTTTATTCAATATGATTTATATGATGATATTTTTCCTTTTAGATTTATTAAAACCTCCTATTATTCAATTTAGTTCAAAACTTATTAGATAATAGGATAAAAGACGAAGACCTCTCTAGGGGTTTAAAATTTTTTTGAAAACTTTCTAATCTTTAAAATTTTCAAAAATATTTATGATTTTCAATTTTATAGAAATAAACTCTTCTTTAGAATTCAGTTAAAAAATGACAATAAAACACATACGATATAAATATCATACATGGATTAATCAAATGTCACTAATATAGTAACCCAACTCGACTCTTAAATCTGACATGAATCATTAAACTCAAATTAAATTACTAATTTAAGATAATTATAATAATTTAAAATAATTATAATAAATCATTAAATTAAGTTAATAATTATAATAAATTATTAGTTTTTGTATATGGTTTAACTAGTTTGGTTCTATTTTAAAAGCTAGGTTGGGTCATTATGTAAGTAGTATTTAATTGGTTCTTATGTTATCTGTTTTTCATAGTTATTTGTTAAATTGAAGTTTACGAGAAGGAGTTTATTTAGAAATTTGAAAAAATAAGGATTTTTTTTAGAATTTTAAAAAATGAAATTTCTAAAGCTTTTAAACTACAAAGGACCTCTAAAGCTATTGCCCCAGATAATATGTGCTTTAACTAAGCATCACGTCCCAAAATCATTAACTTTGAATATTTTAAAGCATTACCACTCTATATCTAATATAGGTTCCTTTTATTGATTCAATTGAAATTATCGAAGACAAGTTATTCTACTAGGAATAGGTATAAGAGAAATAACTATTTTATCATACAATATCCCATATTATGTATTTCTCCTTATATAAGGCCATATGATTAAAGAATTTTGCTATGGAGATATTAACAAGAGAATCTCATTTTTTAAGATAACCAAGAAATTTTTAAACTTACCATTTCAATCTCTTTGATGTGCTTCAATATTCTCAATATGTAATACTTAGATTTAAGTACATCAAACTTTTCAAATTTTAAATTAATATTTCATGTAGTACATATGATTTGTTATATAAAGTAATTAGTAAATTTGAAGAGATACAATTATTCACCCTTCATGAATTATTATTACATTTAATACATCATATATATGAGATTTAACAATTCAATACCATAATCATCCTTCAACCTAGCAAGTTTTATAAGTTTCATATGATTCATAATCAAAGGATAAATATATCCTTGTATGGAACTTTACAGTTCTCATTTTATTGATTTAACTAATGTAGAATAAAACGATGGTCTCGATTATCTAATCTTTATTCTGACCACTTTTTTAAAAATAAGTCTTCTTTGATCTAACACATAAAAACTATTTGCACAAAATTATATCAACTACTTTTACTCAACTATTTATTTCTTATCATGTCTTTAACATTTTAGTAATGATGAATCCGAACTCATTATCAGATACGCGAAAACATGAATTAGAAATATATATATGATCTCTATCATATCTTGCATTGACAAGAAAAGTCATCAAAGTATCTTCTTATAATGACAACTATAATCATGCTATAACAAATGCCTTCAATTGTAGTCCACGTTTCTGATTTTAGTAGACTAAGTTTAGTGAAACGATTCCATCAGGATATTATATCTTTTAGCTCTATTTTATGCAATCATTTGCTTTGTGCTATCATGATGTTGGCATCTTTCTTACATATTGCCTTAAAAGTTTATGCATTAGTAAATTTTAAATTGTCATTATATTTTGTCATCTCTATGATATGATACATCTCTTAAACTTTGCTATCAAAGTCCTTAACAAAGATTAGTAGTTATATTGCATAATGGATAAACAACTTTCCTTTTTAACTTTTAGAACTCTTATTAAACCTAACATATACCAATGAGATTTATTTCATTAAAACTTAGTGTAAACAAAGGTAATTTTCTACTCAAAACAAAATATACAAGTAAAAAAAAGAAAAAATATGCTATATGTTATAAAAATCAAATGAGTTTGACATATTTTGTTACTTCCATTATTTTATTCGAAATAATAGGTACTACTACCATTATAAAAAGTTTAATCTCTCTAGTAAGCTAAGATCTCTTTCAAATTTAGTTAATCTTGAGTTACTTAACAAACTAATTAAATTTAAATTATTTAATAATATCTTTATCAATCTCATATAAATTATAGATCCATTAGGCGATAAGTCTTTAAAATATATCTCATATATTATTCCTAACCTTGCCTATAAATTTATATGATTATGAGTTACTCATCCAAATCATATAAATTTAGTTAAGTAAGACTCATTAATTTAAGATAAAAATAAATTCAAGTCAAATGGTCTTTTAGGTACTCAACAAGTCTTAAAAAGACTGAATTATGATTTTATACTTGATTAATATAAAACAGCAATCATCTTCTCAATATGTACTTAATATTTAATAAGGAGCTTAATTTTGATGGTTTCATCAAACACTTATTACATGTAAAATTTTATACCTTTAAATATACAATTCAATATGCATAAAAAAATATCAATCATATAAATAAAACATGCAATTTCTCATACAAATTTAATCAAATTATAAATCCTAATTAACATCATTGAACTCTAATTTAAAATTTACCCTCAGTGACCTTAGTTCAACTTAATTACATGGCTTATTCTTCTTTTAACTTATTGGTGCATACCAAACTCTCTTTTCAAGCTATTTCTTATACTTGCCCCTTCTCTCCAACTCCTAGTTCTTTTCTGGTTCATTAGCACTTTAATTGTTGCATTGCTTTGTCCCCTCCAAGTATTTTATGTTTTTCCTCATTTTTTCTGGGTATTGTATTACAGTCATTTTATTTTCAGGTCATGTCTCTCGACTCTTCTCCCATGGTTGGTCTATTTTTGTGTCATCTTATGTGTCTTTTATTTGTTTTTCTATATTTTCTTCTCATTCAAAGTTTCTCTCTTTATTGTGCAATGCAAGGAGCAAAATGTGAAAAAAAAAACTTGAGAGAGAAATATAAACATGAAAATACATTAAAAGGTCATCAAATTGAAAAACAACGTTTTGAACTAGTTTATACAAAATTTGAAAAGTTAGTCATTAAATTGGAAATTTTAAAAGGTTTGGTACTGAATTAAAAAAATTCCAAAAGTTGGAGATTTTTTAATTTATTATCTCTTCATTTTAACAATTACTAGCTAACTATAGTCATAATATGCGTTTTCACTGAATATTACTAAGTTATAACATCTATATAAATGTGTTTATTGAACAATAATAAAAGAAAAGTTACAAGTATTTTCACTATAAAGATATACTAAAATTTTGACATAAAATGGAATGATTTATTAAAATTTAAAAATAAATTTATTTGCATTTAAACATACGCCCGCGTGTGTATTTATATATTGAAAATTAGATTAAACTGATAAATAGTAATTAATCTATGCAGACAAAAATATCAAACTAGAAAAACCTAAAATTGTTACTTTATGAGATATAAGAAACAAAATGTTAGGTAAAAAATATGTGTGTATATTTGAGCATAAATACAGTTAGGATTTTTTTTAAAATATGTGTGAACATCCATGAATCACTAAATATGATTATAATAAGTAAGAAATTGAATGTTATTAATTAAAAAAGAATTGAATAAGTAAATTAAAAATCAAATTTTAACTCAAGGCTTGTAAAATATAAAATAGAATTGGATAATATATATATATATATATATATTATGCCATATATATATATTCTCAATCATTTTTGTGCATTATAAACTATTTCTAAAATGATTGCTAATAGGGACCAGTTGAAACGCCCTTTTTTTTAGTAGATGTACGTGGCAATTAACCAATCCTTGTTATTGGGTCATTTTATTAGATATACCGCAATTACTTGTTACATACTAATTTGCACATCAAGTATAGGTGACAAATTGAAGTAAATTACTTATTATTATTATGAGCATAGGATATTGCACTTGGCAACTTCTCTTCGTGAACACATCCTCCTGCCTGTTTCCCTTTCTCTTTCTCATTTCTGACGTCAATTCCAGTTCATATGAAACTTACGATAGTCGATCCACGTGGGGTGGCCTCAAGTTAGGGGTTTTGGTATAAATGCAAGACCTTCACCGGTCGCTTATCATCGGTGGGGACTGATTAAATGTGCGAGGACCTAAACATTTTGACCCATTTTATTCTGTCTCTACTTGTTTGTGGGCTCAACTAATTATTTTTTTAGGTTGAAGTATCCGATCAACATAAATTACAAAACTTACCCTCGCTAGCTACTTTTGGTTGGTATTGGTTGATGAACTGTATATTAAATCTCAATCAAGAACTGTATTTTAATAAGACAAACTCTATCCCTAATCACCATGGTTTTGATTCAACCAATGTTGCATGATATTTTATCAAACTATTTCTTATTTTGTTGACAACATATTTACGAATCCTTAATATATAACAAAAGGAAGTATGTTAATGATTTTTTTTTAATCTCTTTATCTAATAACCAGATTCTAACTAAGAGGTTATAACAACATTGCATGCAGACATAATGGGCATTAGCTTAAAGCGATGCGGACAGAGTTGCAGTTTTGAATCCTTGTTTAATCTGGTTTTGGTAAAAGTAAAGGAAAGAGAGCTGAGAATGAAATTATACCATGCATATCCCATATAGCTATCCACCTTTGGATTCTATGAAGGGGCTGAAACCGCAAAGGCATAAGCACATAATATAACCACATATGACTAGAAATGGAGCCGTAGGCAGAATGTGAGAGAAACCAAATTAAAGCTTATGTATAATAATTTCCGCAGATGAAAGATTGCAGTGAATTATTGAGATGAAGACTTTATGAGGAAGTCACTGCCACTTACTGGCATTGCACAGGGTGGCAGCTGAGTCACTGTCGCTACAAATGTGTTTCAAAATCAACAATGACTCCTTTTCAATGAGCTGTCTCTATTTTTTTCTTTTTGAATGCATATAAAATGGTCAATTCCATTGGAGAAACCCTTTTTCAATCTATTGAATTCAGCCCACGATCAATCAAGTCATTCGTCAACATTAGCATACTATTGCAAATTCTTGCCATGTATATTAACATCTCTATCCTCTTGGGATATGTGGTTGGAGCAAATAGGGCTAAATTATATACACATTTTGGCTGAAGATTAGCAACAACTTACGTGGCAGCCCCATTTATTATATATTCAATCAGGATCAGGATGATAGTTGAGTCATTAATTAGTAATATGGCGTTGTTACATAGACTTAATTTTTCTTTTTTGGGGTCGGAAACTTGCAAGAGATTTTATCATATTCATGGTCTATATGTGCAATGCATATTAATGCAGGTAAACGATATTTTAGATATGTTGTTTGTTTTTGCATAAGCTTAATCTTAATTGATGTCCAATGTTAGAAGACAGATTTGGTGGGATCGTAGAAGATCACCTAGAGCAAAAATAGCAGCAGGAGAAGAGTTGCAAGGTGGGTCAAAACCAAGTTGCTCAAAATTATTGAAAGACAAAATCAAGAATTTGTCTAGTTTTCTCCCCAGAGATAAAAAGATGGTAACACAAAAATCTAAAGCAACAAGGCGAGGCTCCAATAGCAAGTCTCTGTTTTTCTGAAGTATTCTTTTGTACTGGTTTAGTTTCAATGGTTCGTCCCCACATTTTATAGAATGTTTGAACTCAGTACGCGATAACAAAAATCATTATTATCATATTTGGGATTTAAAGATACAAGCGAACATCTCTTTTACAACTACATAAAATACATGTAACCTAAGTTTGAAGATTTAATACATTAATTGGGGTGATTTTACATCAGAATTGTTTACGTTTATAGTAACAAACAACATCTTAATGATATAATGACATACTCCTTTTTGTTCACTTACATAAGGTTTAAGCAGGGACATACTCCTTTTTGTTCACTTCTATTAGCTGTGCTTTGAGGGGCACCAGAACAGTGGGCGTTGATCCAATCAAAGAGGAACAAAAAGCTTAAAATCAGCCATGACCTCAAAGTTTTTAGAATCTTGAAAAGAACATCGTGAAACATCAATTCTTTCCCTTTTTCCATGTTTTTGTTTTCTAACATAGCTTTGTTGGTATCGTGATTTATTTGCTTGTCTCTAACTTTTGTTACAGTAAGATTCTTTTGCTAATTATTGAAATAAAGACTGCCGACTTTAACAAAGACTTTGTTGCTCTCCAGTACGTACTACTGCTCCTTTGTCATAAGAATTCTTTGTTTGTTCTCCTCTGAAACCCCATGATTTTTAACTCATGTTCTTGTTAAGCTTTCTCCTTTCCTCCAGCTAATCCCATCATTTTTCTCCTACTTGGAAGGTAGGACCTAGAAACATTATGGAAGACTACAATAATCCTTTATCTATGTGTAATAGTTCTTAAGCTAAAATTATACACATGCTTTACAATATCAGAAGTTTATGGTGGAGAGTGAAATTTTAAATTTCTCGACATTCGTTAAGTTTGAAATTTATCTTCGTATCTAGCAATATATATATATAGGAAAGGCAGGCAGCGTATAAAAATTATTTGCTCTGGAAAACATCTGAAACTAAATTGTTCGTATTCAATAATGATTATACATAATTAGACATAAATCAGCTATATATATTCATCTAAATTATGCAAGTTATATATATAATATACAATATTCAAATAGTTGTTACTCTATAACAATTTCCAAATAAAACAAACGTGTTCATAATTTTAATATAATGTCAAGAAATAAATTTAATAAAAATTGGAAACAATTAAACAAAAAAATTTTGAAAATTAAAAGAATGTAGCAGAAAGCAATAAATGAAACGTGAGATATAGAGATATATTTCATAGTAGATTACTTCATGTGAAAATTAACATTCTGAGAAAAAATATAAACGTTGTGCTTTGTTAATTTTATTAAAATATATATAGTAGTTGGATTACAATTTTGATGTTAAATGCAAATTAAATATGTAGTATATTATACATTCTCATGCTAATACCTAGTAAAATGTGTGGAATGCTAATTTAAATTTGTGTGAGGACATTTATTTTTATTTAATATCCATATATTGAATTCATTTATCAAATACTTGTCGGATTACTTATTCATAAGCATTGGTAACTGTATAGTCTAAATATTAATATTATATATCAAAAGTAGTTTTCACGACGACTATCCTAAAAGCAAGTGTAAATACCAAGTCTACACTTGAATAGATAAATTAGTTTCACATTAATGCAAAAAGACCAAACACAACTGAGATAAACAACTATAAAATTTTTCGTTTACAAATCTTTGACAAAACTTCCTTTCCTTTTTTGCTCTGATATAAGTGTTGAAAAATCGGTACAGGATCTGATCCCAACCGCAGCAGAATAATTATGAAAATTTTTCGTATTTTAATTTTCCAAAAACCAAGATTATTTTAATTCTATAAAATGATTAACAAAAAAAATCATAATAAAGTGGAATCTTAATTTCTTAGCTTATTCTAAAGTTTGACCATATTCTTGTCATATCTCTTGAACCATTTCTGAAACTATTCCATCTCAATCACCGTAGTTGTATAAATATCTAGCCTCTAACAGTTTTTATAGAAATGAGTTTAGAGAACTTTATAACTTGTACAGAAAAGATTAAGCAAGAACTGCTAGTTTCATACAGCTTAACGCTATTTATAATAAGTTTTAGACATTTTAGTAGTTTAATTGAAAGTAAATTCTAATTTCAATTAAGCTTTAATTTAAATACTAGTTATTCCCAAATAAGATTCAATATTTCGTATTGATCCTTATTTATTATATATATTATATTTAATCATAAAGTTTCTCAAACTTTACAATCAAGTACAATTTAATTAAAATAATTTTGCTCTTTTTAACTCATTCTTTATGTGACCCTCATTACGTTTCAAAAGATGTTAGCAATGATTATATAATTTATAATTAATTCTTCAATTAAATAATTTATAACCATAGATTAAGATTTACATTTAGAAACATATCATGGCCACCTAAATATTTAGGAATGTCAAAACGGTTTTGACTAACCTTTTCTTGCATAATTTTGTGTATAATTCAATTCTTTCATCATATAATGTTTCGATTAGATATAAAGTACCATTAACTATTGATTCAATTAATGACATATGTAAACTATTTACAAAATGTTATTCTACCTTGGCTAATGATTTCCTGAATCAATATCAATCGAGAACAACGAAACATTCTCCCTAATTACCTAGGGTGATGAATTCTATCTTGATCATACAACGTAATTAATTAGGGAGAATGATATATCTAATGACTACCGATTAAACAATTTATGATTAAATAGGTCATAAGTCATATCAAAATATAACAATTCTTATAAAAGATAAGTTTGATGATATTAAGTCAAAAGATCACTTATATAATCATTATAATAAGAATTCTATAGAAATACAAGTAATGTACTAAATAGATTTTTCATATCGGGTTTATTCAGTTAACTTGTTTTCTAATAAATACCCACACGTTTGTTTAAATATCTCTATACTTTAATCTATGAGATTAACTATTTTCTTGTTAAGAAAAACATAACATATGATAGCTTTTTTACGTTCTATTAATACCTAGTCTTAATAAAATAATAACTAGGAACTAATTTTAGATAATACATAAATGTAATATAACTATCGTAATTATAATCTCATTATAATTTTATTTGTAATGCATAATTATCCTATGAAATTTACCACATATATTTAAATATATGTAAGATAAAAAATACCTTTAAATTATTTTATTACTAAATTATAATCAAAACGATTGGTTGAAAGGTATAAATAAACAATAAGGATATTTTTCATTTAAAAAAACGTGGCTGTGACACGAACGATCACGAAAAAAGTAAAAGATGAATATCAAGAAAGAAATGGAAAACAGCAAGGATCCAGCAGCAAGTTAAAAAAAATTAAGGAAAACGAATGACAACGACTGTCGGCAGTCACATCTCATGCCACGTGTCATTGACTTTCTGGAACTCTGAAGTCGCAGTCTCACTCCAGCTTTTTAGATGTCTCAATTTTATTTTATTTTTTTTGAAAATGAATGTCTCAATTTTATCACCGCGGCGCCACTAGTTTTACTAATCATCATTTACATAAACAAAAAAAAGTCTCCTACTACAGCTGATTCGCTTCTACTTTGAATTTTTACCAAGTTGGATTTTGACTCATTTGACGAGCTTATTTTTCTACGCGTTATTCCTAATGGTATAATTAAATTTACTTTTGACTGCGGAACCAAACTCAGATTTTTTAATCATTTATGAAATGCTTTTTGTCTTCTTGTTTTAACTACATGAAATAAGTTTGAACTAGACGCAAAAAGATGAAATGACTTCGTTGTAGAAATGTGAAAAGGTGTTAAATCCTAGAATAAGAGCATGTGTAAAAATCACTCCGCCGACCTTAACTCTTTGGAGGACATCGGTCCATGCCTTGTCCTAGTGCAAAAGGTATGCGCTGCCTCTACCTCTACCCTATTTGCTCTTTAGCTTCTTTTTGAATTCCATGGCCGACCTATTCTGTGTGTTCGGTGGTTATGGCCTGTCATCGGTAGTCAATTATAGCCCTCCATAAAGTACTCTGGAACTTTTGTCTCTTATCGTTGACTGATTATAATATACAGTCCACCGGATAGAATATTGGCCCATATATTATGTCTATAATTTTCTTGTAGGCAGATTTTGTCTTAAACGTCTATTTTATACTTGAAGAAAGAAATCTAGATGAATAACCCTACTGACATAACTCCAAACTACAATTAAATTTAAAAAGTGTTTAAATTTTCAATTTATTCATAAATGTCATGAATAAAAAGTTAAAATTGATTAAATTAATACGTAGTAGACCAAAATCAAGTAAACTTAATCATGCAAAAAGATAAATTTGACCTTTGAATTCATAATTTTGTAGCTAAATATATTCAATTTGAAATCTTCATTTTGACATTATGCCTATACTAAAAATTTTCATTTCTAACATCAATTGACAATATTTAGCAAAATTGATTGTTTTAAAAATTTGATTAAGCTCCTAATTGCAGTAACAAATCATTAATTTCAAAAATAGTTCATAATTATCAATAATTTCAAAATTTCCCAATTTTTAACATGTAAAATGCCCAAATTTCAAATTCAAGTAACGTTACAGATCAACGTTAATTGAGAGTTTATAAACCTTATAAAACTCCAAATTGAATCAATTATAAGAAAATGATTAAAATTTTTCAAAAAATTAGAAAATTCATATATCTAAAACTCTAGAATACTAATTTTTAATGAATTAAAAACACAAAAACATATAAATCAATTATTTCAAGAAAAACATAAATTTATTAAAATCCCCAAAAAAGCAAGCATTAGGATTTACCTACATTAAAAATTATTACTTTGAGGTTGGGTATTTATATAAAATTAGTCTTAGGAGCCTAGTAGGATCTTCTTGAGCATTTAGAGTCACTTAAGGCTCACTAGAGAAGAAAGAAGAAAGAGCTCTAAAAAGGCGATGAAAATCAACGATGAAAGAGCATTTTATTCAAGAAGACGAAATGCAAATTGATAAATAACTTTTGAAAATTAAAAAAGTACTATAAAAAATTAAGGATTTTTTAAAAAAATGAGTGATGAATGATGAATGTTAGAAGAGAGGGAAAACAAAGGTTTAAAATATCAAAAATCTAGCTAGTTGAACATATTTGTCTTGTTAATCAATAGTTCATCGGCTAGCCAATATCTAATTGAAGGCTTGCTGATGGTTTCCATGCATTATATAACTTTTTCACCAATGTTTAGTTAACGTGGCTAACCCATATATTAGTCAAGGTGTACTAGACATATAAGAAAACTTCAACAAAAACACTCCAAATTGAATTTAACCAGTACTAAAATTGAGTCAAATGACTTTCAAAAGATTAAACATGCATATAAAAATTATATAATCATCAATCAATCATAGAGAATATGCATCAATTACCATTTTATTATGCAAAACATTTCATAACTTAAAAGTTTAGTGAAACTATCAGCTAACTTGTGTAAGATTTCAACAAATTCTAGCTCAACGCCCCTATTTGGCATATGATTTCTAATGAAATGATACTTATATAGTATTTTATCGATATCTGATCTTATATAGACCCTATTGAAAATGTGGCATGGGGTTGCAATAGCTTTTACCCAAAAGTACTTCAGGAGGACATATTCATTTAAAATTATTGTATTTATGTCTTATAAATCCCTTTTTTTCTCTTAATAAGTTCATTTTGTTGAGAGGTCTTAGAACTAGAGAAATTATCTTTACAAAAGATTTCAAAACTTTTATTCTTAAACTCTTAACCGTAATCTCTCCTAATTGATGTAATAGAGACTTCATTCCTGTTTTCAGCTCTCTTGACAAACTTAAAAAATGTCTTAAAGAATTATCTTTGCTTGCTAAAAACAAGACCTATGTGAACTTACTACAATAATTTATTTTGAAAAATATGTAAAACGTACCACCTAAACTAACAACTTTAATAGGACAAATAAATCCATGTAAATAATTGAAAAGGTCGAAAAGAAGTCATTAAAATTTAACTACCAGTACCACTGTTTAACTTCAACCTTTTTACTTGTTTAGACTTGATGGATTGAATTTATATTATGTTCACTTATTCACACATTTGTTATGGGATACTCAAAAGGGTTAAAAAGAATTCCGTTATGACTCAGTAGCGTATCTAAAATATATAAAAAAGTATAACAGTACAAATTAAGTATCCATTTTCAAAAATGATGAAGCAAATTAAATTTAACTTAATAAGTAATGATTATGACTATGTAAATAAAATAAAAATAACCAAACTTATAATAAATTGTCTCGATCAAAGTTTTTCCAAAGTTAAAAATTTTCTCAAAATTATTCACTATTAAACTAATTATAAAATTATTTCCCACCACCACACTTGACTTTTACATTACCCTCAATGTAAACAATATACAAAAACAATGAAAAAGTAGAAAAATAATGGAAATGAAGAAAATTATGATAACTAGTACTCCCTTAACAACAAAATCTTTATCACTTTAGTTTGAAAAGTACATATTGATGATAGCTATCATGATCCAATTAGTGAAAGAACATTAAAACACCTTTGAATCTGCGACTTTAAACTATTTTAACTTTAAAAAACGTAAAAAATCATCATCATACAAAAATATCCCAAAAATTATTAATGAAAATTCCTATAACTATTGAATTAAAACAAAACACCTAAATTATTGGGTTGCCATCTCAAAAATGCCTTTTTATGAATCATTTAGATGTACTTTATACTTAATTCCAAATCATATGTTCATTAGCCTCCAAATATGCCACTTGCTCTTATAGAATAGCGTTATGCATCTCCTCTTCTTCTTCTTTTATGATACAAGTCTCCTATATATCCTTTGTGATTAATCCTTACGTAATATAAGAAATTTTAGCATCAATCACATCTATAAAGAAAAAAGTACCATCTTTCTTAAATATATGTCTTATAGTTTCATATATCTTAAAACCTACTTGCTCATCTCCTGCATTTAAGATTAATTTTCCATTATACACATCTATCATAACTTTAGCAATAGTTAAGAAAGGTTGTCAAAAGATCAAGGGAACCTCCACATCATCCATCATATCTACAATCATAAAATAAATAGAGAAGATGAATTTGTCAAGCTTAACCAAAAAATCTTGTGTAATACCTATATGATATTTAACTGGCATATCCACTAAACAAATGCTTGTCTTTATTGGTTTATGTTCACCTAACCTTAGTTTCTTAAATATGTTATATGACATAAAATTAACACTAGCTCTTAATTTTATTAATGCTATTTTAGTTGAAAAATTATAAATAATATAAGAAATAGAAAAACTTTATGGATCTTTTTTTTTTGGGTATCTTGTTTTGTAAGCTAATAGAGCACTCCTCACTTAAAGTAATTGTCAACAACTCCTTAAGCCTCTTTTGCTAGAAGGGAGATCCTTTAAATACTTGACACATTTTTGAATCTATAAAAAGCTCCAATAAAAGGAATGTTAAAATGTAATTATTTAAAATTTTCTAAAAAACTTACCAAATTTATCTTCATTTTTATGTTTATCAAGTTTGCTCAGGTATGGAATTTTTGGTTGGTATTCTCTAACTAATTTCTTCTTTATCTTCTCCTCTCCATCTTTCTTTTCTTGCATAACATCCTTTTCCTTCTTCCATTTATCTTTTTTCTTTAATTTTTAGCTCCTTTTCATTCCCTAGAGTCACGAAATTCACTTATTCTCTCGGGTTTGGCACTGTATTGCTAGACAAATTTCCTTTCTACCTTTTAATAAAAGGTTTAGCGACTTCCATTTTGACTGTCCAAGTTATGGATAGAGGGTCCTTAAATTCAAAAGATGCTTCAATGTTATATAAATGACCCTCAAATGTAATAATCAATATTTATACGAGCTTAACTTCTTCTATTACTGCTATTGTTGTTAAATTAATGTAGAAGTCTGTGTATTTGCTATCCTTAATTATTCCATGAAAATTTATGGTAGTTTCTTTACTCAACATTAGAAGTGTAACCATAGGTGTTAATTTGAGGCCAGTTCCTTATAAAATTAATTGACTTTATCGGTTGTCCCATGTTGTAAGGTGCTTGATATTTATGATTGGGATGTTCACCACCACAACTATCACAATGCATCACTTTTATTAGTTAAACTACAAAACTCATAGCATCAATCTTCTTACTTAAAGCTTCCAATTTTACCTTTAATGTTGTCACTACATCAACATTATATATACCTTTTGATCTAAGCTTTAGTCTTATATTCGCATATTAGTAGTTATTCATATCTAAATTTTCAATTAACTCTTACAATCCTTTATGAGTTTTAAAGTAGGTGATTCTACCCAAAGAAGGATCAATTAACCACTTCGATGGATAACTTAACTTACTACAAAATGTTTACATCTATAATTCCAAATCAAGTCCATAATGTGGATAGATTTTAAATAACTCATTCCATCTCTCTAAGTATCATACAACGTCTCACTCTTTAATTGTTAAAAGGAAAATATTTCATTTATGGGTTTGCGATTCTTGTTAAAAGAAAATATTTGGGTAAAAGTCTTTCAATGAAACTAGTAAATCCATATGAAAATGACTTTAACCATGATATATGTATGTCTCTCAATGTAAAAAGGAATAACCTTAACTGAATGTCATCCTTTGAAGCTCCATTAATCTAAAAAGTAATCTCCAAAAGGTAGTGACTTGTGCATTATGATCATTATCCAGTAAACCATCAAACTATATATATTGTTGAACCATCTGAATCATGTTAAGGTTCATCTCAAAATTATTGGCCTCCACTCTTGGCCTAGTAATGCTAGATTTTGTCAACATAAGTGATGTTTTAACATAATATCCTGTAGTATGTTGTCCTTCTTATCCTTCATTGTGTTTGGTAGATGTAACATCAAGTGCTTAAAATCCTAAAATTTAACAAATAAACACAAGATCAAGAAAGAAAATTATAAATAAATAAATATAAAAAATATAAATTTTGATTAGATTGATAAAAATAAAGTGTTTCTTTTAGGGATGACAATAGGCTAGGTCGTTTTTTTTTATTTTAAAATAATGGGCCTCGGGCTTGCCTAGAAAACCTGACTTGAGGCTCGAGATAAGGTTTGATCAACTTGAGCCTGGCTCGTTGACTTCAGGTTGGGCCAAGCCAGGCCTAGGTCTAATTGCCAAGCCTAGTTTCTACAATCTTATTTCCCAAAATGATACCAAAAACCTAATTGTGTACTTTTCGAACTATGGTAAAGACTAGTAGGTAAATGTCCATCCTATAAGAAATATAAGTACTAGTACCAATTTTCTTTTTATTCTGGTCTGAGATCCTAACTTTTTGACTTGAGAATGTATTTAGTTTACTTATGGAATGTTAGATGTTGAGGTTGACTATGACCTCAGATGATTAGGCGGGGATAGGATTCGAACCTGCAACGCTCAGATCATGAGCCTAATGAGTTTATCAATTCCTTTACCCCGCTTCTGGCCTTTATTCCTTATCTGAGAAGAGAGTAGAATTGAGTTTACTTCAAACTGATACCTAACCTAACAAAACTAATAATTGGTTCAAAAAGAATTATTAACAAACTAAAATTAGTAATATAAAATTAAAAAACAAAATCAATAAGAACAAAAAGAAATAATCAATTGATAAACAAGATCCAGATGTAGAACCCCCTAGAACCTTTTTATTCTTAATTTAGCCTAATTTAATTATTAACCTTATTTTTTGGAATGGTATAATTTTTGGGGGTTACTTTCATATTCTTTCTCAAGACATACAACTCATACCTTTAACTTGATTGATTAAAAGCTTTTTCTAATAAAAATTCCTAAGAATGCATTAACTTGGTATATAAATTCCTTTGATATATTTGAATCTAACCCATATGATTTATGTGGTTAATCCATACTAGACATATATATTATTTGCACTATTTTCATAGTATATTGCTTGCTCTTTGTATGATTTTTGAACGATTTGATACTTAATTTACAAAGTTTTGTCATTTTGGGTCATACTTTTGGTCATACAAGGAAAAAAAGCAAAGTTGGAGAAGCATTGGAACAAAATATGTCAACTTTGAAAGATTTAGAGAAGAACTACATAACACAACAATGTATATATTCCTATATTGACGGTCATTTACAGATACAGTTTCTTTTATTTCTTCATAAAACTTTACACACCCTATGTTATCGATTGGATAAAGAATATGTTGTCATATACAATCCCATGTATATACCCATATTGACTTTGTTATTTTTAGAGAAATTTATAAAGTACATAATCGGTTACTCATACCCATTTTTAGAGTCTTGTAGCTCTTTAAGAGTTAGATAGTTTGTAATAAAAAGAGAGGCAAAATAAAGCTTTTGATTCTTAGGGAAACAATTCATGAGGTAGGAAAGAAAGCTTAGAGGGTACGACAATCTCGAGGAACTTGTTATTTAGGAGGATGCTAAAGATGCATATATTGGAGAATCAAAAGATACTACCACACTAGCTAGAGAGGAGACCACTGTTATCGATGATGAAACGAGGATGATGGTGATCGATTCCTTTATAAGAAGCATCATGAAGAGGATTTAGTTTGAGAACTTAGAGGATCAGTGGGAAAAAGTTCTCTACATGCCACCTCCAATACCACCACCTCCCTAGGACCATTGTTATATTTTTTTATATCTCATAGTTTTTTTGCTTATATAAATGTTCTTAATCATTTTTACATACTTTTGTTATTTTCACTTCATTTTGACTTACCTTTTTGCCTAAGTTATTTTTATAGTACATTTAGCACTGTAATGATGTATCATTAGAATGGACTCACATTTTAACTTGACCAAACGACTTAAAATCCATAGAAGCTTAAGTCCTTTATATCTTTAGCCCCTTATTATTATTATTATTGTCTTGCATGATAGAAAAATAGAGGACACTGTTTATTTTAAGTACGGGGGACATATTATAGATTTATAAGAGTACACTCAGGTTTATCAATTTTGTCATTATTTTCTTAACATGAGGTAATTTTTGTATATTTTTGTTCTTTAAGCATTATGAATTTGATTTCTTTGGTGAATTAGGTTGCTTAATAACTAGTTATGAGTGTTTATGAATAAGTGACTTTGATTTGCCTTATTGATTTGGAGAATGAAGATCTGATGAACATTATGATAATATTTGTTTAACATGTACATGCATAGGTAATTATGACTTCTTTTAAGAACTTTTATTTTTAGAAAAAGATAAAAAAAGAGAAAATGTAATATGTGAATAACTAAGCATAATAAATTCATTTTGTAAGCTTTGTAAAATAAAAAGGTCGAAGTTAAAGAACAATGCTAATAGCCATTTGAGATAGTGACCTAGTTGACTAACCAAAACCATTTATGATAAGGTATTTATCCTCGCATAAAAAATCTATGTAACTTTTCAAGCAAGCTTCAAATACTCTTTTTTAAGTTTATATTTTTTAGTAAAAAGGATGTGAATATATTTGAAAGTGGAAGCATATATTATGTATATATATTTTATGTATGAGATTAAGTTTTATGATTTGGGTTGTAATTTAAAAAGTCATAAAGTGAATTAAATCAGCTTATAAATTAATTTAAGTGGTTGGTTACATAACATTTTGATGATCCATTATGATTAAATGAGTACTGAAGAGATTTCATTGGTATGTTTGAATGGTTAAACATTTTTCTAAATTTTTTTATTTGAGGTTTAATGACAACTTGGTTTGCTTAAAGAGAATAAATTGCTTAAGTGTGAGGGTTGCTTTATGTTAGACAAACATTATTTTCATAAAATATTGCTTGTGGTTTGAATGAATTCTTAAGGATTTGATAGTTAATTTAAGAATTTTTTTCATTTTAGGTTATATTTCTGCTCATACAAAGAAAAGAAATAATGTTGGAGAAGAATTAGAGCAAAATAAAGAAAATTTTGAAAGATTTGGAAAAGAACTACATAACATGATAGTGTATATAGTCCCATGTTAGGGATTATATATATGTGTGGTTGCTTTTGTTTCTCTAAAGCACCCTACGCTCCTTGTGTTACCCCTTTGGATGAAGAACACAGTGTCAAACACGATCCTATGTATGTACTTATGTTAGCATTATTATTTATGGAGGAATTTATAGAGTCCACGACCAGCTATACAGATCAGTATTTAGGGTCATGTAGCTCATTAAAAATTAGAATTTTAAGTTTTTAAAGAACAAAGGAGGTATAAAAGAAAGTTTTTTAGGCCAAGGAAACAATTCAGGAGTTACCTTGAAGTTGTTTTACATAGATCTTGATTAAGAACTCACCATTATTTAGAGATATAGGAAGACCTCAATAATTCTTTAAAGATTTAAAGATTCAAGAACATGATTTCATTTTCTTGTTTTCTTTATTATTATTTTTTGTTGATTATCATTGTATGATTATGAAGCAATTGGGATATAGATTTAAGTATGAAGAACCTAGGATATGATATACTCTACTTCATTCTTTGATTAATGAAATTCTAGTTTTCTTATAATTTGTTAAGACTTCTATATTAATTGAATGGAAGAAGAGAAAGTGGAAGATTTAATAGATTTATGCATGGATATTTGAGAGATGAAATGTATGCTAATTCATATTGTGAATAAAAAGGTTTAAGCATGAACTATTCAAAAGAAAGTTGCAAGATCTTCTGAGGTTAGTGTAAAACCTACCAAGAGAGTTTATAGATTGACTTATTTAGGTTGTCTAGATTTGAAAGAGATTTTGGTTGATTAACCTCTGAATAGGGGTTATATGTCTCGAGAGAGAAGATAGTCTAAGTTAGGAACTTTTGCTAGTACAAAAAGCTAGAATAATTTGTTAAAGAAATTGAATATAGTAAAGTCATAGAGGAACCTAGCCTAAATCTGGTTGACTCATAGTTTGATGTATTCTTGATCCTTTTTTTCATTAGTATTTATATTTGTCTTTAAATTTATTTTGTTCATTCATCCATCTACAAAGTTTTATCTAACTTGTTAAGTTTATGTGTAATGGGCATTTAATCGAAAATCCTTGTGGAAGTAAATTGTACTCATCTATTCTAGTTATAGTTATGATATGCACTAATGGTAAAATAATTAGAATAGTAATCCTATTTGTAGGATTCCATGTAACTCTAATTATTCATATCTCAATATTCTATACATATGGTTTCTTCATATCTATATATGAAATATGAAATTGAATCAAAATTGATAAATTAACAAAATGTAATTATGAATAACTCACAAGTAAACTTAAGTTTTTCATTAAATCAAAAAGTTAATGAAAATAAATGGTTTTAGGATTTATCCCATCTAGATTTATCCCAATTTAGCTTATGATAAGAATAAAATCCAAAAACAATAAATAAAGAAAATAAGATAAATCATAAATCATAAAATTAAGTTGGTTCATGGAATATTGTTTTTGGAACTAAATCAAGGGATGTCGAGGTACTTGTGTGATGAGTTGTTTTAAAGCCCTAGGTTAACTTGGCCTAAATCTAGTTAATTAATAGTTCGGTATATTCGTAATCATTGATTCACATTAGTATTTACATTAGTATTTACTTTATTTTCTTCATTCATTCATCTATAAAGGTTGATCTAGCTTGTTAAATTTATGGGTAGTGGGTAGTTAATCAATAATCCTTATAGGATCAAGTCTTACTTGCCTATACTAGCTATAGCTATGTCATGCGCTTGCAATAATGTAATTAGAATAGTGGTCTTATCTGTAGGATTTCATCAATTCTTATTATTCATATCATAATCTTTTATACATATGATTTTTCAATCTCTCATCATCTTCATCAACATCCAGTTGAAGTCCCGCTGAGGCGCAGAGTCTAGGGTTTTCAATCTCTATATATGAAAAATGAAATTGAATCAAAACACTAAAATTTTTAATTCAAATACAAAAAGTAATCATGAATAATTCACAAGTAAACTTGGGTCTTTCACTAAATTAAAGAATTAATCTAAACAAATGGTTTTAGAATTCATCTAGATCTATCCTAATTTAGTTCATGACAAGAATAAGAAATCCGACAGCAATAAAGAAAGAAAACGAGATAAATGATAATAGTAAAGTTGTCTCTTAGAATATTGTTTCTTGAACTAAATCAAGGGATGCCAAGGTACTTATGTAATGATTTGTTTTAAAGTCCTAAAGAACTTGGCCTAAATCTAGTTACTGTATAATTCAATATATTCTTAACCACATTGTGCATTAGTATGTAGGTTTATTATTTACTTTATTATATGTCCATTTATAAAGGTTGATCTAGCTTGTTAAGTTTATGGATAAGGGTTGGTTAATTGATAATCCTTATGACCACTACTCACTCATGTTAGCTATAACTATGCCTTGTGCTTTGATAGGTGTGCATTAGGATATGTTTTTATAGGTAATTGGCATGTGTTTTCTAGCATAATTGTTGTTTATTGTTCTAGTTTATGATTCATTTTGTATGTTTTCATTAAGTTTGATTTCCATTGTGTTATTATGTATTGGATGCTAATTGACGGTAAAGATTGCTTATTTTTGTGTAGGAAAGCAGAGGAAGCCAGTTGGAGGATGAATAAGAGAGCATAGAAGAGAAGATAAGAGGAGTACATCTGGAACCAATTCCCATGTTCGTGGAAATTGGGCAAGTTCTCACGGATGTGGGAAATCAAGACAGAAAGTTTCTGCCTGTAATTCCTACACTCATGGCAATTATGCAGATTCCTACGAGTGTGGGAATTGAAATCTGAGGCAATCTACGAGGCTTCATTAAACCTAATTTTTTGGATTATATAAAGATAATTAAGCCTCCATCTTTAAGGAGAGATAAAACCTACCTGCAGAAACACCATCCTTGAGTGAAGAACTCATGTTTGGAACATCAAGAAAGGATTGAAAACAAGGATCATCATCAAGATTGGGTAAAACAACACACCAATACCAAAATTCCAGATTTTGGCAACGAAGAGGGAGTCTTTCTATTCACTTTCTATCACTTTAATCTCTTCTATTCTTTGTAAAAATGGATTATTTGAATGTTGATAGTGTTATAAAGACTATTTTAGGCTGATTTTATTCTAGGGATTGATTTTGGAACTATTTTGTTGAACTCCTATTTTATTGAATTGAATGCAATTGTCTTTGTTGATTGTTGATTTCAATTGTCATCTTGCAACAAATCGAGAGAGTGAGTGAGATGAAATTCGTGTAGGATTGTACAACGAGAATTGGCGACCTATAGACTAGCAATCATCGCGTTAATTGAATAGTTAGAAGAGAGATCTCGGCTAGTCAATTGATTACCCATAAGATAACTTAATAACTAATTGAATCAGTAGAGTCATTGGGTAGGTTGAGAGATCGTCCAGTTGATTCCCGTTAACTCGATTAGGAATCAATAGTTACACCTTGAGAGAGGGTAATTAGAAAATTCCAAAAAATCTAGGGTGAGACATATTTCTTTCGATAAAATAAGAGGGAGACAAAATATGAAAAAAAAAGTAATCTCTAGTATTTAGATTATTGGATTCAGACTTTTTGCAATTTCAGTTTTGTCCAGTATTTACATTAGTCTTTCAATTTTAATTTAATTTTCTAGATTAATTGCATTAAACAATTTTATTTCTTAAACAAAGTCTTTTCTAGATTGAGTGGTGTCTGCGCATCAATCCCTGTGGGATTGATATCCGCTCTTTCTAACTATAAGTCACGACCTGTTCACTTATGATTTTTGAGTGTAAAATAAGTAGATAGGTTTTACAATCCATCAATATGCTTGCAGTAAAATAGTTAGAATAATGGTCCTATTTGTAGGATTCCATGCAAGTCTTATTATGCATGTTACGATCTTTCATACATATAATTTTTCTATCTCTATGTATCAAATATGAAATTGAATTGAAACACTAATAAATTTCAATTCAAATAGAAAAATTATTCATGAATAGTTCACAAGTAAACTTGAGTCTTTCACTAAATCAAAGATTTAATCTAAAAAAATGATTATAGGATTCATCCCATCTAGATCTTACCCAATTTAGTTCATGATAAGAATAAGAAATCCAACAACAATAAAGAAAGAAAATAAGATAAAAGAAATCATTCTTATAGATCTTGAAATCATGATGTTCTTCATTTAAATCTTGATGTAATCTCCTCTTTTTTTTTGTCCATGGTTACTCATTTCTTATCTCAAGATTCTCTAATTCGGTTGTGTAATTTTCTCGCCTTTATAATAGTCCCTTTCATCTTTTTATATCTAAAAAAGATCATATAAAATTAAAATATCATAGTCAATATGGGTCAGATATGGACCTATATTGGTCTCATATTGCCTAGCTTCTCTATGAACACATATTGTTTTATTAATAAATACAAGAAACATGGTTCCAACATAACACCATATTTGGCTTGTATTGCTTCCCAGCTTTTTCATATAAAAATCACAACTGATTTGAGTCTCAAACAAGGTTCTATATTAGAGAACATGAATCCATATTGCGAAAAACAAACCCATATTATGCAATCTGCCCCAATTCCCAACAACTTGACTCCAAATTATTTGAATTTGTTTTTTCTTTATTTGAGAGCTAAAATAAGACTTTAAAATAAAATATAAGCTACATTAAGTGCCAAATCTTATAAAAAGCCATCAAAATACAAGTAAAACATTCAAATTTTTGTTTTAAGAATATAGTCTAATTATCACTTATCAATAATATTTGCCAAGACCTTTAAGGATATTTATAATATCAATGAATATAGAATTCATTTTTGATATAATTTTATCATGCTTCATTTGAAATAATTCATATTGATGTGTAAACGTGCTCATTTTACTTTTTTTTTTGACTTAGTTAACACCCTCATGTGTAACTTTTAATTTGAGTCAAATTTCATGATTTGTACAATATAAAGACACCTTAATGTATTTATTCCTTCCTAATACACAAAATAAAATATGAATATTCTTGTTATTCAAGGAAAGGATATTCTTTTCTTGGGATCCTATTCTTCCTTTTGTTTAGGAAATTTCCTACCATTAGAGGCAATCTCTTGGAAGTCAATGATTTAACCATTAAAAAATTTGATTCTTGTTTTTCAATATAAATAACCATTTCCGTTAAAGAAAGGAGATATATAATGTTTTGACAATTTTAACTAAAAGAAGATGTGGATACACCTAGCTATGTTATAATGGTTTTTGCTTAAAAATTATGTTTGGAAGTTCAATATAAGAGACCCATTATAATATCAATAATTGATTCATAATGATGCTTAAGAGGAGGGTGACTCAACAATCAATGAATTAAAAAACTTTTTACCATATAAAAATGTATGAGTTGAATATGTTGTTAAAATGCAATCATACAAACACAAACAATATAAAGAGATTGCAAATTAATTTTATATTAGTTCGGCAAAAAAATTATGCCTACGTATACTCCTCAAAGCTCATTTAAGATTCCACTAAATTATTCTTTTAATTAGAAGAAGAAGAAAAATCTTTTCGCAATCTTTGGTAACAATCAAAAGTAATAAAAAAACATATTAAATCAATGAAGTTCAAGAAGTAGTCTCCTGATAAAACTTCACAGCTTCAATAAGCTTTACTCACTAATTTTAATGCTCTAACGCAGTGTTTGGTTATTATCTCTGTCAGTGGAGACAGATAACAAAACACAAAAATTCTGTGCCTCACAGCGTTTGGTTGTTGACTCTACTTATTTTGTTCTGACTTCAGAAAACAAGAACATAAATTTTTTGTTCTTTCCAAAACCAAGGGATAAAATTTCTTGTCATTGTCATAGAAACAAAACACATAAAAGTTGGACAAAAATACCTCTCACGACTAATAGAAAGCAAGTCCATTTTATTTACTAAATTTATTTTATTTATATTTTCTTATTTAATTTAATAATTTAATATTTATAATTTGAATTTATATGACTAATAATACATTTTTATGAAATATTTTACTTAATAAATTTATTTTATTTAAATTTTCTTATTTAAATTTAATATTTTATAATTTGAATTTATATGACTAATAATATATTTTTTATGAAATATTTAATTTACTAAATTTAATTTATTTATATTTTCTTATTTT
>JAOQMS010000008.1:21854903-21887484 GCA_027563885.1 Erythroxylum longipes
GACATGCTAGATTGCAAACCATGCACAACTCCTATAGTCCCAGGCAGTAAGCTTACCATTGATGACGGGGAACCTCTGAAAGACCCAGAACGATATAGAAGAATTGTAGGTCGGCTACAGTATTTGAACTTCACGAGACCTGACCTTGCCTACATCACACAACAATTGAGTCAATTTATGAAAACACCGAGGGAACCACACTGGAAAGCCGTAAAGCATACTCTAAAATATTTGAAGGTACGCAACATCAAGGTCTATTCTACACAGCCCATTCAACCCTAAAACTCACCGCTTACTCAGATTCGAACTGGGCGAGTTGTATCTACAGTAGACGATCCCTGACTGGGTTCTGTGTGGTCCTCGGCGACTCACTTATCTCCTGGAAGACAAAGAAACAGACGACCGTAAGTAGATCGTCAGTGGAAGCCGAATATCGAAGTCTCGCGTCAACTACATGCGAATTAAAGTGGATCGTACACCTACTAGGGTATTTTCAAGTGAAAGTCACTGAAGCCATATCTTTGTTTTGCGACAACCAGGCGGCGATCCACATATCTCGGAACCCTGTCTTTCACGAAAGAACTAAGCATCTGGAAATCGACCTCCATCTGGTTCGTGACGCAGTAAACGCAGGATTTCTGGATCTCCAACACGTCCGCAGCCACTAGCAACTGGCGGATCTCTTCACAAAGCCTCTCCCCTCGCGAACGTTCGGAGCCCTAATCTCCAAGTTCAGGTCCCTGCGATGTCTCCGGGTCTCCGACTTAAAAGGAGGGTGTTAACAGGCTGGATTGTTTTATGTTGCGGACTGTTCATTGTCATCGGCTTGGTTCATAACTTGGGTCAGTTGGCTCATGGGCCACAGGTTATGGGTTCACAAAAGACATACCCTGCTTCTGACAATAACTAAAAATCAGACAACAGCGCACCACCATATCACACATATGCAGAGGCACAACAACATGCAATACACAGTGTCCTTTATTCTTTTGCTTTATTTGCTTCTCTGTAAATACAGTACAACAGTCTCGTAGCCAATAGAATTTAGCTTCTTTCTAGTATAAATAGACACAACATGTACATACATTGTGTGGTGAATCAAATAGAAGAAAATTTCCCTACATCTTTTCAGCACTCAAGTCTCCAATATTTTCGGGTTGAAAGTTCAATTGTTTCTGCGTCAGTGGGGTGAAATTTCCAAGGAAATGCATGTCACTGTAAAACACTCATTTTTTGATGGAATTTATAGCCTAAAATGGCGCTAACTTTCAACTTTAGTTCATTATGTACTAAGAATTTCAGATCAATTGCAAGCTGTGTCTGGATAAATTGAGAATTATATTACCCAATACGGAGTACATGCAAGTATAAGTGTAAATGGACATTACAGCTAAATTAAAAAAAAAGAGTTTTAGGAGGAGAAAACCATTATAATTTGACTAACTTAGAGAGGGTGACTAACACCTTTAAACTAGACAACATGACAGTATTATAAAATCCGTATCATACCGGCTGATACCGGACAGTATGTACCGTACTAGTTAGAGAGCGGTATGAAATATTAGTTTTCAGTACTGAGTTTAAATACCGATCAGTACCGGCCGGTACCGGTCGGTATTATAAATACCGGCCATATACCAGTCAGTACCGAAAATTTTGAAAAATATAGAGACTAAGTTGCAAAATTTTCAAAATTTTTAAATTTTTTTTACACCCTTTTCTTTTTAAAAATATTTTTTAATTTGTTAATTAGTTAAACTTTTATTGTAATTTTTTAATTTTAATTTTTAAAATAAAATAAATATTTTGTTACTAATAATAATTATACATTAAATAAAGTTAAAAATAATTTTTTAATTTTTAAAAAATATTTTATATCATATTTATTAATAAAGTATTAATAAAAATATTTAATTTTTAAAAATATATAATTAAAAAAAATATTTATAAACAAATATTCATTTTATATGTTCTTAATTATTAAATCAAATTTTATTTAAAAAATATATATTTTAAAAATATTTTTAAATTTAATTATATTTATTAATAATTATAAATTAAATTTATAAATTAAAATAAATTAAGATATTTATAATTTTATTAATAATTGATTTTAATTAATTAAATATATAATATATTTATTTGATAATAAATTAAATAATATATGTTTTTGTTTCATATTTTAATTCTACTTAATTATTTCCTTATCATGAACTCTTGTTGTAAATTATAATAATTTGAGAGTGAAGGATATTTGTTATTCTTTCTATTGGATGTTTTGACAAAATTATTATTTATTATATAATTAAAATTGAAATTATAATATTTTAAATACTTTATATTGTTCTTAATTTTATATTTGTATGATAATGATTGTCTTTTTTTAGATAAATTGTGGTTATTGTTTATATGTGAAATATCAGAAAATTATTGTTATTTTATATTAATTGTTATTATTATTTATTATTTTGATTTTTAGAGACAGGGTTAAAAATATACGGTACAACTGTACAATATGATAATGGATTATTTTGCAATTTTTAAAAATTCAGGGACTATTTCATAAATTTAAAAAATGACCTGAAATGGTATCTGGTATTAACAAGTACCGGTCCAGTTACTATACCAGAACCCAATTCGATACCAAGTCCGGTACGATATTCATAACATTGCAACATTGTTTAGACATTTTAAAAGTAATTTGCGAGTGGAAGGGTCCTTTATATGTTTTGCAAAAAAGCCTTTTGTACCCTGTTTTTTATCCAAAGTAATTGTTCACACTACAACAAGTAAGAGTTTTGATTATTTTTTTCTGCGATTTGAAATTTGTATCTAAAGGTTTTTAGCTATAAAATATTTTTCATAGCTAATAGAATTTGACGGCATTTTTAACTGTATATTTATTTTCGTAGGGAAATGTTTAGCTACGAAAAATATGGTAGCTAAAAAAAACAAATCCTATAACTATCAGTTACGAAAATGAATTTAGTTGTCAAAAAGCTATTGCTACAAAATATTTTTGTAGCAAAAATAAAAAGAACAAAAAATGAAAACGAAGTCGTTTCGTCCATTAAAATGATGTTGTTTTTCCATACTAATAACCTAAAGATGATGCTTCTCTCTAATTTTTTCTTCATCTATCTTTGTCTTCCAATAGAGCTATAATGTCTTTATCTGTCTTCTTTATAGTGTCCTTATGTTTTCTCAAGCAGTTTATGTATCTTCGTCTGTTTTTGTCTGTCTTCTCTCTAATGTCCTTGTATTTTTTTCACCAACTGGCGACTTCTTTAGGTAATTGTTTTTTCAGTTCATTCGTGGTTAATGTAAGTTAAGGCCGAGTCAATTGATTAATGTAGAGTTATAGTAGATGCTATTTGGCTTTTGAAAATTTTTTCATGTTTATTAATGGTTAGAAAATCTGTTCATGTTAAAGTCTTTCTTTTGTATGGAACGAAGTCTTCAATAGTTGCTTTTGATAAAAAAACCTTGTGTTCTAGTAGGGATTCAAGATCTTGTATATTCCAAGTTCTTTTTTGTAAGATGAGTGATAGTTTTCTTAAAGATAAAGGTGTTTTGGGTTAAGAGTTACCTATGCTCTTTTAGGGATTATGTTCTGGTAATGTCTGTAGTATCTACTAATTGGACATTAAACTGTATATTCTGGAACTTAGATGGCCATTTGAGACCTTGCTTTGGTTTACTTTTCTCCTTAATTCATGTTGTATAATTGTGGTAACGCTTTCCTTCTTAATCCACCTACTTTATCTCTTTATATATTGCTTCCTATTCCTGATTCATAATTCATTTCTTATGCATTATTTCTAAAACATTATTCATCTTCCCTCTTCCTTAATGATAGGCAAGCAAATGCATGGCTTAGCCTAGTGTTCGAAGTGCTTCTGCTCAATGTGGGTTATTTACCTGGATATAAAAATTAATTGGTAATTGCAAAAACATATTTTACTAACTGAAAAAATGTGTTATTTGGGCAAAATCATAAAGAAAAGGAAGGGTACTTACAATATTCAATTGGCTATATAGTTATAATTTAGTTATGAAGTCAGTTATTCAAAATTCCACACTCTAATGAACTTGCTATTATGGGTTATGGTGACTTCATTCCAACTGCCAAGCTTGTGATGGGAGGTCTAGACGTTCTTTGAATTTTGTCAATATCCTCATCATTGGACATCTTTATGTCGTTTTCTTTCCATCATCATTTTGGCTCTACCTACAACTAAGGTGTTGTAATCCAAAACATAGCTTGAAAGAACTTTGCCGGTGTTCTAGTCCTGGACACATCATAATGTAGCCAAAAACTATTGACTATGTTTTATTTTTATTGTTAGTAATTTGACACCAAAATTTTCACTAAAAAGATTCAACTTTTACGTATATTTTTGTAATGTTTTAGTTATGAAAAATTTTCGTAGCTAATACTTTTTGTCTATGATTTTTGGAACTTCACCTATAGTTTTTAGCTACAGAGAATTGGTGATGCTTTATGCGATAAAACAGAAACATCACAAATAACTATATGTGACGTTTTTGAGATAATTAACTATATATTTTTTCATAGCCAATTGTATGTTGTAGTGTCAGGTGCTCTTCTTTCGTTGGAACTGTTTCTTGACAAATGCAGTAGATTGAAATGCTAACAACAAATTTAATACTACCATTGCGCTTATAGAATTTAAAATGTTTTAGTATCCTTGAAATTGTGTCTTATCAATTTGGGGGGTCCTAGTGTTTGTCAAATAAGTTTATAAGATTGACTCAAATAAGGAGGAATAAGGCAATTGTAAAATAAGTAGTAGTGATTTTGCTCAACTCGGTTACTAAAGATATAATTGGTTATCATAACATATTGTTTATTTTGAATATTTCCTTGAAACCTAAACATGGAATAAAGCTAGCCCTTGGAATATCATTTCTTGAATTAGATCAAGGTATGCCAAGATAGTTGTGGGATGATTTGTTTTAATATAATAAAAATTATTGGCAAAATTTTTAGACGGTTATATAATTAAATTATTTAGTTAATCGTAAAGAGATTAATTGCTTTTGATGGAAACTAAGGAACTAAAAGAGGTTGGACATAACTAACTATTGTCAAGAATCATTAAACTGACTTTGACGTGGAAATGAATTCCTTCAAGACTACTCGAAAGAGAAGACATAGTTTCCAATAGATCAAGATTATGCTAATTGTAGAACTAAAATAATGTGTTTTTACATTCAGTTATGATGTATCTAATATAGTGATATGTTACCTTGTGGTCAAGATTTTCTTTTTAATGTTTAAAAGGAATTATTGCCTATTTTTAATTGCCAAATCTTTTGCTTTAGATGTAAACAGAATGAATCCCTCACCCAATGTGCATTATGATTCTTATAAAATATCTATATTCTTTATGATAGAACAGTTAGTGAATTTTATTAGTTTGGTTCTTAGTTTTCTTTTCTTTATATTATGACACCATTTACTTTATTTTATATTAGCATTATGGGACTTTTAAGAGAAGCCACTTCAACAAAAGTTTCTTACTATTTTCTCAATGAGTTTAATGATTTTAGAGGGCATTAACGGATGCATTGTCTAGTATGTATGTATGTATAAAGCTAAGTATAGATTTAATTGGCAAAGTTTACCTGCATAGGAGAGTATTTCAAAGGTCCATGAGTTCATATATCTTTAAACTTTCTAAATGAGGGGTATGCATTCTTTGTGGATTTTTCTTAAGTGTATTAGAGGTAGGATAAGGTATTTCTAAAGGATGTAGGCCAATTTTATCCTTACTGACCAAGATAGTGTATGATGAGGTTGAGATGCATGCCTCTAACCATTTGACGAATTAGAGGAAAAAATCGAAAGGTTTTAATACTACAATAATAAAATCTTAATACATGTTACCAAATGCTTTTGAAAAGTCAATTTAAAGAGACAGTTGACATTATCTTTTTCTCTATAGTAGTTTCTCGAAAGATTTTGAGCTATTATGATATTTCTACACTATATCTCTACCATTTATGAAGGCACCCTAATTGTCACTAATAAGAGATCGAACTATTTCTTATAGCATTGTAGAGAACATTTTGAATATAAGTTTGAAGAGAAAATTGTAGCTAGTTATACATTTATAGTTTTGAAAAGTTAGAAGGGCTTGAGATTTTAGGACTAAGATAATGTTACCATTTGATATGTGCTAATTGCACTATATTTTCAGTATGATCTTTTTGCGAGCAATCAACTTGCATGTTTATGGATTTGTATATGACTTAGTACTTAATTTGAATTATATTTTAGTCAAATGCCTATTTTAGCTACCCAATGAAGAAGTAAATTTGAGCAATTTAGAGCCAAGGTGGAGAAGTTTTGAAGTAATTTGGAGGAACAGGTTTTGAATATGGCTCTATGTTCAGTAACATCACACTTACACGTATTCAAATTGTGTAGCTTAAGGGTGCATTATTCTTTTTCGACAGCTTGGCACATAAAGGAACACAGTGAAAACACATCCCTATATAAGGCCCATATTACAAAAGGATACTTTTAGCTTCTTTGATAGTGCAATCATATGAAGTAACATAGCCAGAAAATGGTCTTATGTTAACAAATAGGAGATCTATATGGTATTGTGCCTAATCCTATGTTTTAAGCAAGATGTATTAGATACAAAATAGAATAAAAATAAACCTAAAATGGGTGTATATAGGTTTAAGACAATACCATGTTGTATACTTATATTAACATTTATAAAATTTTATTAACATTTATAAAATTTAGGTTTTCTGGTGGTAGTAAAGCAATCCAGGACAGATATGGTTTAGTGTTAGTCTTGTGTTGATTAAAATTTTATGGGGTTTTATCATAAAAAGGCTAAAAACATGTTGGAGAATTGAAAATAGACATTTAAGATGTAGCGCTCCACTCTCATAGGGCATATTCCCGAACATACCAACGGTATTCGAGAGTATACTCTACAAGGGTGGCAGGCTACGACAGTTAGTCAACTCATTTCAAATTTTGTTGAACATCACACACAATTTCAGAAAACCAATAATCATTTTCGGCCCATTTTATTCATAACATTTCTAGTCACAAGTGTCACAAATAATAAACACATCATCAGATTTGCAATAATCATTTGAGCCCATTACAATTACAAAACTTGTTTCGTCAACTGTTATTACATACTAAATTCACGTAAACATTGTACAGAATTCATATATAGACATTTTCAACAGTTGCGGAAAACAAATCTTAATACAAAAATGATTGAAGACATATGCAGATGCAAACTGATCCCGACCTTTATCTCTTATTCTATTGCAGTGGCTTTACTTCAATTTGTCTAACTAGGTATCCCCTGAATCTTTGGTGAGTTTTGCAAATTCAATGAGCGAACCATTCTCGATGGGCTCACTCATATCAACACAGAACAATTCATATATTCATATCACATACAGTTTACACATTCATCTAATTGCACATCATTTCACAATTCATTTTTCATAACAATTCAAATAACTCATTTCAATCATTCACTTAATAAAAATCAATTTACAAATATGCAATGCACATGTGCCTCACTTTTAGTTGTTACTTTGTTATGACCGAGTGTCTTTAACTGTCCCTTATCCATTGTGGATATGGGCTTACTGATAACTATTTCGTATCCGTTAGGGATACCAGGCTCATTATACATAGTGAGCCTTTGGCTCTTAATCACATTTTGAGCTTTAAGCTCTTTTTCGGTGGCTACTCCGGTCATAACTATCTTTATCTGATCATGCATATCATGTAATGAAATGCATGAATTCACATATATACAGTCAATCACATTTATTCAGTACACATTCACTTTTCGCATTTTCATCAGATCTATGTCCAGCATTCAACGAAACATTGAGAACATTATTTCTTTTTCATTCACATTTAATGAAACACTTTCAATACATTCACATTTATCAAACTCCTTGGACTATTAATGTCTAGAATTGTCTTAATCACATTTACATCAGTAATAATTCAATACAGAAATTTAAAACAAAACAATCAATTAATGTGAGACCATCTAGGTTATTCACAGTATGCTCCAGATTAGCATTTGTTTCCATGATTTGGAAGCGGCTGGACACTGACGTTCAATCCTGTATATCAACTTCATGAAATATAGACATTGTACACACATTACTAATTTGCACAATCATATAAACATTCAATCGTACATAAACATATATGTCTAACGTATAATGCATGTTAATTTGACTATTCCTGGTACGGTTCTTTAATCTCATCTCTTGATCATTTAAACATCATCATTTATGTATATCAAGCTTGCACTTAGGTTCATATCTCAAAGAACTTGTTCATTCTAATATCATAATTCAATCATTCATCATTTCTTTTCTAGCATCATATGATCACATTATATTCAATTTCTTATTCATTCTTACTTAATAGATATTACTCATCTTCTTTGAATCACGTTAGCATTCATAGGGTCATTTTCATTCTTATAATATCTCTAAATTTCCAAAATTTGTCTCATTGATATCAATCACCCATGTTTAACTTATAACCTTGATTTTCACCTTAAGTATATCACACATTTAATCAATTAATCCATCATCATACTCAGTTCATTTCAAGCCTTGCTCAAGCCGAAATGCGTCATAGGAAAGTACCTAACCATTTGTTGTTTCAAACCTCACATAAAAGAAGAACAATTCATGTAATAGTTATGCCCACGATCATGGATGACTTCCCACGATTGTGGGTTTAGTCACCTGAACGTTTCAACCCTCCCACAATCATGGAAGCATTCCCACGATCATGGGTCCCCAACATTCCTGCTATCTTTCTCCGTGTTATCCAGATTTTTAACTCCCATAAGTTACAACCAAACCATCTTATGCTTAGTTAATCATTTCTACTTCATTTCCCTTTCATTCTCACTTCATTTCCAACTCAAAAATATTCTTGAAACACATCATATATCATTATCTCTAAACTACCATATTATTTCTTCTCATTTTAAGAACACTATATTAGTCTTTTCTTTAACTTCCAGACTCAATCTATATCCTCACATAACAAGTTATAATTTATGGTTTTCATATACCCAAAACAGAACATATTTATATCATTCCTTCTTCAAAATTTCTACACTCATTTTATACACAACATTAGGTTATATACACATTTCTTTATTCATCAGTTATCAACTCTCATCCAAACACCAATTTTCTTATTAATTATATATACAAAAACAAGACATCTATATGCTCATTTCTTTACTCATGTTTCAACATACGTTCATCACCATTCTATGATCTATCAACTTCTAACTATCATAAGTTATTTCTCATCATATACAAAAAATATGACATAAACCTACTTGTTTTCTCATCAATGTATCATCATATTTCAACTCCTCTATCATTATCATTTAAATCTCAAAATATTATCACATATGTTTATATTTAACAAATCTAGAAGAATAATATTCTACCTACTTGATTAGCTCAAAACTTCTTCAAAAACCACTATGAAACCCTAGCTTCCCAAACATCATATGATCATCTTTCATGGAGGGATGGGTTGGGTGTTTTAATAAAAAGATGAAGAAGACAAAAAAATGAGAGTAGCAAGTGAAGGATGAGAGCAACGTTCAAGATGATAAGAGTTGAAGATGTGGTAAATGGAGAAGAAGAAATGAAGAAGATGAAGAAAGAAGAGAGCATGAAACAAATGAAAAACAACGTAAAGTATGGTCTTTTAGCATAAACATGTGGGTTAAGGAATGTGGCAAGGCAAGTGACACTTGTCACTTGCCACATGTCACTTCCTTATGGTCTCCACTTGGCTCTTTTAACTACTAGTCCATTTATCTCCAATTTTTGTTCCAATTGTCTCTCAATTTTCTATGACACTTGTCATTAAATCTTATTATCACTTATTAACAATTTCTACTACCATTTGGCACTTAATTCTACTACCATTTATCAATTGTCTTGCCATTTGGCATTTTTCCTAGTCCATAAATATACATAAATATCATAAATTTCCCAAATTTTCACAAAATTTATAAATTAATATTTATATTCACCAAATCAATTTTCAAGACAAATAATCCACAATTCACATTATAATCACCTTAAAATCATTTATACCTCGGAATATGTCAAATGAGTACATAAACAGTCATTGAAATGTGTATAAAAATCAATTCGCGCGTGCGTGTATGCTACTGATATGCATAAGTATGCAATGTACCTTATAATTTCTCAATAATGGTTCTCATGCACAAAAATTTAGGGTTCCTTAATAAGGAAACACGGGATACTAAAATTCTCCCCCTTAAGAAATTTCGTTCTCAAAATTCTTACCTGATTGATCAAATTGATGGGTGTTTGTTTTCTCATATTGATCTCCGTTTTTCCCACATAACTTTTCCACTGGAATGATTTCTTCTAAATGACTATAGCCAGAGGAATCACTTGGTTTTTCAGTTTCTTATTCAGATACCTCAATATCTTAACTGGTTCCTTAATATATCTTAGGTTACTCACAATTTTACTTCCTATGTCGATGACACATATATCGGATCATTTTCGATATCTCCTAAGCATACTCACATGTGACACAGCGTGAATCTGAAACATCTTTGTTGGTAATACTAAATCATAGGTTAATGGTCCTATTCTCTCTATAATTTCATATGGACCAATTTTTCTCGGGCTTAGTTTACTCTTTTTACCAAACTTTAGCATACCTTGTTAAGGAGATACTCTCAAAAATACTTTATCTTCCACTTGATATTCCATATATCTTCAGTGTTGATCCACGTAATTCGTTTGTCTTTCTCGAGAAACTTAAATTATGCTACATATCTATTTTTCTTATCAACGGTATCTTGATTCAATTATGGGCCTTCAACAATCCTTAGACCCTCTTTATACCAATATAAAGGCGGACGACTCATTCTGTCGTATAACGTCTCATACAGTGTCTTACAGATACTACTATAATAATGATTGTTATAATCAAATTCAATCAAAGTTGTATATTGATCCTATACTCTTAGGAACTCCAAAATATAAGCTCTAAGCATATCTCCAACAGTTAAGAGTGTTGGCAAATCAAACATTTAGTCACACATTTAGCCATTTGCGTCTTCATCCTTGGCCACTAAATGCTATTTCAGCGTATTACTACCAGGATGTATAGGATAGGCTGCTATGTGTGCTTCCTTTAAAATTCTCTTTTCTCAATCATCTGTATCGAGTACACACACTTTTTACTTCCATCACAAAGTATCAATTTTCCAATTCAAACTCAAAATTTAAATTCATTTTCAATTCCTCAATAAGATTCATTAAATTTGAATCCTCACTTTGAACTTTTTTAATCCTTTCGTGTAAAACTGATCTTAAATTCAATATAGCTAATAATAGTTCATCTTACCACAAATTCAATTCAACATTCTATGCTCTTTATTGCACTAGATTTGGTAACCTCAATATCTGAATTTGTGTTATACTACTATTGGATTTTCTGCTTAATGCATTAGATACAACACTAACTTTACTAGGATAATGTTCATTTGTACAATCATAATCTTTAAGTAACTCTATCCATTATCTCTGTCTCATTATCTGAAACTTTGATGATCTATATATATCCAAACTGTTTCACCCTACATATTATATCTCCAAATTTTCAAATACTATTGCAGCAAGTTCTAAATCATGTATCAAATAATTAACTTATGAGACCTTAATTGTCTTGATGTATATATAATCACTTTACTATGATGCATCAGAATACATCTTAATTTCTTGAAGTAAAACATCACTATATGTTATATAACTTTCAGATCCAAATGAAATAGTTAACAACAATATTATAATTAGTCAGTGTTTTACTTCCTTAAAATTCTTTTTACATTTATCAGTCCATCTGAATGACATATTCTTCCTCATAAGTTTTGTGAAAAGGGCTAAGATCAGTAAAAACTCCTTGATAACCCCCATAGTATCCAGCTCATCCTAAAAAACTTCGGATCTCACATATATTCCTCGGAGTTTCTCACGTCATCAATACCTCAATTTTTTTTGGGTTTACCTATATGCCCTGTTCAGATACTATATAACCCAAAATACTACTTGATCAAGCCAAACTTCACTCTTACTGAACTTGGCATATAATTGTTTCTCCCTTACAATATGTAAGATTAATCTCAAGTGTTCAAAATGTTCTCTTAACTTTTCAAATATAGTCAAAATATCATCTATAATCACAGTCACTAATTAATCTAAGCAAGGTTGAAACACTTTATTCATTAACACCATAAATGCTACCAGGCATTTGCTAACCCAAAAAAGCATCACAATTAACTCAAATTGCCCATAACTAGTTCTCGAAATTCTTAAGTAACTAGTTCCTCAGATGAGGTAATGTTATCTCAAGTTTTTCTCAATCTCTCAATTGAGTTCTTTTCTCGAATAATTTTCTCCATTCATTCGATTTCACCTAATTTCTTATCGACTTATTCTAATATCAGACTATTCTTATTAGTTTCTCCACACATTTCAATTTATTTGCAAGTCTCAATTTTCTGAACACAAACATCAAATCTAACTTGTACATTCTAAATATGCTAGTATAAAGTACATTGTGGACCTAAGATCCTTTAGCAATAGCAACAACATCTTCTCCAATTCATGAATTTAATAGCGTAGTTGGGCTGCTTTACATTAACAAAATACATGTACTCTTTATAGCATATTCAACTTTCTATGCTTGAGTCCCATTTATAACTGACTTTAATATTCACTTTTGATTTGTTTAATAGTCATTCATTCCTAGAAATGGAACATTTTATTTATATGATATAATTCAATGAAAGTCTCTATAAAAGAAGGTTTCTCCCCTCAATCATCTGTACTGTTTACATAATCTTTATCAGTCAACTATATTCATCATCGCTTTTCAGCCATTCTTAATACTTCAATAAGATCAATTTAAGCTATTCATGATATCTTAATATGATCAATTACCATCACATCTTACAAGATCAGAATATTCTTTATAATAAAGCTCAGTGAAATAGGAGCCATATTCATTTACTCTTATACTTTTGTATGTACCATCAAGATCATTACATCTTATCTAGAGATGTATTTTTGACAAGTCACCAACTAATATCTTACACAAATGATACCTTAATCTTAATTGATCCTGAACAACATTTCTCCCTTTGTGCCTGACCACAATTGTGACAGAATGAAATAATATTAGCCACGATCATGACAGAACCAAATAATCTTGACCACGATCGTGGGGACTATTCCATGATCGTATCCTGTTTCTTTTTTCCTTCCTTTTTCCTCGAATAGTAGCATCATTTACACTTTCATTCTATCATCAATTAATCAATATAAATGTTTTCATGCGTTACTCTGAGTCATCTCAGGACTTTAACTATTGGACTATGACTAAAGAATATTCACTAAGTCATAGATCACATTGTCAGATATGCACTCATAATAACATATCAACTTAACCTTGAAAAATTCTAATACATCGCTATCATTTATCTCATCTTTAAATTATCATTTATTTCATCTTACATATATAAGTTCTTAATTAATTCAAAATTATAGAAGCACAACCATCATGAAGTTCTGATCTCAATTCTACTGACATAGTTTTATGTTAAATCATAACTCTCATCACTCTGACAGATCATCATCCTTCTCATTACTTCTAACAGCTTAAACTCTTAATAAATGTTCATGCATGTGACTCATGTAAATGCGACTCAAACTGGGGATCAGTTGCCAGTGCATGCTATGACATGTCTAAAATGCATTTACGTTGGCACATATTTTGAAAATTGCCTATGTAAGATTCTAAGTCTGGGCTCTGACACCAACTTGTAGTGCCCCACTCGTACAGGGAGTATTCTCGAACATATCGACGGTATTCGAGAGCATAGTCTATGAGGGTGGCATGCTAGGACAGTTAGTCAACTCATTGCAAATTTGTTTGAACATCACACGCAATTTTAAAAAACCAATAATCATTTTCGGCCCATTTTATTCATAATATTTCCAATCACAATTGTCACAAAAAATAAATACATCATCAAAATTCCAGTAATAATTTGGGCCTATTATAATTACAAAACGTGTTTAGTTAACTATTATTACATACTGAATTAACATATACATTGTACAAAATTCATAAATAGACATTTTCAACAGTTGCGGAAAACAAATCTTAATGTAGAAATGACTGAAGACATATGCAGATACAAACTGATCCCGACCTCTATCTCTTATTTGATTGTAGTGGCTATACTCTAAATTGTCTAACTAGGTATCCCTTGAACCTGAAAGACAATGTTGCAATTTTGGTGAGTTTTGCGAACTTAGTGATGGGCTCACTCATATCAACATAGAACAATTCACATATTCATATTCACAGACAGTTTACACATTCATCTAATTGCACATCATTTCACAATTCATTTTCATAACAGTTCATATAACTCATTTCAATCATTCACTTAATACATAACAATTTATAAATATGCAATGCAAATGTGACTCACTTTAAGTTGTTACTTTGTTATGACCAAGTGCCTTTAACTGTCTTGTATCTATTGTAAATATCAGGCTCATTGATAACTGTCCCTATCCATTGGAGATACCAGGCTTGTTATACATAGTGAGCCTTTGGCTCTTAATCACATTATGAGCTTTAAGCTCTTTTTTGGTGGCTACTCTAGTCATAACTACCTTTATATGATCATACATATAATGTAATGAAATGCATGAATTCATATATATGCAGGCAATCACATTTATTCAGTACACATTCACTTTTTACATTTTCATCAGATCTATGTTCAGCATTCAACGAAACGTTGAGAACACTTATTTCTTTCTCATTCACATTCAATGAAGCACTTCCAATACATTCACATTTATCAAACTCCTCAGACTATTAATGTCCGAAATTGTCTCAACCACATTCACATTAGTAATAATTCAATACAAAAATTTAAAACAAAACAATTGATTAATGTGAGACCATATAGGTTACTCACAGTACACTCTAGATTAGCATTTGCTTCCATGATCTGGAAACATCTGGACGTCGACATTCAATCATGTGTATCAACTTCATGCAATACACACATTACTAATTTGCACAATCATATAAACATTCAATCGTACACATACATATATGTGTGAAGTATGATGCATGCTCAATTTGACTATTTCTAGTACGTTTCTTTAATCTCATCTCTTGATTATTTAAACATCATCATTTATGTATATGAAGCTTGCACTTAGGTTCATAGCTCAAAGAACTTGGTCATTCTAATATCATAATTCAATCATTCATCATTTCTTTTCTAGCATCATATGATTACATAATATTTAAGTTTTTATTCATTCTTACTTAATACACATTACTCATCTTCTTTGAATCACATTAGCATTCATAGGGTCACTTTCATTCTTATAATATCTCTAAATTTCCAGAATTTGACTCATTGACATCAATCATCCATGTTTAAGTTATAACCTTGATTTTCACCCTAAGTATATCACACATTTAATCAATTAATCCATCATCATACTAGGTTCATTTCAAGACTTATTCAAGCCTAAATGCATCATAGGAAAGTACCTAACTATTTGTTGTTTCAAACCTCACATAAAAGAAGAACAATTCATATAATAGTCATTCCTATGATCGTGGATGACTTCCCATGATTGTTGGTTTAGTCACCAGAATGTTTTAGTCCGCCCATGATCGTGGAAGCATTCCCACGATCGTGGGTTATGAAAACCTGAACATTCCTGCTATCTTTCTCTATGTTTTCTAGATTTTTAGCTCTCATATGTTACAACCAAACCATCTTATGCTTAGTTAATCATTTCTACTTCATTTCCATTTCATTCTCACTTCATTCCCAACTCAAAAATATGCTTGAAACGCATTATAAATCATTGTTCATCATATATACAAAAACAAGACATCCAAGTATCCATACATTCATTAATGTTTCAGCTCACGTTCAATTCTATTATCAACTTCACTTTATCTCTAAACTGTCATCTTATTTCTTCTCATTTTAAGAACACTATATTAGTCTTTTCTTTAACTTCCAAGCTCAATCTATATCCTCAAGTAACAACTTATAATTTATGGTTTTTATACACCCAAAATAGAACATATTTATATCATTCCTTCTCCAAAATTTCTACACTCATTATATACACCAAATTAGGTCATATACACATCCCTTTATTCATCTATTATCAAATCTCATCCAAACACCAATTTCCTTATTAATCATATATACAGCATGACATCTATATGTTCATTTCTTCACTCATGTTTCAACATATGTTCATCGCCATTCTATGATCTATCAACTTCTAACTATCATAAGTTATTTCTCATCATATAAACAAAAGTATGACATAAACCTACTTGCTTTCTCATCAACGCATCATCATATTTCAACTCCTCTGTCATTATCTTTTAAATCTCAAAATATCATCACATATGTTTATATTTAACAAATCAAGAAGAATAATATTCTACCTACTTGATTAGCTCAAAAATTCTTCAAAAACCACCATGAAACCCCAGCTTCCCAAACGTCATACGATCATCTTTCATGAAGGAATAGGTTGGGTGTTTTAATAGTAAGATGAAGAAGACAGCAAAAATGAGAGTAGCAAGTGAAGGATGAAAGCAAGGTTCACGATCATAAGAGTTGAAGATGTGGTAAATGGAGAAGAAGAAATGAAGAAGATGAAGAACAAAGAGAGCATGAAACAAATGAAAAACAATGTAAAGTATGGTCTTTTAGCATAAACATCATGGGTTAAGGCATGTGGCAAGGCAAGTGACATTTGTCACTTGCCACATGTCACTTCCTTATGGTCTCCACTTGGCTCTTTTAACTACTAGTCTATTTGTCTCCAATTCTATTCCAATTGTCTCCCAATTTTCTATGACACTTGTCATTAAATCTTAATGTCACTTATCAACAATTTCAACTGTCATTTGACACTTAATTATACTATCATTTATCAATTGTCTTACTACTTGGCATTTTCCTTAGCCCATAAATATACATAGATATAAGAAATTTTTGAATTTTTCACCAAAATTTCTAGATTAATATTTATACTCACCAAATCAATTTTCAAGACAAATAATCCACAATTCACATTATAATCACCTTAAAATGAGTGCATAAATAGTCATTGCAATGTGTATAAAAATCAATTAGCGTATGTGTGTATGCTAATGATATGCGTGAGTATACAATGCACCTTATAATTTCTCAATAATAGTTCTCATACACAGAAATCTAGGGTTCGAACCCTTAATATGGGAAAACAGGATACTACATAAGAGGACCAAAAATCAGTTACGATGCAAAGGAGACTTAAGAGCACATCATCAAGAAATAATGTTGGAGAAAAGTAAGATTCCATTATGACTCAATAAGAAGTGTCAAGGTCTAAGAGCCAAATACCTCTCTCTTCTATGATGTTATATTTATTGTTTATTTTTGGTTTACTTTATTTGATTATAAACTAATGGGATGCAGATTTAGGTGGAATGAACCTTATAATTATGTTTTGAGTTGATTCCTTTGATTTAATGAAACATTATTATTTCTTGAGGAATGTTCTTATATGCTTATTATGCTGGATTAAAGTAATTCTTATCTTGGATTAAAGTAGTGAATGTAGAAGGTCTTATATATAACCTAGGTCACAACAAAGGATGAACGTTGAATGGAGTCCTATATATATGATATATAATCTTTCTAAGTTAGTGTGAAATTTATCAAGGGAATTCATATAATGTATTAATGTATTCTTAAGGAGTTTTGATGCAAGAGAACTTTCAATCAAAATGTTTAAGAATAAGGATTGTATTGATTGATCATAAGTGTAAACTGTAACTTTAGAATTCATATCAGTAAAATAAACTATGATTATTAATTAAATCGAGATAAATTCAAGATAGGACTTGTTTTAGGGGGATTCTTCATTTAAATCTATTATATCTACTAATTATTTATTCTTATCTTTTGCCTTACCTAATTAACTTTTATTCATTGTTGTAATTTAGTTTATTTTCCTTTTAATCACATCATTTATTTGTTAGATTAGATAATAAAAAGATGGTTATTACTAATAATTATAGTCCTCATAAGATTGATACTTAACTAACCTAAGCTACATTATAAAAATGATAAATGCACTTGCCTCAGTAATTCTTTAGTATTATTTTTATGTTTCATTTCATTTATATCATATCAAGTTTTTGATGTTGTTATCCATGATTATAATATTATGAAAGACTTATTTTTATTTCTTGTACTTATATTTTTAATTTCTTAATCTAAGTATTTCTTTTGTTTTCTTTTTTATTTATTTTCTTTTATTTTCAGAGCTGTCTTTCTTGATCTTGCGATTATGGTTAAATTTCAAGATTAGGGTATTTCCTACTTTGTCAACTAAATATAATAAAAGGATAGGTAGAATAATATACTACTAGAGATAATGCTATGCTCTCATTTATGGCATCATTGACGCTTAGAAATAGAGGTAAGATAATTTGTATTTGCAACTCAATTGGTTATGATATTTGTATTAATGATCATTCTAATTATGAATTTCAAGCACCTTATGGTACTTGACAACTAACCAATCAAGATTATTTTATGGGGCACTAGCTTCAGATCATTGCTACGGTGATGCTTATAATCTAGAGTGGAAAGACTATCTAAATTTTGCATAGAACAATCAAGCTTTATTTGAATTTCAACAATAACAACAATAGGGGAAGCCTAGTCTCGAGGAGAATGTGACAAGATTTAGCATTAAAATTGAGATTGGTATATAAAGATATAGAGAAAAATATTCCATTCTTATGTGGGGCAGTCAAGTTTTGGCAATATTCATTCAGCAATAATAGTAAGAAGGGAAGTCAAGTCTTGAGGTCCATAAAAAAATCCATTACCACAACTTAGGCTTCTTTCTAGAGGATCGATGCCTTTATCTATAACCTGAAGATTTAGATTAGACATCTCACTAAGATAATCTCTAAAAAGCAGCAAGGTGTTTTACTTAACAACACTAAGTCAAACAATATAGAGTAAGTCAATACAGTAACATTGGTCAGGAGTTTTAGGTTGAAGAGAAAGAGGAAGATAAAGAAGAGAATGATGAAGCTAGAAGGAATAAGAGAAGGATAAGGAGCCAAAGGAGGAAGAAGAGAAACAAGATGAATTGCAAATGAAATTATGATGAGATCATAATTATGCGATTCATATTGCATTTATGTAGTATCTTTAAATTGTTCTTAGTCATTGATCTATTAAGACTGGATATTAATAGGATGTAAAAAGACTAATAGACATTACTTTTTTTTTTATAAAGGAAGAAGTCTATCTCATAGGTTAAAGTATGGAAATACTTAAACAACTATGTGAGTGATTATTAGAGAATACTTTTACTGAACTGGCCCTGTATGAGAATTATACATAGAATATTAATTGTATGTCTATAAAAATTCTGATTGTGATGATTGTATAATTGATCCTTTGACTTAATTGGTATTTAATTAGAATTATTTGTAATTCTAATTAACTTAATGATTATTTGACATTATTTTTGTATTTTGTTTTATTTATATCACATCAATATTGTTAAATTCCTTTAAAAGAGTTCCTGTATCAAAAAGGTTAAGGAATGCCTTTTCTAAATTCCTTCTAAGGAATGCTTTTTTCTAAATTCCTTCTAATCAAGTGCCAACTTTTGATTTAGAAATGACCATTGAAATTATACAGACTTGTTTCTTTATTGAAGCTGAAATTGTTGAGTGTCTTGTGGACATCTTCGTTACTGAAAGGTCCTCTAAGAAGCCAGTTACAAAAGGAAAAAAGGTTTTAGGATCTAGGCTAGAGATGTCTTGGTGAAACAACCAGTTTCCCTTCCAGTGCGAGTAGAAGTTTGAAGTGCTAGAAGATTAGATCCTTAAATGAATCAGAATTAGAGAATTGAGCTACAATGCTATCTTGAAAGGTTAAAATTCTGCTGAAGTTTCTTATGGCATGAAAGAAAGATAAATTATCAAATTCACCTTTGAATCAATTTATGCCAACTTTTTGGTGTACAAGTCGTTATGCTGATGCAATGCCTCTTTATTGCGCACATGAGATGTTTTCCCAAATTCTTTAACGACACATTTTATGGGTTCAGGTTTAGGAGATTTTGACAACTTTTCAACTCTATTTTTTATTCTTTAATTCGATGAAAGTGTTGCCAACTCTACTTTTGTTGAGCTATTTAAGAGTTTCTCTAAATATTTTCAATTTATTAATGTATTTATACTAAAGGTATCTCGCAATTTCATTTTCCCATACTCTCGTGACGGTAATATTAAAGTTGGGCAAATCAACAAGGAGGTTAATAAATTTAAATGGCCACCTCTTGTGCTGAACTTGTTTTGGTATTATAGGAAAGGAAACACAGTGGTCTGAAGTGCTTTGGCTTGTAAAAAATGTTAAGGAAGAAATTAATTAACAAGGAATTAAAATTCTTCTTCTGTGCAGCTGATCTAATGTAATCCTGATTGATTGCTGCATTGTTTTTTAATTTATTTAGCGGTAGCTTATCAGAGTGGAAATCTGTCATTCATTATAAGAGTACGTACTAAGTTTAAAAGGGCAAACATATATATATACTGTCCTCTCAATCCAAAGCCGACCACGAAATTGTATATATAAAAGCTTGTATATCTAGGAAAGATCTTTATAATCAATGTGTGGATACTCGCTTCAACACAGTATCTGTTTTGAAAAGGCTAAATGGGCATCGCGAATGGACAAGACCTCTCGAGGACATAGGTCTCCATAAAGCTATACACAATTATATAATTAAGCTGACATCTACATTTCACCCTTGGTTTTTATCGACGGGTAGAAACACTTAACTATTCTTTTGTTTTATACATCTCTTCAAATTCAATCATATGACGTGGTAAGTGAGATGTTTAATTTGCCAGATGCCACTACAGTTGATGGAATGGAGACGAGAGGAATGCCAAAGGGAGGAGTTCAGTTTTCATGCTACCCATACCAACATCTGTCTTAGAATTATCGCTCCCCTAATAAGTTTTAAACTAAAACTCAAAACTTACCATATTCATACTAATTTACCATATTCAAAACTCTTTTAGATCCTGTAAGAGTAAAGAACAACCTTGAAATTGGAGTTTTGGGAGGCGTCAAGGTCCTTCTGTTTCAGGTGATGGTGAAAACGATGACTTCTTTCGTAAAACATATCGATTTAGTACTGCATAAGACAGATTATTTCACCTATGATGAAAACCTTGGTTTGGACAACACTTGCTTCGGCATCTTCTTTGAATTATGCTTTGATGCAACAGCCAAGGGACGGCGCAACAATATTGGGCTAGGCATGTTATACTCCTAAAACCTTAAAAGTTGTCATACTCCCAACTGTTGAAAACACTGGACTAGCCCTTCGGCCACTGGCGATCTGATGAATTTCGATCTTCAAACTTAAAAACCTGTGTTGGGTCAGGGGAGTCCTCAACGCTTCTGTCCTTCTCAGTGATTCGGGCTCAGTCTCTCTGAAGATAATAGGGCTCCACGCCTGATCTCCCGAATGCCTAACTTGGAGTGAAAACTATGGATCACTACTATAAGTAGGACTGTGTAATGGCTTACTACTGGCTTTCCTAACTAAAATCTTACATCGTTCTTACTTGTATACGGTTAGAACTCAATTCCAAGTCATACCAGGATGCAGTACTATACTAATTATGATCTTACAGGCAGAATCACATAATAAAATTCAAATTTTATTACACTAAACAACATCCCACCCGAAGCCATACCCTTAGACAGAGGTGCTTGAAAACTAAGATGCTCTTTTGTACTTAAAATAGATGGCGACTTATTTACTGTATGCATGGAATTACATATTTATAATCTCTCATAATCAAGAAATGCGAAATTGTGGTTTCAATGTTTCGTTATTTTTTTAGTAGTCATATTATGCATCCCTTTACATATTTTGTATGAATAAAAGTAAAATAATATATTAAATTATGAGATCGTATTAAGAAATTATAAATTATACAATAAAATATTGATATTAATAATTGTTAAATAACAGGACCTTTAAAATTAAATTTAACCATGATTTTGTAATTATAGTACATAGCCATGTTTGTGATTTTCTCATAAGTTTAAAGTGACGTACTAAAAATTAACTTGAACTTATATACTTGAGCATTGAATATTGTGTTATATGCTCGAGGCTTTGTGGAAATACTGTTAAATATATAATTTTATATCCATTAGGAAAACAAATTAGTAATATTTTTATATATGAATTGATAAATAATTTAAAATATTAAAATATTAGAAAATGTATATGAGGTCAAGAGAAACATAATTTTTTAAGAAACTTTAAAAATGTATTGTTATTTGTAAAAAGAAATTGTAAATATAATTTAAAGCTCAATGATGTCTAATATGTATTTATTTTCTTCAAGAGTCCACTAGGAATAAAAATCATAGGTTTTGGGGGCCCTTTCAAAATTTTATTGACCTTCCAATACTGTTAATTCCATATCAATATGAACATGGAAAATGAATAATGAGGGAGTAGATCACAAAACATCAAGAAGATGGAGACAATATAAATTCACTTTCAAAATCACAATCTTTCACTAGAAATACGACACAAAAACATAGCTTTCACTACGTATGTGTCACTCTCATACCATAGTAGTCTTCAGCAATTGCAAGTAATTTCGATGAAACAAAACTCTCAAAGCTTAGCAAAATTTGTACGAGGCCGTCCCTTTGGGCAGACTTTATCCCTCGAACCAAAAAACAAAAAGACAGATAAAAGAGGCAAGAAAGTAAAAGATTCGGAGTTCACGTTGTTTAATTAGCAAATATGCACGCAATCCCTTGCAAACGTTTTCTTTGATGTTGCTTCCAAGGTTTATTTTCGTGTTGGATGTTGGGAAATTGGGAAATTATCTCATTATTATGGTAGAAGCAAATAAAATATTTACATAATTTTTCAAAAAAGAAAATTTTTTAAATTTTATAAAGAAAATTATTTTAATTTTATAATGTGATTACTTTATAAACATAATAAAACATCAAACATAGTATGAGTATTGATTTTTTCTACAATTCCCCTTAAATTTATATGTAATTCATTAAAACTATGTAAGTGTTTGACACAAATAAGTGGAGAGAAATTTATAAGTAGTATAGAAATGGGTAAACTAAAGGTGTGAGCTCTTATAGAACCTATACTTATTTATAGTAAGATTTGAATCTTTATTAGTTTAATTCAAAAAGAATTTTAATATCAATTAAATTTTAATTAGAATTACAATTAATTCTAGCTAAACAATAACTACATCTTAATAAGATCTAATATCTAATATTAGTCTTTATTTATCAAATATTTTATATTTGATCTTAAGTATCTCAAACTTTACAATTAAATTAACTTCATTAAATTAGTTTTTCTCTCTTCAATTATTATTTATGGGTAACTCATTAATTGTCTAAATCTGTTGACAATGTATATAAATTATAATCCTAAATAGTATTATGATTAGATAAATCAAACTCTTTTAATTTATCTTTGATTTTCTAATTAAATAATTTATATCAATATATCAAGATTGTTGTTTAGAAACACATCATGATCATCTAAAGATTAGAAATGTTAAAGAAATTTTGAATGAAATTTTATTATACGATTTTTTAGAATTTAATTATTTCATTTTATAATATTTTGATTACAAAAATATGGAATTAGTGTCTACTCCATTTGAAACTATATTCTCAAAATCTCGTTCCACTTTGGCTTAAGTTTTCTTAAATCAATACTAATTGACAATAATGTAATATTATTCGTAATTACTTTAGAATAATGATTCTTATATTGATCATCTAACTACTTCTATATAGTTCATGCCATATTCAATAACTATCAAGGAAGCTCCTCTTGACTACGAAAGATTATAAGTAGTATCAAAATATAATAACTTTATATGATATACTTTGAAGATCTTAATTCGAAGAATCACTTATATAATTATTACAATGAGCATTTATGTAGATATACAAGTATGTTTTGTATAAAATTCTCATATGAAGTAGTTCAGTGGACTTTTTTTTTAAGAAGCACTCACATGTTTATTTAAATATTTCTATACTTTAGCATATAAGATAGAATACTTCCTTTATAAAAAAGAAATATAGCACGAACTAATCTTTTTGCTTTTTTAATGTTCAATCTTAATAAATAATCTAACAAAAATAATTTAGAGATAATAAATAAATGAAATATAAATATTATGATTATGATCTCATTATGAATTTATTTATAAATATATTTATTCTTTGGACCTTATCTTATAAATTAGTTATTTAAACAAACATATATAATAGAAATAATTTTTTCAATTATTTGTGTCAGAAATACTCAGCTAATTGACTGTTTGTAGGGGAAAAACCATCACACTAAACATTATTATTTCATTTATTTCACAAGATTGTGATTAATCAACATAATATTGTAAATTAATTATGTATTTTTAATTTATAAAAATAAAACAAATAGTATTGCCATTCTAACTAATAAATAAGAAAGAAATTCTTTTTGATGACTGAAAATGTTGACTTGTGATAAATTGTTTCAAGTGTTCCATTCATTCCTACTAAATTCATATATGAGAGAAAAGTTCCTAAACTAAAAAAAGAATTGGACATTTAAGATCAGAGACTAATTTCCTTGAATAATAAGGCTTTGAAATTTTATTTTATGCATTAGGAAAAAAAATTCAATAATCTTTATGTTTGAAATGACTAATGAAATTTTTTATAATTTAGAAGTTAAATATAAGGAACAAATCAAGCAAACATGAGTAAAGTGATCATGCTAACAAATCAATATAAATTTCAAATGAAGCATGATGAAAGCATATCTGGTATGTACACTACATTTATTGATACTATTAATGCTCATAGAGGCTTAGGCAATATATAAATTAAGGGCCTCTTTGTTTCCATTTATGATTTTAGTTTTTAGTTTTTGTTTCAAATTTATAAAAATCTGTTTGTTTGAATTTTTTTTGTTTTCTTCCAATTTTCAAAATTTATGAAAACCACAAAAATTGAATTTTGTTTTTATATTTGTTTCACAACTTAATTTACTATCAACTAAATATATATCATTTAATATATTAATTATGAATACTTTAATTTTATATAATATTTAATTAATTTAATTATAAAATTTAATTAAATATATTTTTTATAAATTAAATTAAATTTCATTAATAATTATTAATGAATATGGTTAAATTTAAAATATTTTCAAAATATATAAATTTTAGATAAAATTTTGATTTAATAATTTAAATATATTGAAAATAAATATTAATTCATAAATAAAATTTAATTTATACATTATTTATTTTAATAAAATAAAATAATGATTATTGATAATTTATTAATAAATATTAAATAAGAGATTAAAATAAATTTAACTAATTAAAAAATTTATCTTTAAGTTTTATTTAATATGTCATTGTTATTAGTAATAAAAATATTACTATATTGACGTTAACAATAAAATAGAAATTTGATTTTATTTAAAAAAACAAAAAATAATAATAGAAAACAAAAGCTAAAAACTACAACAAAAAAATAAAAGTGGAACCAAACGATCAATAATCTTAAAGTGGTGAGGAAATTGCTTAGGTCTTTTCCAAATTCTTGGGTAGCTAAGGTAATGGTAATTTAAGAAGAAAATGACCTTAATATGCTACCATTGAATCTAATGGGAAAAATACCTTTTCCTCCTTTTAAACATATTTTAAATCAAGATTAGAGTATGATCATATATCAAAGGTTCATAAATTAAACTCGGCTTTACTTTAGGGACTTAAAGAAAACACTGACCATTAATTAGAGCCTTATCTACTTTTTCCTAATATGCCACTTTAATCTTTTTTTACTACTCTTAGTTTCCCTTAAACCTCAAATATATAACCCCTAACTTCTCTACACAGTCATTGAAATTAGGAGAGTAGTTTTTCAAGGTCACACAATGACCTTATGCTTCTGATGTCATTAATGTACTATTTGAATCTCCTAAAATAATCTAAGGGCTATTAATCATGGAGCCAATCTCTTGTAGTTGATCCTAAAGCATTTTCATTTAAAAAGCATTATTTGATCCATAAATAAAGGAAATCATCACTTCTGTATTCTCTTATATGAACACATAAATAAGTGCACAACATGATCATTAAATTGCAAAGCTTGCACGTTAAACAAAATTTGACCAGAATTAATCGCAATATGTGATGGTTTGACAAGAAAGACCATTGATTCCCACAAAGATAATCTTCCCCTATTCAATTTAGTCTCTAAAATGCTTATTAAAGCAGACTTGCTGTTCATAATGAAGTCCCTTAAGAATAATTGTTTTGAGGGGCTTTAACTACCTCATGTTCCAAGAAATTATTAATATACAAAAGGTAATTTTAAATTTTGGTCCTCTTTCCCTATTCCTTGACCATCTTCTTCTATCCACTTTGAATTCCTCATTATCTAGCTTCTTACCATCACTTTTTTGCTTTTGTTAAGGATTGTTTCACATTAATTAGAGGACCATTTACATCGATGAATCCTCCTTTTGAACCAACACTTTCATGCCATGATTAGATGCATCAATTTCCCCCTCTCTAGCCCTTCACCATAAATGGCCTTCCTATTTATGGTTATTTAAACTAGGCTAAAAGCCCAACTTGGGGCTTAACCTTTTTTTTTGAGTTTGACCAATTTGGGACTTAAATTTATAACTTGCTCATAGAAGATCTAAAATTTCAAGAGTCTGCTCAATTTAAGACCTTTTTGGATAGAAATTAGGGTGTGTTGTACACAGGTCATTACATACAACAACGTGGCACCGTTACCCTTGTTTTAAATGCCACTTATAAAAGAGTAAAAGGTTTTAAGTTTTAACGTTAAAATTTTGTAAATTTCCTAAAGTAAAAAAAGAGAAACCTAAAAGTTATAGAAATCCCTAAAATCTCACCGTTGCCCCCCTCTCTGACGAATCTTCACCATCGGCCATTCCACTCCAGTCTTTGTGCAAGGGTTGTCTTGCCTAGTTCACGCATCAAAACAGTCACTAGAACAACACTTCATCCCTCGTTGAAAGGGTTGTGTTGCCTGGTTGACGCATCTTCACCATCCCCCGATTCACACTCCAGTCTTCATTGAAAGGGTTGGCTTGCCTAGTTCCTGCATCATCTCTCGAAACTAAGGTAAGTCCTGGGACAGAAATTAGCCATTAGACTTAAAAGAAGAAGATTATCTCTAAAAAAATAAACTTGATAATTATGTTATGGTTCCTTTAACCAAGGAGCATAGTGTGACTTCCATAACCAATTATGATTCCATGTAATTTTAGTGCTTCTAATGTTATTAATTGTTCATGTTTGCTAGTGTTAATGTAATGACTTTATCTCTTTTTAAGTAGCTTAGAATAGGTGAACTGAAGTCTACTATAGTGTCACTCTAACTTATGTATATATACAAGTTAATCGTTTTTAAAGTTACTCTTAGATCCTTATTTATATATACAAACCATATGGATGTATAGTCATTACCTATGATCTAAACATTTTGTCTATAGACTAAATTATTCATCTCTCAATAAACTTGCTTCAAGAGAGGACTAAGTTTTTTTTCTACTTCTTTTATAAGTCCAATTATGCATTCAAAGGAAATTCCTTACAGTAAAAAATCATAGATATATTATTGAATTGACTCTTTATAAATTATTCTAAATGAGGCTTTAATATAGTGCTCCCCTATACTCTTAATATGAAGGGAACATAATTTTAAAGTTATTCAATGAAGATTTTAGGATTTGTGCTAATCACATGGAAGCTAATGATATAAAGTATAAAGAAAATTTCTTTAGTTGGAGGAATTAAAAAAATTGGAAATTGACACATAAAAAAAAATGTAGATGGGTTTTAGCCGCTGATGATTGGTCAGATGAATTTCTACAAAGCAAAACAATCCTTCTTAGATCATTCTTCAAGTATCATTCAAAACTTAACCACAAGTTAGTTTGTAATTGCCAATGATGTATTGTTTTCATGTTGTTGTTTACAATACTATGACTATGATGACTATCATTGATGTTAACATAAAGTTCTGATTTAACATTCTAGTAGTAACTTAAATCTGAAAGATTCTAATTACTAGAAACTTAAAGTTAATGTAACAGTTGACTTGATAAGGATTGCATTTAATATGAGTATTTTTGAAACATTGAGGCATAATAAACCATTAGGTAGGTATATAGGCTGGAAACCAGTGATGTAGCTCCTATGAGGCTTATAGGTGATTTCCTACTACTATATGAGGTTAGTAGGAAATGCCACTAACTTTCATGTGTTGTGCTGTGCTTCAATTTGTCACTTTCACTTCAGTGTTTCTTGTCACCTTTCACCATTCTAAATTAGTTGGTTGATGGAATTGTTATGAATATGTTAAGCATCATGTGTTGTGCTAGGCTTTAATTTCTCACTTTCACTTCAGTGTTTCCTTTCAACATTCTGACTAAGTCTCTTCATTTTCCTGGAGTTCGTCATTTCAGTTTGGCATAATAAGGTAACTCTGAGATTTCACCATGCGGGATGTTTTGCTAATGTGGGTGATAATATTTTCTATAAGGGTGGTTTTATGGATGAAATTCAATTTGATCCTAACTTACTAAGCTATTTTGAATTGGTTAATTTATGTAAGAGAAGTGGGTATAATAATGTGAAAAAGATATTTTATCTTTGCTTGGTTTTAAACTATGTAATGGTTTGAGGCTTGTACGAGATGATGCTAGTGTATTTGTATTAGATATGGTTAGTCAGATGATGGGTACAGGTGGTATCGATACTTATATTGAACATGGTGTAGATACCTCTATTGAAGTGATTGAGGATGAATGTAATGAGGTTAATCAAGGTAATGTAGTTGACGATAATGGTGAGGATGTTAATAATGAAGGGTTTGGAGGCAATGTAGGTAATTTAGACGATGTGTCAAATGTGGAGGATGAAAATGATGCAAATTTGGAGAATGAAGATGATACAAATATGAAGGTTGAAGAGGATGACGAGGATGAAGAGGATTTAAAGCAACAAAATAAAGGTAATGGTCCGGATGAAGATGTTGAAGAGGATTTGGAGCAAGGAGATGAAGATAATGGTCCAAATGAAGATGATGGAGATAATGGACCACATGAAGTTGATGTAGATGATGAAGATGAGGTAGTTTTGTCTAAATATTATGATAGTGATAAATATGGAGAACTTGTTAGTGATGTGGATGATATGGTAGATGATGTTACTATAAAGAAAAGTAAACACCCTATTTATGATGAAAATGCAGCTGAGCCTTACATTGAACTAGGGATGATTTTTCTTAATCATTTGTAATTTAAGCGTGTAGTAAGTTTGTTGTCCATCAAAACAAAGAGGGTTGTCATGTTTACCAAAAATAAGACCAAGTTTGTCCAAGGTAAATATAGTACAGAGAACTACCCTTGGCATATATATGGAGCATTTGATAAGAATTTGAAGTCATTTTAAGTTAGGAAATTTAGGAACAATCATGCCTGTAATAGGGTATATACAAATCCTAGGATGAACACCAATATCTTATCTGACTTGTTGACGGATAAGCTTAAAAGGGATCCATTTTTGAAGAATGATGATATCAAATTTTACGTTAAGGATTGTTTAGGTGTTGAAGTGTCCATGAGTATGGTGAGAAGAGAAAAAAAAAAGTAGACAGTATTGTGATCAACATTAAAGAGGAGTTTAGGAAGCTTTGGTCTTATGCTGACGTGATTAGGCATACCAACCTAGGAAGCATTGTTACATTGACAGTGTCTCAGCCAATTCCAACATCTCTACCTGTATTTGAAAGAATGTACATATGCTTAGAAGCTATTAAACATGGGTTTAGGCATGGATGCAGGCATTTTCTTGGCCTAGATGGATGTTGGCTAAAGACCAAAACTAAGGATGAACTTCTATATGTTGTGGGAAGAGATGGAAACAATCAAATGTTTCCTATTGCTTGGGATATGGTTGACGTTGAGTCGACATTCACATGGAAGTGACTCATTGAACGGATGAAAGAAGATTTACCTCACTTAGGCTCTGAAATTGGTTGGACTATAATGACTGACCAACAAAAGGTAAAAGTTTTACATCAATCTTGTTTTTACTTTCATTGAGAGTGTAACTATTGTGAAATATGTAGACTTGTTTCCATATGCCTATTCAAATGGTTATGTTTTCCCTTGTAGGGACTTAATAGAGCCGATTTGTGTCCAGATGCTGAGCATAGGTTTTGTGCTAGAAATGTTTAAGTGAATTGGTATGGAAGAGGACGTAAAGGGGAAGAGATGAAGAAGCACTTTTGGAAAATTGCAAAATCCTTCACAGTAAGGGAATATTAAGAAAATTTGGATAAGCTCAGAGCCAAGAAGTAAAGGGTAGAACAAGATATTGAGAGTTATGCATCAGTTCAGTAATAGTGCCGGGCTTTCCAGAGGGAAGATTCTAGACTGAGTTGGTTGGCAATAACTTATATGAGGCCTTCAATAAGACTCTTGTTGATGTAAGAAAAAATGTCAGTTTTAGGGTTATTTGAGCATATTAGACGAGAATTGATGAAAATAATTGTGAAAAAAAGGAAAGAGGCTTCCAAATGGAAGGGTAATTTAGGACCAAGAATATGGGAAGCAATTTAGAAGAGTGTTATGATTGCTTAACATTGTTCAGTACATTATAATGGAGAAGGAGCGTATGAGATTGATCATGGATAGAGCAGATATGTGGTGAGGCTTTAGAACAAAATATGTTCTTGTAGGAGATATACCCTCTTTAGCATTCCTTATGCACATGCCATATGTGCTATTAGAGATAGTAGGGTTAATATTGAAGAGTACACTTATAGTTGTTTATGGAAGACTGAATATGTCAAAGCATATGGGAAGGCAATTCAACCGATGCCTAGTATAAAGGCGTGTCCCATTAGCAATAAAGAAACTATTAGGTCACCAGAATTCAAACAAGGGCCTGGTAGGCCCAAAATAACTAGGAAAAAGGGCATTGATAAGCCTCAAAAGAATACAAAAATAAACAAAAAGCAAAATGTTGACCACGCGTCTAAAAGGGGCATGATCATTACATGTAACCACTGCCATACAAAAGGACATAACAAAAGAGGCTGTTGATCGAAGCTTTTTACGTATGCTAAGTTTTAATATTTATAACCTCGATATTTTCACAAGTGCGCGGGTCGTTCGTGTAGTGCCTAAGATATCGTTCCCACGAGAAGGGGTTAATCTAATCCTAAAATCAAGGCTTAACTAAAATTTGTAATAAATTGAAATAAACAACTAATGCAGAAATTATTCAATCAAACAATCAAATTGAAGAATTAAATTCATAAAATATAAACAAGATAGCAATTTTGCACAACCCAATCAAGAATAAGCCTAGAAACTACCAATTGAGAGAAAGGGGGTTTTATCCGACCTTAATAAAAATCTAATCGATTATGAAATTATCAAATTACCGGGTTTAGACAATCTTAGGTTGGATTACTCTCTATCGAGTTATAATCTTTAGTCCTAATTAATAATCCCTAATTTAAATTATGGAACTGTAATCTCTCGATTTTCAATTTACCTAAAACCTAAATTAGTTTTGAATTTGTCTAATAACCTACCGAAAATCTATGCTCAATCTCTCATTACACGAATTTACCAGTTTGATTCAATTCTTATCTATCAAACTACCTAACTCTCCTTAGCCCAATTTGATGATTTCCACTCAGTTCACCTTCTCAGTTTATTACTGAATTATTAAGGACATAACTTAAATCATGAATAACTCGATAAAAACACAATAAATCAAACTTTATTAATATCAAAGATCAAAATCCCGAAGGTGAGTTTAGAAAAAAATCAACAGTCAACAACACCTATTCTCAATGACTATCCTAATTCTATATATCAATAAAATTAAAATAAAAATGAAAAATACTATTGGAATGGATTAGTGGAGGCAGCGACAGTAGAAAACCACTTGTTCCAAGAAGTACTTCGCGTCAAGTTTCTTCTACATGTCTCTCTTATCTCGGTATACTCTCTAGGGTTTTTGAATTGACTGATGCAAAATGTAGCACCCCTTTACCACAGGGTACACACCGAGACACCCGAAGATCATTTCGGTACATATCTTACGATAAGGGCGGGCTACTATCGATTACTATATTCACTTCACATGACATCATATCATTATTCACTTATAAAGCATCATAAGGAAATCACAATATTTTAAAACCAACTT
>JAOQMS010000008.1:21894735-21925256 GCA_027563885.1 Erythroxylum longipes
CAAGTGCTTATGCTGTGAAAAATATTCTGAGAGAAAAGAAAGAAAGAAAGAGAGCAAATACATCTGTAACGTGAGTACGAAAGCTTAAAAAATATCTTTTCGAGAGAAAGAAAGGCTAGAGCCTGAAGAGGCTAAGGAAGCAGACAAAGAATACTTTGTGAAAGAGACCTGAAGAAGATCTACAAATGTAGAAATAATACTTGTAACGTTGAAGGAGATAGTGAAATCTCATATGAACTCTAAGGATTGGACGTAGCCCAAGGTTAAGGGTGAACCAGCATAAATCGCGGTGTCATATTCTCTAACTCTTACCTTTTTTAATTTTCTTATTGTTAGAAGAATAGATACTAATTTCCGCTATTACATTACTCATCAAAATTAAGGGCATTTTTTAAACCTGCAATCATCTGAATTTGTCAAGAAAATCAAGAAGATTTTAAAGATTTATATCTTAGACGATTTAACACAATTCGACCCCCCTTCTTATGTATTTTGCATATTATATGTGATTTATACATTAACAAGTGATTTACTTCAAGTTGCACCAGACTTGACTCATAGACCTTTATGCTTCACTTTTCCTAATTTTGTTGAACATATCACTTTTGAGCTTAAGTTTGGGTTAATCCATCTTTTGCCTAACTTTCATAGACTTGTAGGTGAAGATGTACATAAGCATTTAAAGGGGCCTAATGGGGTGTAACTTTGTATAAAGCCTATAGGGGTGACGAATAAGTAGGTTATGTTAAAATTCTTACCATTTTCATTGAAGGATGCAACAAAATATTGAATTTTTGATATACTTCCAGGGAGTGTGAGCATGTGGATTAAAATAAAGAGGTTGTTTTTAGTGAAATACTTTCTAGTATCAAAGATGTCTAGTATAAGAAAAGAAATTTGCTGGATAAAGCAAAATTATAGAGAATCCCTTTATGAGTATTGAGAGTGCTTCAAAAAGTTATGTCAGTTGCCCTCAGCACAATATCATGGAGAAACTCCTCATCTAATACCTATACAAAGGATTAGTACTTATAGATAGGAGCTTGGTATATGTAGTAAGTGGTGGAGCACTGTGTGAAAAGACTACCATAGAGGCTATAATTTTAATTCAACATATGGTAGCAAATACTCAACAATTTGGCATTCAAAACAATGTTCCTCAGGTAAGTAAGGTAAACAATTCATGTATAGAACATTGTTTAGATAAACTAACATCCTTTGTTAGGTAAATTGCTATAGGGTAGGCATAGGTGAAAACTTGTAGTATATGTGAAAATGTGAACCATGTAACAGATGTGTGTCAAACTTTACAAAATGGAAGCATGGAATATATAAATACTGCAAGATGAAATTTTGTACAACAATTTAACCCATATTCCCAGACCTATAACCCAAGTTAGAGAGATAACTCAAACCTAAGTTATGGAGGGAATAAGCAGTAAAACTATTTCCTAAATAGGTCATAGGATGTGCAGCAGTTTCAGTAAGAGACTAATTCTAACTTTTAGGACATAAGGTCTAGCATTCAAAAGTTAGAGAACCAAATGAGTTAGATGATAGTGGCTATCAACCATCTAGAATCCCAAAGAGGATGAAAATTGCCATCACAACTTAAGAAAAATATGAAGAATGCTAATGCAATCAATTTAAGGGGTGGTAGGAAGCTTAATGATCCTAAAAGGATTACACAAAGGATGGTTAGTGAAGAAGAAATTGATAAGGAGCTTGAAGAAGAAAGGGATATATCATCTAGCTCAAGTTAACTGATGAATCCTAAATTGCTATTAAGACCAATCCTTTAACTTTCCTCAGTAGGTTAGCAAATTCAAACAAGAAGGATAAGGATAAGGCGATCTGGGAGACCTTTCAGAAGGTTAAGGTGAATATAACATTGTTTAATGTGATCAAGTAAGCACTCTTATCAATCAAATTCCTTAGGGAATTATTTACTAACAAGAGAAAGTTAAGAGATAATGAAATGATTAGGATGGGTGAAACTGTTTTTACGGTCTTTAAAGAGAAAATACCTTTTAAGTGTAACGATCGGCATGTTTACCATTCCTTATAAAATTTGTGACACAAAGATTACACAAGCCATGTTAGATTTAAGAGCGTCAATTAATGTTGTGCTTCATTCCATGTATGCTTCTTTAAATTAGGCCCATTAAAAGAAACTCGTGTTATCATACAATTGGATTATCATACTAACACTTACCCAGATGAGGTGATTGAAGATGTGCATATACAGGTGAATGAACTTATATTTCTTGGTGATTTTTATATGATATAATGATAGTTGTGCATTAGTGTGTGTTTTTCTAAGTATTTAGCGTGTGTTTCTTTCATAATAGGTTATTATTGTTGTGTTTTAGGACTTATTTTTCATGTTTTTGTTTAGTTTGATCTTCATAGGTGTTCTTTTATGTTTGATGTTGATTTAGGGTACGAATTGATCATTTTGATGTAGGAATGGAGGGTTGCCACCTTTGTGATTGAGCTAGGGACCAAGAGAGGAGAAGAGAAATGGAGGAATTATAACATAAGAACCCACTATCGTCTGATTCATGCTAATTCCCATGATCGTGGGATACTTAGCCCAAAGAGACACGTAGGTTTCACTTATTTTTAGGTTTTCCTGACTATATAAGGTCATAAACTCCTAGGGATGAAGGGAGCATTGAAAAAGACTTACCTCCTTGTGTAAAAACACAGAGTCAGAGCCTAGAGAGAGCTAGAGAATTAAGATTTCCATTCCAAATTGGGCAAAAAGCATACCAACGTCTGATTTTCCAGAGTCGGGCAAAGAAGAGAGGGGTTTGCTTCATCTAGATCTATTTCATTTTTCTATTCTAGCATCTTTGTTATGGATTGTTTGATTGTTGGGGATGTTAATGACATTATGAGTGGCTGATTTATTTGTAGAGATTACTTTTAAACTACTTGTTGAACTCCTATTTTGTTGATTTGAATGAATGAAGCTTTTGATAAATGTTGAACTTATACCTTATAATATATTGAGAAATTAAGTTGGGTACTTTGTGTAAGGTTATACAATGAGAATTGGCACTCTATAGACCTACATTCATCAAGTTAATTGATTAGTTAGAGAGAGATCTTGGCTAATTAGTTGATTACCCATAGGATAACTTAATAACTAGTTCAATTGGTGGATTGATTTTATAGATTGAGAGATTGCTTAATCATCTCCATTTAAATTGGCTAGGGACAATTAATTACAGCTTGAGAGAGGGTAGTTAATACATTAGGACATCTTAGTTGAGGCATAATTCAATTAACAAGATAGGAGGGATATAAGATAGGGAAAAAGTGATATCTGATTGTTAAAATCTTAAATTCCAAGTTTATCCAATTTGTTTTATAATTTCTTCGTTATTAGTTGTTTGATTTAGTTTAATTTTTTAGTTTATATTCATTAAAATTGGTTATTAAACAAAGAGCAACCTGAATTAAGTAGTGCTTAAGCACAATCCTTGTGGGATCGATATCTACTTTTTACTACAAATTATGGAACTTCCTATAATGCAATAACTATCTTACTGGGGAAACCATTTCTTAACACGACCCAAACTAAGATAGATGTTCGTAATGGTACCCTAATAATGGAATTTGATGGGGAAGCTTCTCATTTCAATATTTTTTATTTTAATAAGCACCCCCAATATGACTATTTATTTTTGTAATTAATGTGATTGTCACTTTAGTATAGGAAAATTGTGAGTGGAAGTATACAAACAAACTAGAAGGAGTTTCAACTGAAAAGAAGATCAAAGCTTTTAATGTCTCGAGAAAAAGCTTTACTGTTGGTCAAAAAGTGCTCTTTTATTACTCTAAATATAAATTGTTTCTGCATAAATTATGTACTTATTAGTTTGATCCTTTTATGATTACAAATGTCTCTCCCTATGGTACATAAGTGATTAAGAATTTGAAAATAGGGAAGACATTAAATGTAAGTGGCTATCAACTCAAGTCTTTTCCCAAAGAAGGTCAAGTGGAAAATGCAAATGATGTGGTCCTCGAAGATCAAAATTTTGTCAAATGATGAGGAAAACATGGAGTCGAGCAAATGACATTAAACAAAGTCGTTGTTTGGTAGGTAACCCAAGGGAAGATTATTCCTTTTCCTTTACGTTTTCACATTTGTTGTTTTTTTAAATGCTTCATTTCTTACATTTGCTGTTACATTGGGAAAAATGTATGTTATAAGTTATAATTATAGGAGTGGGAGTGGGGATCTTTTTCATCGTGAGTGTTTTTAAGTTTGTTTCGTATGCATTTTTAACTTAAAAAAAAGAAAAAACAAAACAAACATCGTCTCTTTCTATTACTTTTAGGACTATATAGTTATAATTAGATAATATAATTAACTAGAAAACTTCATGGAACATTACGCATGTATTTTTACTCTTATGATTGGTCAATTTATGTTATCTTTAGAAGAGTTGTGACTAGTGGGTAGATATAAGTCAGTGAGATTTTGAGCCTTTTTAGATTGAAACATCTATATCAGTCTCATTGTCTTTTATTCATGTGTAAACTTTATGACATGTACATCCTGACTTTGCCTTGATTTTCTATTTAAGACTACATTTTATTGACATACATTAACATGGAAATGATATAGGGATTCTTTGTTTTACTAGCTAAATTAGTCAAATAGCCTACCTAATGATATGATCTTTTCTTTTATTAAACCCATTTGAGCTTTATTAGCTTTTTTGTTTGTGTTAACATTATCAACCTTTAACCTAGCCAAATGTCTTACCCAAGCCTTAAATCTAGTGGAGCATTTGTGATTGTTGATGCTTGTGGATGCATAAGAGCATAAGTGTGAGGGTGTGCATACATACAAGTTGGTTATAATTGATAGAATGTGATTTTATCTTTTATCAATGAATTTCATTGTTAAGGTAGTTTCTTTCAATTTTTTTCTTAGAAAAAAGGACAAATAGAAAAGAAAAAAAGAAAAAAAGAAAAAAAAGTTATCTAGGAGAAAAATAATTTATTTTGTAAAGTAATTCATGTTAGTCTTTCCTTTTGAAGTAACTAAACCAAGAAAGAAACGGTTTAACTAGGGAAATAAGGGGATGTCTCTCTCTTCCTAAGCCCCTGATTCTTCTCTCCAGGTACTTTCAACTAGTTAATAAGAGAATTCCTTATCTTTTGACAAGCTTAGGTTCATACCCCTACTAAAGAGTTATAGTTTCTCTACTAATAAAGGTGTTGAATATAAGAACATATAAATAAAAATTATCCTTGGTGAGGCTTTTATTAAGTAGCGCCTCTTTTTCCCCTAAGTTCATCATGGTCAACAGCAACAAGAAAAAAATTTAAATTAAAAATTGTTTTTATAAGTGAGGAAGAATTATATATTTTCAAATTCATTACAGAGTATATGCTTAATAGTGGAGAAAGCTAAATTGAAGAATATACTTATAAGGGTGAACTTCCACAAAATTACTGTTGGACCCCGTTTCCGGAGCCCAACATCGGCCATGGGATCATGAAGCTTGAGCATGGAGGGAGGCTTAGAATTTGGAAATTTAAAAGAAAAGTCCTTCGAAAGTAAAAGCGGGCTTCGCCGCGGTGAACATATTGGAAAATCCCCTGGAACCTTAGGGGATTTTATGCCGCGGTGAGTTAATAAACTTTGCTACAGTAAGCCTGAAATTTTATCTTTGCCACGGCAAACTCACCACGCAAATGAAAATAAAGAACTTCAGGTTAATTATGCCATGGAGAACTCTTCGCTTTGCTGCAGTGAAAACCCCTATGATAGAACCCACAACCCAAAGTGTCGTATCTTACTACATATTAACTTAAAAACCATAAACAAGTTCTTAAAAACTTAGTCTCGTTTCCATAATCGGATACTTTGCGAAAACAAGACAAATCATAGACAAATCCAAACACAAATTTCATTTATAACAAAATACATAAGTTTTACAAAGCTTTAATGGCATTTTAAGCCATAATACATCAGTTGAGTTTGAAAAACAATAATACAAAATACATTTGAACTAGCAGAACTTAAAATGTGGCCAAAGCCTTAAATTCCCAAAAATCTAAATTAAAAATACAAAAGTATGCCAATTTGGAGTGATGCCATAACTCTTGACCTACTCGATCACTTGCTCATCACCTAAATAAGGGGAGGAGAATGGGGGTGAGCTTAAAGCTCGTGGGTAATAAATTTATAACTAGTAATAAGCAAAACCATCGAAATAATTTACATTGAATCATAAGCACATATTTCTCAAATTTTCTTCATACAAACTAATTCACAAATAACACGATCTATGCATTCATTAACTTGTTCACAAATGATAAACACGTAGGCACATCCAAAATGTTTTGGGTGGATCCAAAACAGAACGTACAACACATTTCCCATAAGGGTCCTGTGGAGACGTGAACAGAACGTACTATTACAATCTCACTTAATGGTCTTGCGTAGCCGTGAACTTATGGGAGTCTATGAAGGAGCTCCATGCCACTAGTGGGTAGGTGGGAGAAGCCTTTTTGTCAAAGTGCACTTGACTTAACTTATGGGACCACCACAAACGCACATAACATGTATTTCACAATTCGTAAACATATTGCCTCAATGGCATTTTTTCGAAACTTGATTTCATAACCATAATATCATTTCAAAAATCAATATCCTTTCAAAAATCATTTTCATCATTCATTTCATAAACCAATAACACAATTCATATACAAACATATGGCACATTATCAAAGCATTCAAGAAGCCTTAACGGCACGTTTATAACACAATTGAAAATATTTCAAACTTTCTTGGTTTGGAAGAAACATTAGGGGCTTATTACTTAATTATAAAAGTGTAACCCACCTTGAAATTCTTATTTATAAAAGTGGATTAAGGATGTCCTTCCTCTTACTCCTCTTGCCTCTCTTGATCACCTTCTTGATTTCCTTTAACAATAACCAAAATTCCATTCAATTTGGTTTAGAAATCGGAAAGTCATACCTCAACAATTTAAGCTGTTTCTCATTCTGAAACAAAATTCTATGTTTAGATTCCATCCAGAAATTGAAATGCTTAGAGACTGAATTTAGACTCTATTTCTTCATACAATTTGTAGCATTATGTCTCTAATTTAAATAAAAATAAAAATCATTCCATTTGGATAACTACACCAAAAGTTATGCCCAAAATACTAAAGCATGTTCTTGTAGGAGAAATTGAGTTAGTTGTGGCGAAACCCAGAAGTTCGCCACGGTGAACTTGTCCAGAAACATGATCCGAAGACGTGTTCTGTGAAATTTTCCTGTTTTTAACTTCCCACCTTTTACATAAATCCATCTTAACCCTAAACCATCTCTTCTACTTCGTTTTCGACTTCATTGAAACCCAAAATCATTCACAACAAATTCATAATCTACTTTTGATCATTAACCAAACACTAAAACATTTACATAAACCATTCATCAACAACTACCTACACAAATTCACTTTATTTTCACTTCTAACCATCCCTAACTATGCTTCATCTAACAATCAAGAAGGGTTAATGCTCATACTTACTTATTGAAGCTTCAAATTCTTCAAGATCTCCAAAAACCCTAGCTTTTCTCTTCTCTTCCTCTCCTTCCACGACACTCTCTTTCTTTCCCTCTTCTCACACACAATTTTTCTTCTTATACACTCTTAATAATCACAAAAATGTCCCTTTTTCCCTCCAATGTAAGCCTTATGTCTTTTAACCTTAAGTTATATTCCAATTTTGCCCTTATGCATTCTTAGTTCTTCAATTTAACTTACACCATACTATACTCTAACTTAATCTTAATTTTTCCGTTTAATACTTCTAATTCCATCAATCCATGCTATAAATCCTCCTAACATTGACATGCTAATTAAACTTTAAATAAAATGATTTATCTAACAAGAACACAAAATTTTTTTAGATCATGCTTAATAAAATCAATAAAACAATTTGGGGCCTAACATTTCTCACCCTCTTAAAAGAATTTCGTCCTCTAAATTATTACTTGAGTCATCGAAGAGTTGTGGATACTTCTCCTTCATGGTTTCCAATGGCTCCCACGTGGCCTCTTCTGTAGAATGATTTCTTTATAGGACTTTCACTAATTGAACTGTCTTGTTCCTGAGGACCTTCTCCTTGGTGTCTAAAATCTCCACTAGAATCTCCTTTTAAGTCAAATCATCCCTCAACTGAACCTCAGTGGTCTGAATGATGTGGGATGGATCTGACCTGTACCTCCTCAACATGGAAACATGAAAAACATCATGTATCTGAGACAATTCCTGTGGCAACACTAACCCATAGGCTAGCGGTCTAATCCTCTCAAGAATTTTATAGGGACCCACATATCTCGGGCTCAACTTGCCTTTCTTGCCAAACCTCATGACTCCTTTCCAAGGAGATTTTTTAAGGAAGACTTTCTCACTGACTTCATATTCCATTTCCTTTCGGTGTGCATCAGTGTAGCACTTCATTTAATCTTAAGTTGTCTTAAGTCGTTGCTTAACTAAGTTGACCTTGTCCACTGTCACCTGAAGTAACTCTGGCCCTATTAGTTTCCTTTCTCCTTCCTCATCCCAGCATATCGAAGTTCTACATCTTCTTCCATACAGTGCTTCATAAGGGGCCATCTGAATGCTCGAATGGTAAGAATTATTGTAAGCAAATTCGACCAATGGAAAATGCTCATCCTAAGCTCATTTGAAGTCCATCACACATGCCCTGAGCATTCCCTCAAGGGTCCAAATGGTCCTCTCAGATTGACCATCTGTCTAGGGGTGAAAAGCAGTGCTAAAATTCAACTTGGTTCCCAAAGCTTCTTACAAGCTTCCCCAGAATCTCGAAGTGAATCAAGGATCCCTGTCAGAAACTATAAAACCTGGAATCCTATGTAACCTTACTATCTCATCAATATACTTCTTTACTAGCACATGCAGGGAATCAATCCCCAAAATCTCGAAGTGAATTGAGGATCCCTGTCAGAAACTATGAAACCTGGAATCCCATGTAATCTTACTATCTCATCAATATACTTCTTTACTAGCACATGCAAGGAATCAGTCTGTTTAATTGCCAGAAAATGGTTTGACTTCGTTAGACGATCAACAATAGCCCATATGGTATCATGCTTCTTACTGTTCTTGGGGTACCCATCAAAAAATCCATGGTTACTCTTTGTTACTTCCACTCAGGAATGGACAATGGCCTTAACTTACCTGAAGGTGCCTGGTGTTTAGCCTTGACTTGTTGACACACTAAACACTTACTTGCATACTCTGCTACATCCCTTTTCATACCGTTCCACCAGAAATGTTCTTTCAAATCTCTGTACATCTGGTACTACCTGGGTGCATAGCATAAGGTGCATTGTGTGCCTCATCGAGTATCTCATCCTTCACCTCCTTGACATTCGGGATACAAAGCTTATTTTCGACAGTTATGAGTCCATCATCCCTCACTATCAATTCAGACTTCTTACCATTCTAAATTTCTTCTCGGAGCTTGTTCAATTCTGTATCTATGCTTGTAACTCCTTAACCTTCTCTCTGAGTATTGGTCTCACTCTGAAAGTAGCAACAATGCCATTTGGTTTCTCCTGTCTCAAGCTTATTCTAAGCTTAGCCAGCTCTTCCAATAAAGGCAGATAAACTATCTGAACTTAGGCTATTGATGATTTCCTACTCAAGGCATCCGCCACTAAATTTGCCTTTCCTGGATGGTACTCAATCAATAAATCATAATCCTTGAGCAACTCAATCCACCTTCTCTATCTCAAATTCAGTTATTTCTGACTCAAGAAATACTTGATACTTTTTTTATCTGTAAAAATCTTCGTCTGAACTCCATACAAATAATGTCTCCAAATCTTCAAGGCAAAAATCACTACTGCCAATTACAAACATGGGTCGGATAATTCAAATCATATGGCTTCAGTTTCTGTAAAGCATAAGCTATCACCCTGTCTCCCTACATCAACACACAACCTAAACCCTTTCTCGAAGCATCACTGTACACTGTATAACCCTCATCTCCAGTAGGCAAAATCAAAAATGGAGCACTTGTTAATCTGCGCTTGAGCTCCTCAAAGCTTTTCTAACATTCCTTACTCCAGATAAATTTCTGATTCTTCCTCAATAGCTTGGTCATCGGCACAGCTATCATAGAAAATTCTTCAACGAATCTGCTATAATATCCTGCCAGACCCAGAAAACTCCTCACTTCTGTCACTATCTTTGGTGCATGCCAATTCACCACTACTTCAACCTTCCTCGGATCAACATGTACCTCATCTTTAGAAATCACATGTCCAAGGAATATCACCTTATGAAGCCAAAATTCACATTTGCTGAATTTAGTATAAAACTCCTTCTCCCTCAGTTTTTGCAATACTATTTTGAGATGTTCCTCATGTTCCTCTTCACTCTTGGAATACACCAGAATGTCATCGATAAATACTACGAAAAACTGATCCAGATACTCCTTGCCTATTCATAAGATCCATAAATGCAGCTGGAGCATTGTTCAAACCAAAAGGCATCACTAGGAACTTATAATGCCCGTAACGAGTCCTACAGGCTGTCTTACTCACATTAGACTCCTTAAATCTGAGCTGATGATAGCCTGATCTGAGATCAATCTTGGAAAAGACCCTTGCTCCCTGTAGCTGGTCAAACAGATCATTAATCTGAGGCAGAGGATACTTATTCTTCACAGTCACCCTGTTGAGTCTCTGATAATCGATACACATCTTCCATGTTCCATCCTTTTTCTTAATAAATAGAACCGGTGCTCCCCATGGTGATGAACTAGGCCTTATGTACCCCTTCTCTAACAGTTCCTCCAATTGTTCCTTAATCTCTCTCAACTTAGCTGGATCCATTTTATATGGTGGTATAGAAATGGGTGTGGTTCCGGGAATCAAGTCGATGGCAAACTCGATTTCTCTCACCAGTGACAAACCAGGTAAGTCCTCTGTGAACACATCAAGAAATTCCCTTACAATCGGAAAATCCTCTAACCTCCCTTCAATCACATCAGCAACCACAACATGCACCAAGAAGGATTCACACCCTTTTTTCATCATCCTGTCAGCTAGCAAAGTAGAAATAATTCTTGGCAATGGTACTCTCCTGTCCCCCCTGAAAATCACCTTCTCTCTGTTGCCCAGATTAAATTCCACTTCCTTAAGGCCACAATCCAACTTTGCCTGATACTTCTCCATGACATCAATTCCAAGTATAACATCTAAGCCCTTTAGGTCTAGAGGTAGGAGGTCCATTACTAGTCTAGCACCATCAATGAAGAGTTCACAACCTCTATATACTTGACTGATTACCACATTCCTCCCTAGAGGTGTACTAACAAGCAAAGGACTATTCAAAGGCACTGAATTCACAGTATGAAACATCATACTTCCAGAAACAAATGAATGCGTGGAGCCAAAATCAATCAAAACATATACTTTAGAATTAAGTAACTAAGCCATACCCGTGACAACTTCAGGTGCGGCTGTAGCTTCCTCCCTTGTCATAGCAAACACCCTTTCCTGTGCTTGACCCCTTAGCCTTCCTGGAGGAATAGCCTTCCTTACAGCTTCAAAACTGCCCACTTCAGTGACTGGTCTGGCTCCCACTGTTTCTGCTCTCCTTGGGGCTTACAACTATGACCCCTCTTGCCTTGTTACTTGGGTACAATCCCTAATCATATGTCCCTTCTCTCCACATCGAAAGCATGATCCAAGTAACTTGAAGCATTCTCCCCTATGCAGCTTCCCACAATGCTCACATTGGGGGTTCATGTTCCTGCTCCTCTCCACCCTGCTATTGCCTCCTACTGTTAAGGCTTGCACTGAAACTGCCCTTGCTTGCTTATTCTTAGCAGAATCGCTACTTCCCACTTCACTCTATGTGTGGTAACTCCATGTACTCCTCTCAGGCATTGGATTACTCATCCCCTTCTTAGAATATTGCTCCCTGTTCTTGCTCTTCCTGCTCACTTCATTCATTATATTCTCCAGTTTTTCAGCCATGAGTGTGGCATCTACCAACTGCTAGTAGTCACAGAAATTATGGATCAAGACTTTCTCCTTAATCCCTGAATGGAGACCTCCCTCAAACTTACGACATTTATCTTCCTCATTCGCCACGATTTTGGCCGTATATCGGGAAAGCTGAGTCAACTTCAGCTCATACTCACTCACACTCATGTCCCTCTGTGTGAGATTGAGAAATTCCCTGGCCTTCCCTTGAATATAGACCCTCGAAAAGTATTTCCTCCTGAAAGCTTCCAAAAAGTCTCTCCATGACAACACCGGAGGCATATCCTGATTGTGGTCACTGATTCCCACCAATGAAGTGCGTTCCCTTATAGCAAGCTCACTGCATAATCCAACTTCTCCTCATCCGAGCACTTCATCTGAACCAGAACCCTCTCGGTCCTCTTCAACTAAGATTTAGCCTCTTCTGGATTTGTAGTTCCGTTAAAATCTACCACTCCATACTTGCGAAGCTTGTCATACTGTCCACTTCTATCTACTAAAGCTTGCATCGGGAATTGTGACATATGAGAAAGCCTGAGCGAAGTCTTGAAAGAACCGGAGCTCTTTAGGGCTTGTTTGAGGCATAGGAGGAGGTGGTGGAGGCACCTCATGCTACACACTAGGTGCCTCAAAATCTGGAGCAGAATGTGTCCCAGCATCTTGTGGGACATAGGATTCATCCGTGCTCCCTTGGCGAGAGTGAGATCGAGCCATAGCTCCTCGGGTTCTCTTTCGAGGTGGCATAGTCACTCCTTCAATTTAAAACCATCAAAACCTTCAGTTTATACAAAACAATTTTCAAAGTATGCAAAATAATTCAAATCGTATAAAACAATTTCAAATCATGTGAAACAATTTAAAACAATGCAAGTTATTCATTTAAAACAATGCATATTCCTTTTATGTCTTAACCTACCCCATTCATGCCTAAACCTAGTCCTACACCTAGACCTAAACCTAGTCGCTTTGATACCACAACATATTGGACCCCATTTTCGGAGCCCAACATTAGCCATGGGATCATGAAGCTTGAGCGTGGAGGAAGGCTTAGAATTTGGAAATTTAAAAGAAAATTCCTTCAGAAGCAAAAGTGGGCTTTGCCACGGTGAACATATTGGAAAATCTCCTGGAACCTTCAGGGAATTTTACACCGCAGCGAGTGATTGAACTTTGCTGCAGTAAGCCTGAAATTTTATCTAACTCACCATGCCAACAAAAGTAAAGAACTTCAGGTTAATTACGCCATGGCAAACTCTTGGCTTCGCCGCAGCAAAAACCCCTATGACAGAACCCACAACCCAAAATGTCCTATCTTACTACATGTCAACGTTAAAACCACAAACAAGTTCTTAAAAACTTAGTCTCGTTTCCATAATCAGATACTTTGTGAAAACAAGACAAATCATAGACAAATCCAAACACAAATTTCATTTATAACAAAAGACATAAGTTTTACAAAGCTTTAATGGCATTTCAAGCCATAATACATTAGTTGAGTTTGAAAACCAATAATAAAAAATACATTTGAACTAGCAGAACTTGAAATGCAGCTAAAGCCTTGAATTCCCAAAAATCTAAATTAAAAATACAAAAGTATGCCAATTTGGAGTGATGCCATAACTCTTGACTTACTCGATCACTTGCTCATCACCTGAATAGGGGGAGGAGAATGGGGGTGAGCTTAAAGCTCGTGGGTAACAAATTTATAACCCGTAACAATTAAACCATTGAAATAATTTACATTAAATCATAAGCACATATTTCTCAAATTTTCTTCATGCAAACTAATTCACAAATAACACGATCTATGCATTCATCAACTTGTTCACAAATCATAAACACGTAGGCAGATCCAAAATGGTTTGGGTGGATCCAAAACAGAACGTACTATACATTTCACATAAGGGTCCTATGGAGTCGTGAATAGAACGTATTGTCGCAATCCCACTTAATGGTCTTGCGTAGCCGTGAACTTATGGGTGTCCATGAAGGAGCTCCATGCCACTAGCGGCAGGCGAGAGAAGCCTTTTTGTCAAAGTGCACTTGAATTAACTTAGGGGACCACCACAAACCCACATAACATGTATTTCACAATTCGTAAACATATTGCCTCAATGGCATTTTTTCGAAACTTGATTTCATAACCATAATATCGTTTCAAAAATCAATATCCTTTCAAAAATCATTTTCATCATTCATTTCATAAACCAATAACACAATTCATATACAAACATATGGAACATTATCAAAGCATTCAAGAGGCCTTAACGGCACATTTATAACATAATTGAAAACATTTCAAACTTTCTTGGTTTGGAGGAAACATTAGGGGCTTATTACTTAATTATAAAAGTGTAACCCAACTTGAAATCCTTGTTTATAAAATTGGATTAAGGATGTCCTTCCTCTTGCTCCTCTTGCCTCTCTTGATCACGTTCTTGATTTCCTTTAACAACAACCTAAATTCCATTCAATTTGGTTTAGAAATTGGAAAGTCATACCTCAACAATTTAAGCTATTTCTCATACTGAAACAAAATTCTATGTTCAGTTTCCATCCAAAAATTGAAATGCTTAGAGACTGAATTTAGACTCTATTCCTTCATACAATATGTATCTCTATGTCTCTAGGTTACAAAAAGTTAAAAATCAGTCCATTTGGATAACCACACCAAAATTTAGGCCTAAAATAATAAAGTATGGTCGTGCAGGAAAAATTGAGTTAGCCACGGTGAAACCTAGAAGTTCACCGCAGTGAACTTGTCCAGAAACATGCTCCGAAGACCTGTTCTGTGACTTTTTCCAGTTTTTAACTTCCCACCTTTTACATAAATCCATCTTAACCCTAAATCATCTCTTCTACTTCATTTTCAACTTCATTCCAACCTAAAATCATTCACAACAAATTCATAAGCTACTTTTGATCATTAACCAAATACTAAAACATTTACATAAACCATTCATCAACAACTACCTACATATATTAACTTTATTTTCACTTCTAACCATCCCTAACTATGCTTCATCTAACAATCAAGAAGGGTTAATGCTCATACTTACCTGTTGAAGCTTCAAATTCTTCAAAATCTCCAAAAACCTAGCTTTTCTCTTCTCTTCCTCTCCTTCCACGACACTCTCTTTCTTTCCCTCTTCTCACACATAGTTTTTCTTCTTCTGTACTCTTAATAATCAAAAAAATGTCCCTTTTGCCCTCCAATGTAAGCCTTATGTCTTTTAACCTGAAGTGATCTTCCAATTTTGCCCTTATGCATTTTTAATTCTTCAATTTAACTTACATCATACGATACTCTAACTTAATCTTAATTTTTCCATTTAATACTTCTAATTCCATCAATCCATGCTATAAATCCTCCTAACATTGACATGCTAATCAAAATCCAAATAAAATGATTTATCTAACAAGAACACAAAATTTATTTAGATCATGCTTAATAAAATCAATAAAATAATTTGGGGCCCAACAATTACTTTTGAATACTACACCTCAGAGGTACTTTATTACCTTACATATTTTTTGTAAAGGTTTGATACATGCATAAACAAATTGTTAATATTAAGAGGATAGGTATGCATGGATTTATATTGATGTGGAGATTAGCAGGGTACTCCATAATAGCCTAAGAATAAAAAATATTGATGATGAAAGAGAGATCACCAAGGATTGTAATTCCACAAGCTACCAATGTGTACCTAAGAACAAGGAGTTGTCAAGTCTTAGTTTATCAGGAAGAATCTAGATCGAGCTCTAGTCAATCACATTTGCTGGACAAATTTCCTAACAACATTGCCAATTTCAAGGATCCACTTTTCTTGAATCACACTCCTGTCATTATTGCGAATTTGTTCTAGCATATTGTTAAACATCATCCTTTTAGGTTCAATAACTATCTTGTTTATGAACCAGGTTTCTTAAAGGCTTCTAAGAAGGGTTTGATCTCTATGTTGAAGGAACCAAGTAGTTTAGCAACATTTGAAAACTGAAACTCATAAAAAATAAGCTTAAAATGTTAAACTCGTCGAAGGGATCCACTACATCTACTATTAATTCCACCAGATTGGAACTTAAGGATATTCAGACCAAGGTTGCCTCAAAGCCAAATGAATAATTACTGTTAGACAAAAACTACTTGCAGGTAGTGAAAAATCATTCTTCTCTTTTTTAACAAAGGGCAAGAGTAAAGTGGCTAAAGGATGGTGATAGTTGCACTAGTTTCTTTCTCAATATGCTATTAGCCAAAAAAAACATAATAGGATACTTTCAATCACCTCTAGTGATGGTTTATTCCTTCATAAGCCTCATGACATACAAGATGAAGCTGTTACATTTTTCTTTTATCTCCTTGGTACCAATGTTTCTTCTAATGTTTCACTCACAGATCTTAGAAAACTTAACCTATAGCAGATTTCTTTTCTAGGTTTTGATTATTTAACAAAACCAGTGGATGATAATGAGATTAAGCAGATGGTTATTTTTCTAGGAATTACGAAAATAATTGATAGTTTTATCAAAAATGTTGTCCATGAATTTTTCTCTAATGGTGTTCTTCTTAAGGAGATTAATTGAACTTTCTTATCTTTGATCCCTAAAGGTTCTAATCCTTCTACTTTTGGAGATTCTAAACCTATCTCATGTACCAAATTTCTTTACAAAATAATTTCCAAGATCCCAGTAATTAGATTGAAGAAAGCAATTGTTCCTTTGGTAAGTGAAAACCAAGGTGTTTTTCTAAGAGATAGACAAATAGGAGACAATGTTCTTATAGCACAAGAACTATTAAAGGGGTACTCTAGAACTAATAGCTCTCCTAATTACACAATGAATTGACTTTCACAGAGCCTTAAACAGTATCAGCTGGGACTTCTTATAGAAAATACTCACAGCTTATGGGTTTCCAATGAAGTTCATTAAATGGCTTAGGGAATGCATATCATCTGCCACCTTTTTTGTGATGATTAATGGCAGCCCTTCTATGTTCTTTAAATCAACTAAAGGCCTCAGATAGGGAATCCCCTATATTTTTATTTTTTGCATGGAAATTCTTAATGCAATCATCAAGTAGTGCTCAATAACTCCAAATTCAAGTACCACACAAAATGAAAAAAAAATAGCTTAACAGGGCAAATACGGATTCCATCCTCACCTATATGAAAGCTCTGTAAACATTTAAAAGATTTTTGGGTTTGCAAATTAACCTACACAAAATTCACTTCCATCTGTCCAAAAGTGCCCATATTTTGGAACCTCAAATAGCTGATGCCACTATAATGCAATTCAAATGTCCTCTATGCTTGTATCTTGGCCTACCAGTGTCTACAAAGAGACTCAATTGCTTGGAATGCAATACTTTTATAGAAAAGATCCAAAAGAGAATTAATTCTTGGGTGAATAAATCTCATTCCTATGCAGGTAAATTGTAACTTATCAAATTTGTGCTCAACTTGTTGTATATTTATTGGAGCTCCCACATTTTCTATCCCAACACATCATCAAATCGATTGAAAGGATTCTCAAGAAATTTTTAGAGAGTAACTCGGATGGCACTTAAGGAGCAGCTAAGGTAAAATGGATTGACCAATGCTACCCAAAAAAGGAGGACTCAATATCTTCTCCATCAAACTCACAAATAAATCATTGATTCTCAAAAGGTTCTAGTGGATACTGATGGAAAGAAAAAATCATTGGATTAAATGATTACACTCTTACTTCATCCAAGGCAAATGTATATGGGAAATCAAGAAAAATAACTTAAAATCACACTTCGTTAATGAGCTTCTACAATTACAAGATATGGTACAGCTGGAGGTTACTTACAAAATTGGTAATGGGAGGTTAGCTTCACTCTGGTACAATAAATGATACATTCTTTTCACCATTCGAGGACTTCTCCAATATCCTCACTACACACTAGACTAAGCTCTTTCTTTTTTGAAAATTTTGAATATATTAAGTCTTGAAGGCAAGTCAAAAAGTCTTACAATACAAAGAATAAGTCAACCAAAGGATGTGACTACAATGCAGTCTATCATGAAAGAGCTATTTGAACAAATGGTTTAAAAACCTTGTATAGGTGAGATCCATTGGCAACAACCCATCGTCACCATTTAATCATGCAGGCTAAGTTTGAAGGCCAGTTGAACACATGATTCACTATAGGAGCAACAAGGAGGCAGGAGTAATGTAACAGCATACCTGTAGTAATCGTCCCTAACTTATGTAATGAAGACTCTGGCTATAAATGTATCACACATTCCTCAATATGGAAAACCTGTATATAACAGACACCACTGCTAAGAGCATGTCATACATTCCAGAATTGAAATAAATAGGAACCACGCGAAAGTTTTTCTTTTTCTGCACATATTTAGAGCTGAATATGATGTAGTATTTGGTTGTAAAATTGCTCTTGAGAGGTGATTTGGTCTTGGAATGTTCTTAGATTTCTCTCATCCCATATCACAGTGATTATCGATGATAAGGCGATCCATGTGTTGTTTCTGTCTTTTAGCCATAGTCTGTGCAGACTTTCCAGATTAGTAATTACCCCATTTGGCAAGCACCTGTAGCAGATCTCTAACCATATGTTCCTGATGTAACCATATTTGAAGAATCAGTGTTCACTTGTTTCTTCCACTTGTCTGCATAGACAACACCAATTTGGAAGCTAGGTGTATTTGGCTAATTTATCCACTGCTTTTAATCTTCTCTTCATTGCAAGCCATACAGTGAATGATGCCTGAGGTGAAGGTAGTTAGTCCATGCCATCCTGGGAAGGTGTTTAAAAAATAATTCCATTAAAGAGTGGTTGGAAAACCTACCATCAGCCGTATGCTTCTAAATCTAATTATCTGGTTTGGTGTTGTAGTACACGCAACAAATTTCAATAGCTAAGGAGGGTGGGCATGGAAGCTCTCTCAATTATTTCTTTGTGTTGTAAGGCTGTAGCAACTATGGCATCTAAAGATAATGAACTCATAGTGGATCAGCTCCATTATAATTAATCAAAGGTTCCACCGAAAGCCAGTTATCATACCAGAAATTAATGGAGTTTCCATTACCTATATGTGCAATGAAATTCGTTTGGTGCTGGCCCCTCAATTTTAGAATGGTCTTAAGCATGGTAGATTGAATATGGGAACAACCTATAGACCATAGGCTTCAATTTTTTATGAAATAATGGTGAAACCATCTGCACCATAAAGATTGTTTGTCATCAATTAGTCTCTAAATCCTTTTTATAAGTAGTGTTGGGTTCATAAATTTGATGGAGTTAAGTCCCAAACCCCCGCTATCTCTAAGACTGCAAAGTTCTTTCTATATAACCAAAGTCTTGTGAGTTGTCTCCTGGTTTCCTATCCATAAGAAATTACTGAATAGTTTGTCAATAGCTTTCAAAATGCAACCAAGAAAAGCCAAGTGGGTTGCCCAGTAGATATTGAGAGATTTGAGGACTGAGTTGATGAGTTGGGCCCATATGGCACACGATAGATGTTTAGAGCTCCATAATGAAATTCTAGCTTGTATTTTATCCAATAACTCAGAATTATCACTAGCTTTCAGTGTATGTGGAGAGATGGGAATGCCTAAGTATTTCATTGGAAAGTTTTGTGATTGAACACATGTTAAGGCGGTGATCAGTGATTGTAGAGGAGATGCACTCTTGGACAAAAATATACTGCTGTTGGAATAGTCTACTTGTAGACCTGAAGCTCTTTGGAAGATTTTTAGGGCTTTTATAAAGATTGTTATTGAAGTGGCATCAGCTTTTGAGAGTAGGATCAAGTCATCTGTAAAACAAAGATTGGTTAGTTTAAATCTACTACATTTGGAATGGTATTTGAATGCCTTCTTCTGGTCTATAGCATGCTCAATGATTTTATGGAGTGTTTGCAACACTAATGCAAATAGGTAAGGAGATAAAAGGTCCCCTTGTCGGATCCCTTTAGTGCTTTTAAAGAACCTGGTAGGTTGCCCATTCATCAATATATTATCGGAAGAGGTAGTAAGGCATTCTTCGATCCACTTTATGAAAATTCCAGGAAATTCTATAGTTTCCAAAACATATGAGATGAAGTTCCAATTAACATTATCATAAGCTTTCCGAAGATCAATCTTGATGTAGCAGTTAGGCTTGCTTTTCCTTTTAGAGTAGTTTGCAATGAGATCTTAAAGTAGAAGGATATTATCCCTAATTATTCTACCTGGTATATAGGCACCTTGAGTGTGAATGATGTGCTTGTGGAGCATACCTTTGAGCATGTTAGCGATAAGTTTAGAAATGATCTTGTATAGAGAGTTGCAATAAGCAATCAGTCTAAAGTCTTCAAATTTGGTCATTTCACCACTCTTTGGGACAACGGTAATGAAGGTCTTGTAGACCTCCTTGAGAAGGGAGCCATTAGGAAAGAATTCCATAACTACTTCAAAGACCATATTGCCAGAAAGAGCTCATGTTTCTTTAAAAAGTTGACATTGAAACCATCAGGGCCAGGGGCTTTATGAGGGTGAAGAGCTCCAAGAGCTTCCTTGATTTCTCATGTAGTTACCGGTATGACTAGTTGGTTTGCATCATTTGGAGAAATGGTGTCATTCAGAATTTTTTTAGAAAAAAATGTAGAAGATTATGTTTCTGTGGGCACACTCATAATTTTGGTAAAGTGGTCATAGGCCTTTTATAAGAGTTAAATCTAAGAATCAAGAGTAATGTTGTTGTCAATTAGTGAGATCACTTGGTTTCTAGCCTTTCGTGAAACAATAGCTTTGTAGAAGACTGATCAGTTACGATCCCCATGTTTCATCCATTCCAATCTTGCTCTTTATTTGGACAGCGAGGAATTAAATAATAAGGCTCGAGAGAAATTGTATAACGCACCCCCTTCCATTGTTTGGAGTTGTTGATTACAAGGATTATTATATTACAGCTATTGAATGGCGTCATAAGGCTTTCCTAGCAGTGTTGACAAGATGATGAGTGTTGCCAATATTGGCACTATATAGATTCTTCATTTCTTGCTTGATTAATTACATTTTCTTTGAGTATATGAATTGCTTAGTTCCATGGATGTCTGCCCTCAAAGCATCCTAAATTCCTTCCTCAAACCCTCCAAGTTGCATCAGAAAATCATTAAAGCGAAATGGCTGGATAATTCTCTCCTATTTTAGAATAGTGATAATAGGAGTATGATCAAATAAGTGATTGTTAGTAAACCTCAAGTAGAAATTGGGAAATAGACTCATCCATCGTAGATTTGCTACACTTCTATCAAACTTCTTCCTTATCAAGTTAAATCTTGCTTGCTTATTCGACCAAGTGTAAAAGTTTCCTCCCATTGATATATCAGTACACTAAGCAGACTCCAAGCAACTACTCAAATCTATGCAGGCAAACATACCAACCTAGGTCCTTCAACTTCCTCAGTTCTCATAATGGAATTGAAATCACATGATAAGATCCAGGGATTAGAGTTAGAAGCAGCAATATGTTTGATGTGATTCCATAAAAAATGTCGCTAGTATGCACTATTTTGTGCATTTATAAAGGAGATACACAACTTGTGGTTAAACCGTCCAATAGTGACCTCAAGGTGAATCATTTGATCAGTTATGTTGGAAGAATGGATGGATATTGCAGAGGAATCATATAGAACAAAAATCCTGTCATTCGGATGATGGGAGCAATTAGATAAACTTTTTCACTTTGCTAGAAGATAAACCAACATATGGTTATGTTGGTTTTTTATTTGAGTTTCCAAAAGGCTAGCCAAAATGATCTAATTTTGTATGATGATATCCCTAATCATCATATTTTTATTAGGGGAATTAGCCCCCCGAACATTCCATATGAGAATATTCATGTGGCTGTCTCCCCTAGGGAGAGTTTCTTCTTCCTATTCGAACATCACCTTATTACTGTCTCAAATCCTAGATTTGGATTAGTCAGGGGGTGCTGTTGTTTGTTACCATTGAGACAATAAATATTGGTTTCCACTTATCTAGCATCGACCTTCAATGGAGAGCCAAATTGTGAAATTTCACCAATATGTGCACTGTTCATGTTACTATTCACATCACTATTCATGGCCTGTTTATTCCCCTACAGTGTAGCCTCCTTCGGACATAGTGTAGTTTCCTTTGGAGTAAGTTACTTAGCTGCCATCTCAATATGTAGTTCCTCTCCCATCTGCTTATTTATTGGTACCATAGTATCATCTTCACCAATAGCCACTATATTAACATCTGAAGTTAACTGTTTATGTCCAGTAATTGACAATTCATTATGGACCTCTATTGTTTGAGTTTTATGAGTGAGAGTGAGGAGGTGTTGTGTTGTTTCTAAGCATGGCACATTTTCCTTCAGTATCCAATAAGAGCTCCTAATAACCCCCTGTTTTAAAGGTCCTACCAGTAGGGATCCATTTTTGTTGATTACTAATTTGAGGTTGCCAAGCATATGTTACACGTAGTTGATCTTCAATGGGTTCTAGATCTTCATTTAGCCGAAGGAATGGAATGGCATTTGGTAGATCAGTGAAAGAGGTCACAAGTACATAGACACAAACATAAAGTTTTAGCAGTGGCTTGATCAAGCGTGATAGGTTTGCCAATAAAACTCGCTAGGTGACTTAACCCACTCATCATCCAATATTCAAGAGGAACGTTATGTAGGCACAACCATAAGGGAATGTTATCAATCTTCAAATCATCTAGCTTGAATACCTTGTTCATAAGACTTTGGAAGGTGGCAGGGACGTTGGTGAGGCCAAATGGCATCACCAAGAACTCATAGTGCCCATTATGAGTTCTAAAAGCTGTTTTGGGCACATCACGTGGAGCCATTCTGATCTGGTGGTAACCAGATCTTAAGTCAATTTTTGAGAAGATGGTAGCACCATTTAATTCCTCCAGTAGCTCATCCACAAGTGGTATAGGAAATTTATCCTTGATGGTCATCTGATTGAGTGCTCGGTAGTCAATGTACATTCTCCAAGTATTATCTTTTTTCTTCACAAGAATTACTGGGGAGGCAAAGGGACTGTAACTATGCCGTATTACACCTGAATCTAGCAATTCCTGCACCAGCTGCTCTACAATGTCCTTATGTAGACTAGAATGTCAATATGGCCTCAATTTCATTAGTTCTGAACTTCCTTGAGTGAAATTGCGTGATCATGTGACCTCTTAGGTGGTAAACTCGAAGGCACCTGAAAAACACCTTGGAAACTCTCCAAGAGCTTGTCAATCTTTGGTGCTTGGCTAACAACCTTGGGTAGGGTGGTAGTAATAGTTGATAGCTCCACCACCTTAGTCTCAGTAACCTTGAGACTATAAAGTTGCACTTCTGCCATCTGTATAGGATTAGAAAGCATCTTGCTCATTTGTTTCATTTTAATGGTCTTAAGGCTAGCCTGCGATGAACCTTTCAGCACTATGTCTTGTCCCTGCCACTTAAACGACATCCACATTTCATCATAGTTTGATAATATATTGCCCAAGGTTGACAACCATTGGACACCCAATATCATGTTAGAATTATGCAATTCAAGTATGAGCATGTCATCAATAAACTTAGCCCCTTGCATTTCCCATTGAAAACCCTTGCAGATAGCCTTACAAATCATATCTCCATTAGCTACTTCAACTATTAAGGGTTTAATGGGTATCAACTTACATTGTAACTTGGTTGCAATTGTCTTGTCTAGGAAGTTATGAGTGCTGCCGGGATCCACCAATACTTGTAGAGGTTTCTGATTCACTTTGGAATCCAGAATCACCTTCTAAGGCATTCACTGAAATGTGAGGGGTTACTTCATCATGTTCTTCCTCCCCTTCGTCACCACACTCCTCTTCACATTCATCTTCTCAAACCTCATCTGTTATATTGAGAGTGAAAAACTATTTGTACTTGCATCTGTGACCAGGTGTGTACTGCTCCTCACACCCAAAACACTGCCCTTTAGCCCTGCTTTCTTCTATCTCCTTATTACTCAGAGTTCTATACCTGGCAAGTATTTTTGTGTTTCTATTTGGAGTCGGTAACAGAGCCTTTTGGGAAAGCCTATTAGTGTGACTGAAACTGGTATTGTGTTGGTTTTTTTGTGGTGGTAGGGAAGCGGTTTTTGGGTTGGTGTAGCTGACATATTTGGTATGGGTTTTGTGGGTTACAGAAATGGTGGCTTCCTCTCTAAGTAGCTCCTCCTCTGTCCGAGCAATTTCGTAAGCATCTCGTATAAAAAGTGGTCTCAAATGAACCACCGCCCTTTTTAATTCACGTTTAAGTCCTCCCTTAAACCAACTTAAGGCTTGTTTCTCAGTAATCTCAGCACGATTCCACAACTTGTCAAACTCCTGAATATACTCCTCCAAGTCTCCTTCCTGTCTTAGCTCCTTGATAGCGACCAATGGGTCAGGGTGACCTCCAAATCTTCTACAAATAGCCTCTAAGTACTCTTCCCATGTCAAGGGCATCTCCAAGGACCTCACATACGCACGATGCCATTGAAATGCGTTGCCTCTCAAAAAATACGAAGCGTACTTGACCTTCTCGTGAGTATTCATTGGGTTGATTTCAAAGAACTGTTCGCTCTTATACATCCACTCATCTAGATTCTCACCATCAAACTCCGGAAAATCCTTCTTAGGTTTCTTTGCCTGGTTGTTGCAGCAAAAATGGTTTCCACCATAGTAGTGGCCTACTGGATTTTGGTTTGGTGCAATAGAATATGGGTCATGTATGTGTAAGTCAGCCGTGGTTGTTTGATTATTTATGGGGTTTATAGGTATTTGGTTGGGTATAGGGGCTATAGGGGTTTGATTGGTTTGGGGAGTTGGGTGGTTTGATTGGTTGCTGCTACTGTAAATTGTGGATGGATTCACAGTTTCAGGTCTGGTTTTTGAGTTCTCTGCCGTAGCAGTGTGCAGGAACTGCATTTGTGAGCTAATCTAGGTCATCAGCTCCCGGAGTTATTTAAACTCAGTATTTTGCTTTAGGTTGGTTGCTTCTATCCTATGGTGACTTTCCTCCAAACCTTTCATAACCCTTTCAAACTTTTCATGCGTTTCAGTGGCTAAAGTTTTGATGGATTCCTCCAACCTAGCAATGTCTTGAGATCTCGTTCCTGCTGCCATTACTACAGGCTGAGGAAGGATGACTCTGATACCAGATGTGACGAGTGAAACGTCAATGGAGCCAAATAGAATTGATTCCAGTGGGTAACCAATTGCATGTGGATGTTTGTGTAAAACCAGCAATGGAACAGTATAACAGAAAAAGTGTCAAGAGAGGATAACAGAGAGAAGGACGGTTCATGTGAACCAATTCAACGTTGTATTCATTCCATAAAAATTCTGTTACAACGTTTTTGGTACATATATAGCTGTATAATTCCTTCAGGAAATGAAATATCTATAGCCTAATGATCGTAGTCCGACACGTGGCTTTGCTAACTCCCAATCTTTAGCTTCCATAATGCTGCGTTTTATTTAGCTTTTGTATTACTTCCTACTGTGCTTCTCCTTTTTCTTGTGACACAAAGTGGTCAGTGAGATCAAAGTGGTCGATGAGAGGTAAGGAGAAATCTGTTACATCCGAGGAGTGATAGGATGGGGTTTTAATAGTTAGGTTCCTAGGCAGAAAGAGCATAAGCAGTAACGAGGTGAGGGAGGGTTAAATTCCATGGTATACATGAGCATACAATAGAGGATGGATTACTGTAGAGGAATATGGTGGAGGAAGATTTAAAGTGTTTTATATGTTTCAGATTTAGCTCTTTGATACATGGTAATTCCTGGTAATTCCCCCTTAGGTCAAGGCATCTTCAACTCGGATACCCCCTAATCTAAACACACCAGACATCTTCTTCTATAAGGATCAACTAGTCCACAAATTCAATAACAAAACCATCATTAATCTACTACGAAGAAGAGGTTGAAGGTGGACTGGTTCAAGATGGTATAGATTAACACTTTAACTCCAAAATTTTACTTTTATCTTATGGTTGGCAATTAAAAACAAGCTAAATACCACTGATAGAATGTCTTACCTACCAGTTGACAAAACTTGTCAAATTTGCTTGATGCAACGAATCATCTTATATTCAAGGAATCATCTTCTATTCAAATGCCCATTTAAGAAAAGCATTTGGGAATATGTTACTACAAAATGTCTATGGCTTGATCCAAGGGATTCACTTACAAATATTACACAAAGAATATCAAATCAGAATATCTATTTGAAACCAGAACAACTGATACATAATATTGCATTGGGAATTTGTGTCTACACTATATGGAGAGAAAGAAATCTCAAATGGTTTGCTAACAAACATTCTTCTAAGGAAGCTTTGAAATACATGATCCTTATTGAAGTTAGGGAGCTCATTTTGATGAAAAATCTAAACCAGAATTGTATTTTTAAACATCCTTTCTTCTCTATATATCTGGAGTCATGCCTATTATGATTTTTTTTTCTTGTTTTTTTCTCTAATACTTGCTTTATGCTGCAAGGTTATTAAGGGCACTCCCCTACATACTTCATCTTGTTTATAATACTTTCTCTATTAATTATTTAATTCCATTTCAAAAAAAGTCTTAGCTACGTATATAAAGTAAAGTAATGAATGAAAATAGATCAGAGATAAGTACTAATGCAATGCAAAACAATGTGGAAATTTCCCCAGTAAACAACCTCTCTGATGAGAACACGAATGTTTGTGCTCAACAAGGTGAGGAGTTAGTGTCCTCAATCACCTTGAAGCAATGAACCAGTGGAGAACAAAATAAAAACCAACCTTAGAAAGGAAGAAATAAGATTTGATACAAAGATGATATATTTAAGTCTAGGAGAAATAACGAACAAAATTTCCATTAATGTGAGCTCATCAAATCCTAATGATTCATTAATCCTTGTGTACATTAAAGCTTCATAACTTAGCAAGACAAGACTTGGTTACAAATCTAGGAAAAAGGTAGTGGTAACTGTATCTCTTAAATGAATATAATCATTTAAAATTACAAAGGCCTAAATAACCCTAAAAGATAATAGTTTTTGAAGGACATCTTATCTTTGAGGAAGCCCTGTTTTTCTTGTTTAGTTGAAACCAAAATAGTGATCTCCCAATTCCAAAATGGATTGTAGTTTTGGAATAGGAACTAGATCAGTTTGAGCTATCATAAAGGTCACTATAATGGTTGCATCATTCTTCTTCATTAGTGGAGTTGATCAGATCAATTTATCAATTATCAGGTCTCAATAATCCAATCTCAGCTTTATAATGATGATTTATCCAAGTTCCTAGGGGATATTGCAATAACTTATTTAAAATTCATAAGCAATACTTTACATAGAATAATAAGTAAAGTGGGTCCTAGTTTCTTCAGAAAAAATCAACAAGTGCTTAGATGATTCAACTGGGATGTCTAAATTCCCTTTTATCTATGTCACTCTTGAAATCCACTCATGTCATACCACACATAATTGAAATTCAAATGAATGTGAATGTTAACAAAAAGAAGGCCCTTGCTTTAGATTCACTTACTCAATTTTAAAAGTTTCTAAGCCTTAAGGATGTTATATTGAAAGGTTTAAATATTCAAATGATTGGTACTTATGCCTATATTTATGTGTAAAAGATAAAAGCTACAAAGGAAGAACTAATTAAACTACACAAAACGAATTGTAATTAATTAGGAGAGGAAAAATAGATAGCTCTAAATTCCCTTAATTTAATCCAAGATAATTTTATCTATAATCTTACTGATGAGTTAATTAAATTTTTTAGATCTTAGCTTTTAAAAAGTAAGTGAATTCCATAGAAAGCTATTTCTCCTTATTGAAGAAAAAAATCCATAATTATCTAGTTAAATAAGGGGAATAGAAACACAAATTTAAATTTCTTTTATAACACCATTCAAGCTAGGATGAATATGAACAAAATAGTATCCCTATAAACACCTAATGGTGCAATTGCAAATGATAAATAATAGCTAAAGGAACTAGCTTCTAATTACTACATTACTACTAGGTTCACCTGTAGCTGTGAATTCTTTACCTAATCAAATCAAGGGTAGTTTAGCTACTACCATTCTTGGGGAGGTCTTTTAATCACTACAATGCTACTAGGTTCATCTGTAGAGGTGAATTCTTTACCTAATCAAATAGAGGCCTTAGCTACTACCATTCTTAAGGATCTTAAGAATATGGTTACTGTGGTAGAAATGAAATTAAGGAAACAATCTTTAGTATGAATCTAGACAAAGCGCTAGGCCCTAATAGTTCAGGCAATTTCAGCTTTACATTATGTTGGTATGAATTGCATGTGTTTTGGGAATGATTAAGTGATTAAATTTTTTGTTAATCAATAGGTTTGAATGTGTTTTTAAGGGATGGAAGGATAGAAGAACCAAAGAGAAAGCAAGTCATGTGACCCAAAGGAAAGCTAAAATTTGCCTGGGCCGACCCATCACCAATTTCAAGCTTTCACAAGATACAATTCTTATTTGATGTTTTTTCATCCAAAAGAAAGAGGATAAATTCAGCTTCAAATTTGTGAAATGACGGCCTAATTTTGATAAGAAATCAATAAGATATCACAGATTGAAGTCAAGACAAAAAACAGAGTTTTCTGGAAAATTCTGACTGGTAACTTCCGCCTTCCTACATCGTTTTAAGACTTAAATGGGGTATAAAAAATCAATTTTAAACCCTAGAAAAGTGGAAGATCCCGCAAGACATCCAAGGGAGATATAAGAAAACATTTTTGAGAGAAAAACCAAGAGAATTCAAGGTCGAATCAAGGGATTTTAAGGAGACACAAAGCTACAACCATAGAATTCCAACTTTGCTCTTCAACATATAAGCCTTACTTCTTCTCTTTTCTTGCTTTTTGTTGTATTTTGTTGATTGAGAAGGATGCATGGATATTTTATGAACATGTTGGATGAGATTTTGATGGATTTCTAAGTAGTTATTAGGGTAGTTGTTGCCTAAACTATGTAGTACCTCACTTTATTCAATGTTATGGATGTGTTTTATGTTGTTTTATGTTTATGGTATATAGTTGTCCATACTTAGCTCACATAGAGATATGGAGTTAAGAAATGTGTTAGTAAGTGCCATGAGCATGGGTTTATATCAAGAAAACTTCATATATCAAGTTACCTTGCCATTTGGAGAGAGGCCTTGAATGGAAAAGTGGCTGTCCAAAAATTTGTTCATATCTTTTTAATGGTTAAGTGAAAAATGGGAAGTGAGAGCTTTCATAATTCATTTACATCATTAAACAGGGCTTATTTGGTTAAAGTAATAAGAGTGAAAGAACCAAGGCATTAGGAAATCTTGGACTAAACATAATGAACATTGCTAAAGTGAGGGAATACATGGTTTGGTAATGACAATCCTAAGTTGTTAAATTGGTACTTTAATTCACCATTTTTTAAATTTGTGTTCTTACTTTTGTGACAACCCTAAAATGTGTATGTATGACTCTTAATTTTTATATTTTGGATCTTTGAAATCTAATTATTTGAGTTTCCTGAACAAAACAAAATTTGAATCATTTCAGTGACTAACCAATCCCTATAGGACGATACCTATCTATACTACGATTTTGATCTATATACTTGTAGGATAAGAGGTTTTAATTTAATATTTGGAAAATTATCTACCAAGTTTTTGACGCCATTGCTAGGGATTGCGCCTAGCATTGAGTTTGGTTTAAATTGTTTTGATTTGGGTTTTCTTTTCATTTTTACTTTGATATTCTTTTTTGGTGTGTAACAGGTGTATGAACATGAGGAGTGCAGGAGTTGCAGAGAAATTGCGAGAACTTGACATCACCAAAGTAAAAAAGGAATTGACAAAGGTAAGGAGACAAGATCAAATTGGGTATATAATGGCTGAACAAAGGGAACAAGGGGTGAAGAAAGAACTTTTATAGACTTTATGCGGCCAAGGTTTAACCCGAACCAGTAAGGAATTGCTAAACCACCAGTGAATGCGAACAATTTCAAAATCAAGCCTGCTTTACTTAATATTTTGCAAAGCAATGTTCAATTTTATGGTTTGTGATATAAGGATCCTAATACTTAAATTGTCAATTTTTTAGAAATTTGTGATACTTTCAGGCAAAATGGGTTGTTAGAAGATGCAGTGAAGATAAGATTGTTTCCTTTCACACTAATGAGCTGTTTGGTTCAAGGAATAGAATAAATAAGGAATAGAATAGTTATTCTTAAGAATAGAAAATATGAAAAATAGAATAGAATGAATATTACTTTGTTTAGTTCAAGGAATGAAATAGATAAAGAATTTCTATGCCAATGTTTGGCTTGAAAATATAAACTTGGAATGACAAAGGAATAACTAACAAAAGACCAAAATATCCTGGGAGGTGCTAGAGTATGTTGGTTTAACCCAACAAGTTCATGAACTTATT
>JAOQMS010000008.1:21925356-21950713 GCA_027563885.1 Erythroxylum longipes
TTTTACTATCAAGTCACATACTTGATGACATAAGCCTAATACTATTTATGGAATGTAAATCACATTACATAAACAATATACATGTAAATTTAAAAAGAATACCTCATAATATATTATTAATAAGTCAGAATGTCAGTACAAAAGTCACATATGACCATTTGCCTAGGGCACACTACTAACAAATAGACCGTCTCCAACAGTATCCATGCAGAGATCAGAGAAACTACTGCATCAAACTCTTTGATCCAAACATGGCTAGAACAATGACAAGAGTGGTAGCTCTTTTCTTTGTTCTCTGGAGAGCAAATCGTGTAAAGAGAATGAAGAGGAAGAAGATGAGAAAGATGAAGAGAGGTGGATGAGAATCATGAAAGATAACTTACTAATCCATTTTCACGATTCATATCTTCTTACATACTTTTAATTTTTGTATTTTATGGTTTTTTCTTTCATTAATTAAAGACAATAAATGAATCACTTTAAAGAAAGCTCTTTTCTTGTTCCACGTTGCCATATATATATATATATATAAATGCTGAGGTGGTCCAGTCACACTGAGATCGATCCTACATGGTCCTAGGTGTGGAAAACAACGAAGACTCATTGGGATATATCTAGATCTCATCGGGATCCATTTGGTTCTATTGCTTTCCATATAATGGATCTCTATCCAAAATCATTTTACGAATCCTCCGAGTTACTCTTTTGCGTGTAAGCCATTATGTTCCCGGTTATATTGGCCACTTGGATTAACACTTAATCCAAGTAAGTCATGAGCGGCCCCAATTGACTAGAAAGTAAGTGGTTTGATGAACGAACCTATGCTTGTCACGAACCATCTCATGAATCCTCCTATAGACAATTGCTGTGCAATTCATCCTTTCACTATGCTATACCCCCACTTAGTTATGAGTATGGGCAAAGTGTCAACTCTCACCAGATTGATTACGTCAAATCTAGCCCAAGTGATACTAGTTCTCATCCTGGGACTCATTACTCTATATGTCAATGAAGACATTCTTTATAACATATGTACTCCACCCAGAGATTTCCAAGGAGTGACCCCGATAAGAGGCCGTGGGTGTCATCTTCTGCTATCACAGAAGTTGTGAATCCTCTATTGGTTACTCAATTACTTTTGAATACCTCAAGATGTACCTAATCATCATCCTATGAGCGACTTATGTAAGGCAACAAGGAATGGAGTCAAAGCACAGAATCAGTATCCAAGATATCCCTGAGTACCTCAAGTCTAAGGATACTTACACCATTGCTATGATGAGATTATCACCGCCATTATAATAGGACATCCATGTGATGATCTCATGATAGGTCATCCAATGTACGTATTACCTCTAGTAAGCATTCACATATTAGCTCTAAACATCTCATGTTTACAGTTTTTGAGATCCACTGCTTGATCAAATCAAAGAGTTTGACATGTGCTAGTCTATCTGGATTAACGATATCCAGTCTCATTAATCTTATGGCTAGGGATAATTTAGATACTGAAATAATTGCACGTGATAGGAATCTCAGTAGTATGATCACATCATAATTTACTTCATACTATGTCATATATCATGGACTTCATTAATTTGCTTATAGATCAATATCAATTTATAAAGAATGAACACCAAGTTAATGAAATATGCTTTTCTTTATTATTGAAAATAAAGTATATACACAACTTTGTACAAAACGCACTAAAGGTGACTGCCTTTAGGTTACTACTTTAACAATAACTCTCTTACTCTTTTTTGAAGCAAGTATAAGATAGGGCAGTAATCATGGGCATTAAGCATAAGTGATCTCTGCCTCCATCACCATTAGCACCTCAGTCAACATGACAGTTTCGTGTCCTAACCCTTTTCTTTTCATTTTTGTTAGTATTTTCTTCTTATGTTTTTGGTATATTGTGTTTATTTCCCCTTGATTTGTTTGTGTACCCTTCTCACATTGAGGGCAATGTGTTGTTCAAGTGTGGGGAGGGTTATGTGTTTTGTGTTGTATGTGATTTTGCATATGGTATGATAGTGTTAGTTTGCATTTTGTGAATTATTTGAATGTGTCAATTACTTAGATGGATTGAAATTTATTTAATTTTGAACATAGTCTCTTTGGATAAATATACAGCTTAATAAGGATTTAGTGTAAGTTTAGCAACCTATAGATTGTCACATTCATTCATAATTTGAGTCCTTTCAACTTAAGGAGCTTTACTAGTGTTTTTCATGGAAACGAGTAGCTAAAACAACAAGGTAGGCAATAAAATAAAATGAAATAAAAATGTTTGTGAAATAAATAACTATTCTATTGACCTTCGGGTTATGAATAGAGCTAGTAGCCAGTTGAAAACTTGATATAGTTGAGTAACCGGATCGACACACATAAAAAATGTGTGCCTTTGCATCAAAAAGCTATAATGACGTTTCAATCAAGCTGTTTAATAAAAATGACTTAGTCAAGTAATCGAATCGACATTCATCAACGATGTTTGCCTCTAAGTAAAAAACTAAGTCCCTGCTTAAAATGAAATAAAAAAATATGTGTGTTCTTAATAAAAACGTACTGGACTTGTAATAAGCTTGACTTTTCATGAAAATATACTTAGGAACAGTTACAGAGACTGAAGGGCCAAAGAATTATTAATGTATGTGTGCAAATGAAAAGGGTAAACAAATTAACACTTGGATCTCTATTAACTTGTATATTTAGTTCAAATCCCCTAGACATAGATTTTGCTTGTTAATGATTTAATATAACTTTTATGACTATGTTTAAGATTAAATTTATTTCATGAAGTTGAAGCCGTTGCCTCATTTGTTAGATTGTGTGTTTTGTGTTATGTGCTTTGTGCTGTTTGTTGTTTTTTTTGCTTGAGGACAAGAAAATGTTTAAGTGTGGGGATGTTGATAAGTGTAAATTGCATAATGTTTTAGGGCATAGTTTGATATGTGCTTAGCTATTAATTTAATCATTTAGTGTGTGTTTAGGTTAGAATTGTGTTATTTTATGTGTTTAAGTGTTTTTATGGGTTAGTATAAGTCTTTGATCTTAAATGTTATGTTGTTGAGGTACTTTGATGTGTTTGTTAGTGTTTCAGGGCCAATGGTGAAGAACGGAGGAGTTTCAAAGACTTTGGGGCTGAAACCACGACCGATGATCATGGCACAATAGGCCACGATCGTGACAGAGAGATATGAGCCACCATGCCCCAGGCCACAATTGTGATACTTTGGCCATGATCATGACAGAGAGGTTTGATTTAGGCCACGATCGTGGCACTTAGGCCACGCTAGTGACAAAAAGGGGTAGACGCTGACCACAATCGTGGCCTACATCGGGCAGACGTGAAAACAGGTGAAAGCGTCAAGTTTCGAGGAACCTTTTAGACCGTTTCGACCCCAGACAAACCCTACGGCTACCAAGGTATTTAAAGAACATGATGAATACAAAGAGGGAGCTTTTGTATAAGCCAAATTTCAAACCCCTAGAGACAGCTTTATCGAGATATCGAGAAAGGATCGAAGGAAGAGAGACATGAAGAAGAAGCCACGTGAAGTACCTCCCGGAATAGGAAATTTCCCACCGTTGCTGCCTTTGCCATTCTGTTCCAATTATATTTTCCAATTTATTTTCAATTTTATTGATGTATAGAATTTTGATCATTCTTGAGAATAGGATTTGTTGAACGTTGAGTTATGTCTATACTCACCTTCGGGATTTTGTCTTTGATATTAATGGAAGTTGATTGTTCATATTTTTATTGAGTTATTATGATTCAATTTTTGTTCTTAATAATTTGGTAATAAATTGAGAGGGTGAACCGAGTTAAATTCATCAAATTGAACTAACGAGAGTTAGGTAGTTTGATAGATTAAAAATTGAATCAATCTGGTAAATTTGTGTAACGAGAGATCGTGCATAGATTTTCAATAGTTTATTGGACAATTTCAGAACTAATTTAGGTTTTGGGACAATTCCATAATCTAATTAAGGTTTATAAATTAGGGTTAAAGATTATAACTTGAGAGAGAGTAATCCACCCTAAAATCATCTAGGCCTAGTAATTTAGTAATTTCATAATCAATTAGGTTTCCATTAAGGTTAGATTAAAACCCCATTTCTCTCAATTGGTAGTTCCTAGGTTGATTCTTGATTAGGTTGTGCAAATTGCTATCTTGTTTATAATTTCTGAATTTAATTCTTGAGATTGATTATTGATTGATTAAATTTTTGCATAATTTGTTATTTTAAATTATTGTGAAATTGAGTTAAGCCTTAGATTTTAGGATTAAGTTACTCCTCCTAGTGGGATCGATACCTTACGTACTACACGAATGACCCGTGCACTTGTAGTATTATCGAGGTTAAAATTATTAAAACTTATTATATAAAAACTTGCTAGTTTTCTTGATTTTCCACTCCTAATTACTTCCAATGTGATAAAACCTTCATATCACATCATAAGGGTGCAATTCACACCATCGAAACCAAATCTAAACTATAACTTAATAAATCCAATTTTTTAACAAAACTGAAAGCTTACTAACCCATTTTATTCTTCCCCTTAACTTGGATGGCTATAGGATCTTGTTGGATGCTTTGTTAGAGGTAGAAGAGCATGAAAAACTCTTTGGATCACTTATCCCTAGCATAATCGAAGCTCCCTCTTCTCTTTTTCTTTTCATTTCTCTTTTTCTCTATCTTCCTTCCTTTCTACAACAATGTCCAGCTACACCTTCTTTAAAGAGATGAAAACTTTGCTTATTTCCACTTTTTCCCACCATTGCCCTTAATGACATCTTATAGTTACAACTTTACCAAAACTTCTCATATTTACACTTTAACGCGTGCCACTTATCACCTTTTGATTAGTTACTTTCCAAACATATTAATGTATGCTTATCTCATGGAAATATTCCCATGTAATGCACATATGGAATTTGGATGCATTTGGTTAGACAAAAAGATCATATTGCCCCTTTAATGAATTTAATTCACCTATTAACTGAATTTAATTTCAAAAATATTCCATAACTGTCTTGTCATCAAATTGACCCTAAAATACTCTAACTTGTGTCAATATTTATTGATTGGATGATTTTAAAAATTTCTAATGTATTTAAAATCATTAATACTCATTATTTTCAAAAATGGGTATTTTAGTCCTAAACTTTCGGAACTCCCAAAATTCATCCGATCGGACTTACTTTCGATCAATTTTAAAATCATTAGACTCCAATACCTATTTTGAGTATTTTTCAAATTTTCAGGATTGGGTCCTATTCAATGTAAAATACTATTGTAATAGCCCAGGTTCCAAAACTTACTGAGGGTCAGAATCTTAGACTATTGAGTCATATCATTTGAGAATTTATGAAGTGCATTTCATTCACATGCATAATATTCACATACACATATGAATCTTGATTTAGTAAACATTGCCAAGATTGCATGTGCACTTAATTGATATATTTTGGGGTATGAAAGGTTTAAAATGATCATGATGTGAATTGTGTATTAGTTATGTCTTGAATTTTGGTTTGGTGGATTATAATTAGTAAATTTGGAATTAATTGTTACAATTGGAAAATTGATGAATTAAAATGTGCATTTAGTTTAGTAAAAATGTCAAATTGACATATGAAAATTTAGGATAACTAAGCCTATGAAATAAGTTACACATAGTAGTAGAATTGAGTGATATTTGGCTTAAATAATTGTGACATTTGGCAGCTTATGGAGAGAACAAATGGAATGCATGCATAGGGACAAATGTCATTGTGAAATGGTCACGCCTAGCACCTAATGAGTTAAACTAATGCAGAAGTTGTTTTGCTTTGTTCATTCTTCTCCTCCCTTCCCTTTCACCACCGAACTATCCACCCTCCCATAGCTCTCAAATTTTTCATTCATCACCACTCCAAAATCTTGAAAAGATTCTACATCAAGAAAGCTATATGGTACTGTCTTTCATTTTACTGTTTTCTTGTTGCTAAAAACTATCCAATTTTCACCTTGTATTTGAGATGATCTTGCATGCATATAAGGAAAAGTAGACTTGATGAATTGAGGTGGAACTGGAGCTAAACAAGTAAGTAAAGTAATGATCTTGTTGGCATGTTGTAATAGAAAGTTTATGATGATTGAAGTGGGATGGATAGCATGTAGTGTTGATGATAAAGTGTTCTGGAAAAATGATACGTGAATTGGATACTTTTTTGTTTTGGTTTTGGTACATGAGAACCGTAGGTTATAGGTTACTATATGGACTATTTAGATTAAGATTGAGATTGAGATTGATATTTGAAGTTTAAATGAAGGTAAATTTATGCTACAGAAAGGTGCTAGTGAAGTGTTCTTAAATTTGGAAAAAAATAGGACTATATATAAGATGAGATGAAGTGAATGAAAGTTTCTATTTTATTTTTGTATGTATAAAAGATAAATAGAGTATGAGCTGCCAATTGAATGATTTTGAGTTGGAATTGGAGATGAAATTGATAAGGAATTGAAGTATAATTAAGGTATAACTAATGGACTAATATGAAGATGTTTTAAATTTGGTGTGAAGGTGTTAGAATCTAGAGAAATCGAAGGAAAATGGAGAGTGAACATTTGGTTCAATCATCCTATGATCATAGGAAGGTCCTCCACAATCGTGGTGCAATGCTTTGAAATGAAAATTTTCTATTTTGTGTGATTGTTGAATTGACTAAGGATAAGATACTTTACTTTGGTGTATTTGGACTTGATTAAGGCCTGAAATGAACCTAGATTGATGTTTGGTTAATTGATTAATGGTTTGATAAGTTTAGGTTGTTAATTGATGTTTTAACTTAAGGAATGGATTGTTTTGAAATCAATATATCTAAAATCTGGAATTTATGAGTGTTAAAGGAGTGAAGGTGTTCTTACAAATGCAAATGTGATCCAAAGGATATGAGTAATGTGACCTAGGTATGAATGAATAAGAATTGGGAAATTGTGTGAATATATATTGCTAGAAAAGGTTGGTGAATAGATGATTGATGAATTTAAAGTAAACAAACTTACTTAAGATATAAACCTAATTACAAACTAGATGTGTACAAGCTATAATGTTTGAATGGTCAATTGAGCATGCATTAAACGTGACACATATACATGTGTATGAGTGAATAATTATATGATTGATCAACTTAGTAATGTGTAAAATATGTGTATATTGCATGTTTAAAGAAGCACAAGTTGATTGCTAGCATCCAGACATTGCTGGATCATTAAGGCAATAGTTTTTCTAGAGCGTACTGTGAGTTCACCTAGATATTTCTCACTATGATTGAATTGTTTTTGGTTAACTTTCATTTATTGAATTGTCATTTATATGAATGCTATGATTATGGACATTGTTGGTCTGAGGAGTTTGATACTTAGGGCTATATATGGAAGTGTTTTCAAATTGTATGTGTAATATAAATGTGTACTCAACTTAATGTTAAATGTTAGACTCAGGTCCAAAGAATGTGATAAATGACATGAACACATTTATTGAAAAGTATTAATAGCATACTATATGAATTGATGCATTCTAGTACATTGATATGCATGATCATAAAGGAGTTATGACTGGAGTGACTAATGTGAAAAAGAGCTTTAAGCTGAGGAATTGTGCACAAAGAGCCACAGGCTTAGTTAATAATGAGCCCAGTATCCACAAGGGATACGAGACAGTAAATAAAATGAGTCTAATATCCACAATGGATATGGGACAGTAAATAGGTGCTCGGTCACAACAAAGTAAAATAAAATTAGAGTCACGTATGCATTTGCATATATATAACTTTACATTTATCATATGAATGATTGAGAAGAATTAATGGATTGTTCTGGAATAGTGTTATGAAATTTTTGTATACATGTTATACTTGTACTTAATGAAATATGACAAAATGTGATGTGAGATTTGATACTGGATGATGTGTTAAACTTCTTGAAATTAGTTATATACTTTACTTTGTGTCCTGACTAGAGTGAGCACATCGATGATAGTTCACTCACTGAGTTTGCAAATTCATCAAAATTGCAACATTGATTTTCAAATACAAGGGAGTTCTAGCTTCTAAGGTAACCAAGTAGAAATCTAGTACTGTCATTTTGAGAACAAGAATGGCTCAAAGGTCTGATTAGCTGATATCTGAGGAGTCTAGTTAGGATGTGTTTGTTTAGCTTCTCATTTCATGTTAAACATTTTCTATAGAGTTGTAAACTCTCAAATGTTATGTAATGTAAATACAAGGATATGAATAGTAATGGTATAATGTAAGTAAGTTTATTTTGTGAATGAAATGAGGAGATTTGACCATTTTGAATACTTGTGTTATGTGTGATGCCATAATAAGTTAATGTTATTGTTCTAACGTGCCATTCTCATAGGTTATGTTCATGAATATCCTTTGAATATTCAGACATATGCTCTATGGAAGATATATGTTACAACTATTCATCCATATTCACTATTCATTTAAAAATATTATTCACTAAAATTGTCCAGATTTCATTCAAAAGTGTCGCCTAAATATCCAAAGCACATTTTGGGACTTGACCGAAATTTGTCCCAAAAAATTTCGGTCAAGTCCAAAACCATTTTTAGTCTATCTGTGATCTTCGTTATAAGCTCCATAATATATTTAAATGCTTAAAATACTCTAGTATGCTATAAATAGAGCATACTTGTTGTGTCTAATTCCTATTGATTTTGCTAGCATTCATATCTTGGTTTTGGTTACAAATTCTTGCGTTTTAATTCAAATTTGAAATGAATTGAGTGAAAATGGCATGGATGTTGTATGAATGTTGAATGGAGTGTCTTGTGAATGTTGCATGAAAACAAGAAAAATTATGCATGAAAGAAGGAATGTTGGACGTGAATTATGCATGCTTTTTAACGGTGTAACAATTTTAATACATCACTAGTCCTCTCGCTCACTAATCCTCTCATGATCGTAAGAGGTGTTGCATGGGTATGAGAAAAGTTTTCAAGCCCATGCATGCTACAATTTAGCCATGAGACACTCCTACCTTTATTCTTCACTTCACATTCTATCTTGTCTCTTCTTCTTTCAATCCCCTTCTTCTTCTTGCTCCATGAATCAATAAAGTATGAACATGGAGAAGATGGCTTTAATGAATATGCTTTTGGGTCACTTTAGCTCCTTTACTTCTGAAATATACCTAAAATCAAATATGAGCTAAAGTTAGTATCTTAATCATTTTTAAGGCATTAATCACTAAATGTAGTAAATCAAATGAATCAATATTTAAACACATATCATCAACTCATTAGAGAGATTCGAATTCTAAATATTATGTAACTACCTCTATAAACATTCTGTGCTACTTGCATAGCTTTATTGAAAGTAGTTATTATCATATGGCATTCTAAAAGCTTTAACTTCACATTAATCTATCTAACAAAATCTTTTAGTAGATATGGGTTCATAGTTCTCGGATCGATCTAAATATATTCATTATTATCGAAACTATAATCATACCTATTGGCATACTAGATTTATCCTTAGCATCCTATTGGTTTACCGCAATTCTCCTTCCACATTAGTTATACCTTGGTATTAAACTCCTAGTATTTCGGGAGTCTCTAAACACTTTAAGTGATCTGACTAATCTCTAACTAGACGATATTCCTTGTCTCATCCTTCTGTCACCAAACCTTTTAAATTTATTATTCTTAACCTAATCTAACCAAATTAGGGAACTTTTGAGATCTCTACTCCCATCGCATGATTTTGCACCTAACTTACAAATACACTTAATCAAACTTTTTGGCCTATTGCCACTGCTCGTATCCCTATTGTTCATTTAAGGTTAAAAAATTTCCACTACTGGTTTTGCTAGTCTTAATGGTTCTAGATATGGTTGATTGATAAAGGAAAACATTTACTAAACCATCCCTGTGTTCAATCTCTTGAGCTGAAGGTACTTCAAGTACTGGAGCCTCTAGTGTGGCTTTAGGACCCCTAAGGTTTCGTAGATGCATTATGCTCTGAATTTAAAGATAAACTATATAAAACTGGAAATTTTTTAAAATCAAACAAAATTTTATGGGTTGCCTTATTCACAAAATAACATAAAAACACATTATGAAATCATAACACGTGCAGAGACAAACCTATTTCAAAACAAGCTCTGATACCACCTGAAAGGACCCATCCTAGAGTTCCCCTTCTGAAGCCCAAGTGGAGCCCATCTAGTGACCTTATGGTAACCCTCTAATCAGTATCTAACTCAACCGAAGGGTCCTTGCAAAACCAAGTTGTTAAACTATTAAAAACCTTTTATAATTTAAAAGTTAAAATTAAATAAACTAGTGGGATTTTTTTATTCTAAATCATTTTATTAAAAATTTTGGCATCATAATGGCTAGATTTTGACACTGCCAAAATTTTTAAAGACCTACATAACACAATTTAAAGCACTTATAATATTTCATGTACCATCTCAACTTTTGGAATGAGACCTCAGGTCCACAATATAATCGACCATAATCATATAATTCTCAACACTTTAAAAACATCATTGAGGATTAAAGCCCTTGTAGTTCATTAGGTAAAAGATACTTATAATTCCACAAATATTACAAGATCACACTTTTAAACTCTTTCCAAAATAATTCAAATCATATATACAAGTAACTAAGCCAATTTCATGAAAAACACATACATAGCAAAAATGATACCTCATCAACACCTAACAATACAACTAATTCTACAATAGGATCTTAGCTACTGTGGCACCTATATGTAAACTTGGAGTGCTTTATTTAAAAACATAAAAATAAGGGTGAGCTAAATGAGCTCAATGAGTGTTAATCATTTTACTGAAAATGAAATCTTTTATAACAACATAACTAAAATATTCCCATATAATAATAAAGTTCATGGTAAAATAATTGCTATAAAAATTCATTCGTGCATCATACAATTTGGTATTAAAATAACATGTCATCAAACCCAACTTCACTTTTTCTTAAACACAATTTTGAAATTCTTTTTTGAAATTAAAATTATAATAAAAATTTTCCATTTTCCCTTTTCCCGTTTCCTTAAGTAATAAACAGTGGTGGCAATAAGTTTTCTGAAAACTTTTATACTAAAAATATGCCAACCACTAGTATTGGTACCATATGGTGCCTCTCAAATTACATTTAAAAATAAATAGTGGTGGTATAATTATTTTCAAGAACTTTCTTACACGACATGGCCTACCACTAACTTCTTTGCCATATGGTACCCTTAGGTATAAAGTCACGAAGCTGGTTCTGCATTGCTTACCCACGACTAGTTAACCACTAGTTACAGAATTGGTTCTACATTGCTTCCTCTTACTAGGTTAATCACTATATATCAGTAATTATAGAGTTGGTTATGTATCGCTTACCCACAACTGGTTAACCATTAGTTACGAAGGTGGTTCTACGTTGCTTACCTGTAACTGGTTAACCGGTGGTTACGGAGCTGCTTCTACTTCACTTACCTACAACTAGTTAACCACTAGTTATGTAGCTAGTTCTGCATCACTTACCCATACTAGTTTAACTACTATACACTAATATAATAACATGTATAAAACCTAACGGTGTACTATATGCTAAAAACTCATTTTCTTTTTATCAACCAATAACATAATTCTAATGTAATTTCAAATCGTACGAAATTTGACTTTCAAACTTTAATTCATATATTACTAAAACATAAAATTATACTAGAAATATTCACTTATGATGTATCATTCATATAAAATTCATAATCATACAATTTAAAATCACATGTCATCAATTTTTTTGCAAAGAATTTATTCATATAAAACAATTCAAAATACACTTATAACTGGTTAATTTCCTTTTCACCACTTCGAAATCTTTTAGCTGGTTTTGTTTTCTGATTCAGAAATATAATATGAATACATTTGTATAGTTATAGTTTACATTATGTTTTAATGGGTATTTTAGTGTGTGTTTAGTCGTTGATTAGTCAATTGGTCCATGTTTAGGTTTAGAATTGTGTCAATGTGATTAAGTGTTTATGTTTTTGAGTGTTATGTAGTTTAGATCATATTATTGCAATTTAATTTCATGCATTTGATATATTTTGATATGTTTTTTAGTGTTTAATATCGGATGAAGATGATCATGAGAAGTTGGAGAAAGCTTAGAGGAAGAGCCAAGGTCATGATTGTGACATCCCAGTTACGGTCGTGATAGAAGCAACCAAGACAAGGCCTCAATCATGACTGAATAGGCCATGATCATGATAAAAGCTCATTTCATGGGAAACAATCATGAAAAGACCTCATTTTAAAGGCCATAATCGTGACATACCTTCCACGATCGTGACAGGCACGATACAAATGCAGGGATCTGCTTCCATTTCTATTTTCGGAGGGTCGTTTTGGACTTTTTGACTTGGGTAAACCTAGTTTTTACCCTAAAAGGCAAAAAAGATAAAAGGAAAACGAGATGACCTAATCTGGGAGCCTCCATCTTACCAGTTAGAGAAAGAAGCCATGGAAGAAGGAAGAGGAGAGAAGAGAGGAAGAAGAAGAAGAGAAGCTGTCGCTGTCAGCCACTCCAGCCATCCTTCCAAGTGAATTTTCTTGATTCTTCTTATATTTATTTCATTTGATTTATGAGATGAATATAGGCATGATAAATATTTGTTTAAGGATGTTCTAAACTTCATTTGGGATTTATTCTTTAATCAATAGTGATTTGATTACTTTTCTGCTAATGTGTTTGGATATTATGATTGTATGTTGTTTTTGCATACTTTGGTAACAAATCGAGTAAGTGAACTAATAGTAACATGATTAGGATGGGTAATGAGAGTTAACAATGTTATAGGTCACATAAACAATCTAATCGGTAATTATACAAAGAGAGATCCTATGTGAGGACTTGATTGTCTATTAGAGTTCTTAAGAACTAATTGGAACACAGACTATTTTGTTAATTGAGAGAGTGCAAATTCAGAACTTCATATTCAATTAGGGATTATGATTTAGGGTTTAATGATTAGGTCTTGAGAGAGGATAATCAATCTTTTGAAATTCTAGGACTGATACCCATTAACTAAAAAGTAATTAAGTTAGCAATTGAAGATAGGATAAATCCCCTCTTCTCTTAACTAGTTAGTCTTCCTTGTGTGCTTTTCAATTGTTAAGTGGTTGTGCTCAATTTTGATTTCCTTACATTAATTTTAGAATTTCATTTTCAATAAATGCATTTTCAATTGCTTAAATTTCTATTCATTTTATTTTCATTTTAATTACAAATTTTAGACCTTAGACAAGTTAGGATTCAATTAGTTTAGCTAATTACTAGGCTCAACACCTCAACTACTATGCTTACGACCCATTGTAAAACTTGCTCAACACATTTAACTCCTTAATATAGACTCCAATCAAATACACCATAAACCATGTTAACTTTATTAGTTTCCATGTACACTCCATATACTAATATTTTTCTCCAAATAATAAAACAACACTTCATTTAATAATTCCAATACCACAAATACGCTTAATGACCATCCTTAATCACATTCACATATTCATTACATTGTGACCGTACTTTTATACCTAAAATGCCTTAAGGCTAAGCTTAACTTATTTTACACTAAACATTTCCAATTCAATTCCATTTGATTTCCAACCCTTAAAACCAATTCAAAATCACTTCTATGAAATTTTAATGCACACATTTAAGCCATAAAATTTCATTAACAAATTTTGATGTAATCATGCACCCTTGACCGAATTCAACAAAAACTAATTCAAAGTCTATTCCTTTTCATTTCCTTACTTCATTAACATCAAAATCATATTATGAACATCATACAACATAAAAAAATTGGATCATATCACATTAAAAGCCCTAGCTATGGATGAAATTTCCTCTAATCATTTCCATGGTTTTTCTTTCATTCTTCCATCATTAAACTAGCTTCCTAATGCCATTAATTAATCTTAAATGTTCAAATGGAAAAATAAAACACTTTAGGTGATGGATCTTACCTTTGACAAAATTTGAACAAGGTTCCACACACTAATTTTTTGATTTTATACTCCTAATCACTTCCAATGCAATAAAACCTTCATGTCAAATCATAAGGGTGTAATTCACACCATCAAAACCAAATCTAAACTATAACCCAACAAATCCAATTTTTCAACAAAACCGGTAAGCATACTTACCCATTTTCTTCTTCCTCTTCGCTTAGATGGCTATGGGATCTTTTTGGATGCTTGACTTGAGGTAGAAGATCATGAAAAACGCTTCGGATCACTTCTCCATGGCATAGCCAAAGCTCCCTCTTCTCCTTACTATCTCTAGCAATGGTCGGCCACACCTTCTTAAAGAGATGAAAACGTTGCTTATTTCCATTTTTTCACACCATTGCCCTTAATAACATCTTATAATTACAACTTTACCAAAACTTATGTTTACACTTTAACTCATGCCACTTGTCACCTTTTGATTAGTTACTTTCTAAACCCATTAATGCCTGCTTATCATATGGAAATATTCCCATGTAGTGCACATATGGAATTTGGAAGCATTTGGTTTGACAAAACGATCATTTTTCCCCTTTAATGAATTTAATTCACCTACTTATTGAGTTAAATTCCGAAAATATTCCATAACTATCTTATCATCAAATTGATCGTGAAATACTCTAATTAGGGTCAATACTTATTGATCGGATGCTTTTAAAAATTTCAAATGTGTTTAAAATCATTAATACCCATTATTTTCCAAAAAGGCTATTTTAGTCTTAAACTTTCGTAACTCTCGAAATTCATCCGATCGGACTTATTTTTGATCCATTTTAGTATCATTAAAATTTAACACCTATTCCAGATATTTTTCAAATTTCCAGAGTTACATCCCCAAAGTTACTATTCAAGCAAAAATAATATTAAAGCAAAAACACTATTAACCTGGATTCACTATTCATTCAAAAACACTATTCACCAAATTGTCCAGATTTAATTTAAAAGTGTCACCTAAATCTCCAAAGCACATTTTGGGGATTTTATAGCCCAATCAGACTCATTCTATAACTTTTCGGAAATTTTCTAAAAAATTTCTGGTTAAGTCTAAAACTATCTTTGATCTATTTATGATCTTCGTTATAACCTCAATAATACATTTAAATGCTTAAAATACTCTAGTATACCATAAATAGAGCATACCGAATAAAATGCTTGTAGAGCACATTACACAGTACAATAATCAAATGGGGATATTACAATAATACCTTATGGAGGCATAGGAAATTGATACACTGGATTTGTCACTGTTGCTAAAAGAACTCATGAGTCATTTATAGTACCTTCCCATCCAGCCATTACATATGTAAAACGCAAGCCAAATTAGTAACAACATACAATATTTTGGGTTAGATCAATTCTTTTACCTCTATATGGTATTTTTTCATTGGCCACAACATGTGCATCAACATGTATATCGTCTATTGCTCCTATACAATCCTAGAAAATAAAAGTATACTATTAAAATATTAATTATTAATAAGGACATTATTAAAATAGTAATTAAATATATAAATGTACCTAAAAATATGGAAAGAATTTCGAATTATGTTGAATCTTAGGAGCTGTATCGGTAAAGGATGGCAGAGTAATGACTCTTTTTGTAAAATGGTTAACTACATCTAAGACTTTGTAAAAGTACTTTAAAATTGTCTAGGTTGAATGTTGAAAGCGTTCTGCATTGACTCTAGTTGTCTCACTATACTCTATAGTCATTAAGAAAATTGCTAATTGTTCCTCCATAATCAAATGACTTGTTACCTTTAAGCCTCATAAACTTTTCAATTCATCACATAAGCTTAAGAAGATTATCTTTCTCAGTCGTAAGTTTTCATTTATCCTTGTAGGATTCCCATTTAACATTTTTAATATCCTAATATTCAATTATAGCATTAACCTTGCTATTAAAGGGGTTGTAACTGTTTTTTATTTCTTTGAGTAAGTTCTTAAAATTCTTCAATTTGGCCCTTAATCTATTATACATATTCTTCAATTGAACGTTAGTATACTCCTTATTGAATTTTTTTTGAAGACCTACCTTAATATTCTTCCAACTAGAGTTGAAAAAGGTATTAGTCATTTAATTTCCCTTCTTCACTTCTTCAACCATCAATGGGATTAAATACATCTGTATGGTATCAGTCCATACCCCATCTTTTTCATTCATTTCCACATAATCGTTAAATTGTTCATATTATTCAAACCTTCCATTACTAAATGTAATTACTTATAAGTGACATAAATCACAACAATTTCTACAAAATATTAAATGTTAAACAATATTTAAAATAATCATAAGAACACCATATTAAATTTTAAACTACATATAAGTGCATGGAAATGATAGAAGAGTTAAAGTGAGAAATTAAAATGAAAGTTAATCAATCTCTATAACAATATCCACAATTATGTTTAAAACTTACCTAGGTCTTCACACTTCTACCACACAACACATACCAATTACGTAAAATTTATATTAAAACAAATACAAAACTATATCCTTTATGTATTGTATGCCACAAATATCTAAAATTATGCCTATATGGTGTAATCTTTTTCTATGGAATACCTGTCAATGAATGAAGTCATGAAAATGCAATATTTCAGAATAATCAAACCTAATGCAACTTTATGGTGCCAACTAACACCTAATGCAATACTTACATGTCTAAGGTAAGCATATGTTCATTAGTTGTTCTCAATATTAGGTGAACTTCACTAATTGTGATTAGATGTATACTCAAGTCTAAATCGAAGTGGAGTCTTCACAATTTATAAAGAAATTTGTCAGACCCTACAAGTCAAGGAGAATGGTAGAATATATAGGAGCTAAGTTAATAGAAGGCCATAAGAAATTCACTTTAAGTAGCATGCAAAGTTTGTAAATTTCATTATAACAATTGTCTTTTTGTATTTTGTTAATGAAAGTAACACAATAAGTACATTATAGGTTGTTTAAGTAAGTAGTATAGTAATTAGTGCCAATTTATTCCTTTACACTCACCTTTTTGTTTTCTATCTTTTGTGAGGGCAAATAATATAATCAGTACATAATAGTTAGTACTAGTTAGGGAAAAAGTAATAACAAATTTATGTTATTTCACTTTACTTTTATTTTTCTAATGTAAGTAACACATATAATATGCATGCCTTCAAATTTTTTTTTTTACAAAAGTTTAACACATGTAGGTTGTAGTGATTTACTTGCTTTGGATGTACATTAACATTGGAAACAATATCTCAATTTTGATACGTTTTTATTAAGTGAAATATCATGCACGTGGTGTCATATATAGGCGTTGGGTGTTTTGGATGCCAAATGTTCTTTGATAAGGGTATTATATTTTATGGATTTCAAACATCTATACAAAGGAATAACAATCTCATATTATTGATGAATTTTTTGCAAGTTCTTATTCAAGGTCATAAAAGATTTAGCAAAGGTGTGAAAGGGGTCAAAGAAATGGAATTTGATCCTAATAAATCAACTTTTGTATTGGGAATGCATGCACTTTTAGGGAAGTGTAACAAGTCGATAATGGAACAATGCTTTGACGTATATATAAAGTGGCGTTGGTCAAAAGACGTTATACTTATTACATTTAGGAAACATCCTTATTGTCTGTTACCATCAAAGAAGAAAATTACTAAAGCAATGGACTTTATTGTGAACAACATGGGGAATGCTTCAGAGCTGATTGTGTAATTCCCTATGGTCTTGTTTTTGAATTTGGAGAATAAAATGATCCCAAGGTTCAGAGTGGTAAATCTCTTACAGTTAAAAGGACTGATCATGGAAGATTAGAGTATGCGCTCGTTGTTGTTTCCCAATGAGAAAGTGTTCTTGTAGACGCATGTGACCAAATTTATAGAGGAAATACCTAAACCGTTGAATTTCTATAAGGGTAAACTGAATCCTAATAATTTATTGACATTGCATGTCGAGTGCACTGCAAAACTTACCTAACTCTGCACACTAAAAAAACTTATAGATGTGGTGAGTAAGGATCGTATCCGTAGGGAATGTTCAATTAATTCTCATAATGAAAATAATTGATGCAAAGGAAATAAAAGGGGGTTTTAGGTTTAATGCAATTTAGAAAATAAAGTAAAATTAAACTAGTGAAAATAAATTATAGCAAACAATTGAAATTGATAAAAATTGATGAATGTATGTGAAACCCGGTTCTCAGATCAATCTTGACCTACAAACGATTAAATATCATGCATTGTTATAATGCTTTCACACCTCTCCTAGAACTATTGATCGTGGACTAACAATATGTTATGCTAATCTTTATTTTTCCTCAAGCTATGTTTAATTAAAAGATGCTTGTTAATTAAATCTAACCAATAAGGACGACATTTATGCAGAAACAATTTATATTTAGTGCAACAAAGAAGCAATTTTTTATCAATGATAAAGCTTTTTGGTGAGACATTAAACACTCTGGTCTTCTCTTTTGTGGAAATTGCTTCTTAGTTATTTGTATGTTTTTACTTACAATCTTCTTGTACGGAAAGGTCAATCAAATTAATTGCAAAAACATAGTGGTCATTATGGGAGTCCTTATTGACATCAAAAATATTAAAATGAGTAACTTCCCCATCGAAGTCCATTGTGAGAGTACCCTCATGAACATCTATCTTAGTTTGGGCCAGGTTGAGAAACGACCTCCCTAGTAAGATAGGTATTGGGTTATGGAAATTTTCATCATTCATGTCAACCATATAAAAGTCAACAGGAAATATTAGCTCATTTAACTATATAAGCACATCCTCATTTATCCCATCTAGGTAAGCATTAGAACGATCAACCAATTGTATGGTAACACTTGTTTCTTTCAATGGCCCTAACTTTAAAGAAGCATACATGTAGCAAGGCATAACATTAATTGATGCTCTTAAATCTAACATAGCTTGTTTAATCTCAGTATTAACAATTTTATAAGGAATATTAAACATGCCTAGGTCCTTACACTTTGGAGGTATTTTCTTTTTGAAAACTGCAAAAGCAGTTTCATTCATTCTAATCATTTCATTACCTCTTAACTTTCACTCATTCTAATTGATGAATGTATGTGAAGTCTGATTCTAAAATTAATCTTAATCTACACACGATTGAACATCTTTCATTGTTATAATGCTTTCACACCTCTCCTAGAACTATTGATAGTGGACTAACAATACGTTATGCTATTCTTAATTTTCCCTCTAGTCATGTTTAATTAAGAGACCCTCATTAATTAAACCTAACCATCAAATAACCTAGTATACGATCTCTATATTCAATTAGGCAGTTGCATTACAAAATAAAAAATGAACCAATCTAAGCAACAACCCACAAGCTCGAGTAATTTAACCTAGCCTACATTATCCCTAATGATTAAAAACCATTAGTTGCTACATATGAATCCAAATACAACAATTACAAATTGTATTAGCGTTTTTAGTAATGGGTTCACAATACGAAAAATCTAATGATAATAGGAATATGATTGTCCATATATGAATACCCAAATCGATTAAACAAAGGATAACGTAAACAATTCCGAGAGAGAGATCCACCATTAAGCAAAGATAAGATAAGCTTAACTGTGCCTCCTAAGCTTCGATTTCACCTTCAAACTGGTGTCAGGATGTTAGCTTTCCATTTTTTCTATCAATCTCCAAGAATCAACTTCTGTAGCCTTTATTCCTATTAAAAAACAAAGAAAAAATGGTGAAGAATCATGTCTGTCCACTATTCTCTAGATTATTCTCAACCGTCACAACATATTGCTTTTTATAGTAAATAATTAGGCTAAATGGGACAGCTGACATCAAATTCACAATGGTGACTGATGTCTCATGGGTGTGAGGCATGAGAATGGTCTCACACCTATGGCAGTTGGTGTCAAAACTATTAGACTGCTCATGACTATAATTTTTTTTTGTTCTGGCCGTATATTGCTTTATTGCTTTGTTCTTCACTTTCATACTTTATCTTGTCTCTTCTTTCTTTTAATCTTCTTCTTCTTCTTGCTTCGTAAAAACAATAAAGTATGAACATTGAGAAGATGACTCAATGAGTATGCTTTCGGATCACTTTAGGTCCTTTGCTTCCTAATTGTACCTAAAATCAAATATGAGATAAAGTGAGTGTCCTAAGCATTTTAAGGCATTAATAACTAACTGTAATGTATTAAATGTATCAACATTTAATCACATACCAATTATAGTTTAGGCAATAGAGAGTTCAATATAGATAATGGAATCTATGGGGTTGCTCCTTTAAGAAAACCAATCTTCCAATATTCCCATGTGATCTTCAAAAACCTTATCTTCGATAAACCATAACTAAGATGTTTAATGATTAAAAGGATCAAATGAAACATAAAACAAACCAAGTAAAAACACAATCAGAACTAGTAGTGATAATGCAATTTTTACTAACAAGTCAATGAGAAATCATTGAACTAGAACTTGCATTACCATCATCATCTTCATCACTATGACCACCACTACCAGAACCAGTAGTGAGAATCAGGAACAAAAGACATAAGCTTACAAAGGTTAAACCATCAAAATTGTGCTAAGGATGAGGAGAAGTGGACCTAGAAGTGATAAATTCTTAGTTAAACGAATATATTGAATGGATGAGAATGCAAAAGAGAGGCCTTATGAGAGTTGCACTCCACAAACAACAGAGAAAGGAAGAAATTTGTAAAGAAACAACATGAGGGTCGTAACATTGATGATGAGGCAGGTAGAGGCAATGCAAACATTAGCTAGTTCTTACATTTTTACGCCAACGGTAGCATTTAAAAGTATGTATTGTCTACTAATTTCAACATTCTTGTAATACCTCAAGGAAAGACATTTACACAACTTAAAGAGTTCCTAGAAATATAAACAACACCCAATAAATCAAAGAGCATAAATGAGAGCAAAGACTCACTTATGAATCCGTATCTTTGCCACTTAAATAGCCCCATAAACAAGAATGGAAGTCTAAAGCAAGAGTAGCTTATCACACACAAGCACAATGTCAATAGGAAGTGAAAGAAAACAAAAATGACAGAGAAGTTAACTTACCAATTTATTTTCAATTATGCTACAGTAACAACATATTTATTTTCAACTATGCTATAGTAACTGTGAGATTGTTTGAAGGATTTGATGAAATGGTTGTTTTAGGAGGGAGATGACCAATTATTAGAAGAGAAGGCAGTGAAGGTAGTAGGTTTTTTCATTGAATTCTAGTTGTAGATAAATCTTTGAAGGCAAGTAACAGGAAGAACCTAAAGGCAATAGAGTAAATGAAGCAACAAATATGCAAACAAATAGAGAAGCATCTGAAACAAGAAAAGGGTATACCTCAAATGGACAAATTAAAGCAAAGAAGATGTAGGATATGAGAAAATGGTAAAGACAGTCGAGAAACCAAATGTTATATTGTTTTTGTGAACAAAAAGTTTGTTTTAGAAATACAAGAAATAGCGATTTTTACATTTTCATAAACTACTTGTTGTTTTCTTATTTTAAAAATCAAAAAATGGAAATAATACTTAACTAAACACATTTTAAGCATCTGCTTCTCTTTTTTTACGAAACAACAAAAAAAATAAAGAAAAAGAGAATCAAACAACCACTAAGAATAAGAAATTGAAATTCTTTTAGATTGATTTTAAGGTTTGTTTTTATTCATTTGACATATTCAAACCGAAGGCCCATTAAACTAGTTTAAAAGCCACTGCTTGGAATTAGGTTTATTTAAAATGAAGTCTAAGCAAACGTTTCCTAATTTATGCTAAAATAGCAATGATTGATTTTTCAATTGAACCTTAAATGAAACAATAACATAAATACATGATCAAATGTTGTAAACCATATAATTTCAACTAGAGAATGAACCTTATTTTTGATATTTTGACCTAAACTTTAAATTAGGCTTAAATCTAAATAGGCTTGATTACAGAGCTATAAATATGTTATTATTGCTATTACTCCCTCTAATCCCATATGTGAGATATCAAATATATTGAATATAAAATTAACGACTATTAGGTTGACATCAAAATCTATTTGGCTTAGCTAAATGACTACAAGCCTAAAACTAGTAGTACTTACTCCACCGTACGGAAAGAAAGGAAAACTTTTAGGTTTGAATGCCTATTTACCCTTTTTGTTTATAAAGCCTAATAGAGCCCTAAAAATCTAACATTAATTATTATGACTATTTTAGACTTAATAACATATGCCTAACTAATAAGAAAAACTTCAAACATAAAATAAATAAATAAATAAATAAATCATGTATAGTCTTGTAATATACTTGGTATAAAATCCCACAAGAATTGTGTAGTCACCTTGGTAGTTTAAATTAAAATTTGTTTTAGTAATTAATTAATGAACAATTAAAACAATCAAAGTAGCAATTGGGAGAAAAAATCACAGAATTAAGATTGCAAAAAACAAGAGGAATCGATGTTGAAATTGGAAAGATCAAATTACTAATAAAGTTAAGATTACCTTTACTACCCTATACAATCTTTGAATTTTTGTCAATATGATCTTGTTTAGTCCTAAGTATTTTCTAATGTCTCAGCCCCTTCTCTCTCAATACTTAGACTGAATAATCCCAAAATAACGATTAAAATGTAGTATGTGATCTCTAACCTCCATTCCTAAACTAATCATTAATTAGATTTGATTACCACTTTGGACAACTACATCACGTCCCATATCACTGTGTAAATGATGAGTTAACTGTTAGGGTTATGTAAATATAGTTCATTGGAAAGCAAGTGTATTTACATATAACATAATTTTCTTCCAGTTACAATATTGTAATGAAAATATTTATTATTAATAAAAGAAAAGAGTTTGGTTTTATTTGTATGAGCATAATATAACTAGTTATAAGGCACCAAGATTATTTTGTAAGTAATATACATATACATGGAGATGTATGGGAAACATGTATATTATGAGAATCTAAATTAATTGATTCACATTTGAATAATCAAGTTGGTCACTTGATTATGGTTTAGACAATAGTGTTGCGATTTACCTCTATGTAAGTAAAGGAGTTTACTTCAAGGGAATGATGAGTTTCAAATCATGATAGTAGTTGACTATCGGTAATGGCACTATTAAATGAATATGGAATCACGTATGTTTAAAGAATAAAGTAGGTCGTTACTTTAATCTTGAAACATACACCTTAGCATTCGTTTATTACGAACCACAATCTTGATGAGTGGTGAACTTATATGTGCTTCATTATAATTCTTGATATCATCGGAATGGATTTTTACAGGGTATCAATCTAGTGTCCGCATGTTGGAATTATTAATTGAAACATACATCAGGGAACATTCACTCAAATAAAGAGTTTATAGTGATATCATCACTTTTAGATGTTTTATGGAGATTGGTGATTAAACTGGCGCCAGTAGTTTGATAGACTAGCTACCCATCAAGTCTTAACACCAAGATTAGATCTTGTGTGTTAATCACCATGTAGAGTAAAACAGGAGATCTAGAAGGAAAAACAAACACAAGGGCATAACAATATTTTTACACTTTTTTGTGTCGATGGCTATAAGACGGTTCATAATAGAGTTTGGGATTGGACATCGGATTAATAATTTTGAAACACAGTTTCTCATAATTTAAGAATTCAAGAGTTCAACCAATTGTCTTTAGTGGAATGACATTTGGTTAATAAGTCAGAATTAATTCTAATGAGATTAAATTAATTACGGGCTTATTAGAGCTTGATTTATTTAAGTCCAATTAGATTCCACGCTTGGCTTCTAAAAATGTTATTAAGGAAAGCAAGAAAAATAAACGGAGGTTATCAGAAAGAAAATAAGATAGTTTGGAGAGAATTGGACGAATTGGATTCGGGCCAATAGGACCAGAACAATTTAATCAAAAGTTAATTAAATTGGGTCTTAAGCCTATAATTAAATGTTGGGCTTACAATAATTAATTGTTAATTATAAGCCCAAAGGAACATTTAATACTGGGCTGTTTTTGATTTAATTAATTTGATTAAATGAATTAAAAAATTAAAAAAGGATAAGCAAAACCGAATTCTACAATGTAGAATTCGGTTTTGCTTCTCATTCAATGGTGTTGGTGGTTAGCTTTTAAAACACCTTAAACATTTTCCTTAAATGAAGATAACGTCCAAGTGTTGGCTTTGGAAGGTTTGTTTTTCAATTAGCTTTGATCAAATGCTAAATGGGTATGCGTGTTTTTGGCTTGGCTACACTCTCTCCTAAATGTCCAAGTGTTGGACATATGTTTATTTAGTTTTAATGCAAAATGACGTACATGCAGCCATACATATTAACGTACATGGTTTTTAAACACTCACTCTCTCCTCGCACTGAATTCGGCAATGCTCTTTTTAAAATGGTTTTCATGCTTGTTTTAAAAGCATAAATGGACAGTACTTTCATTTATTCAAAAGTGAATAAGAGGGTGCAGTTTTTTAGCTCACCATTAACGTCCATTTTGGCTCACCATTGGTCTCTCCATTTTGTCTCTTCATTTTCTCAAAAACTGAATAGCCATAGAAAAGTGATACAGCTCACTTAACATTCTTTTAAATGAATGTGTACGTTTGGTTTTGGCTATCGACACTCACTCCAAACCTTCGGCCATAGGAAAAGAGAAGCTCTCTATTTTTTCCCTCTTTTGGTCGAAGATGGAAAATGAGAATGTCTCATTTTGTTGTTCTTTTGAAATAGTTGAATATAGAAAAAAGTTTTCTATTCATTTTTCTTCTCCTTTCCCACCAAAGGATCTTGATAACCGAGTTGTCCAAGGAGAACAAATGGTAGATTGGATTAGTTAAGGACGCAGCAGCTAGGAGTCAAAGTTATAGCAAGGAGTCGGTAAAAATTCCGATCTTGTTCTCATTTGATTTATTTTCCTTATACAGTATTATATATGGATTAAAGCATGTTGATTTGGTGTTTTCGCTTCCGCTATATTAAGATTTTGGAAAAAGTTTTTGAAATTTACCGTTTAGCTAAACCAAGCATGTTTTTGGTTTCGATCTAATAGTAACTTGATAAATGGAATGTCCTACATGTTGGAATCCAACCGTGATCGAATCACGGGCGCAGCGGAAAACAAAATTTTTACGGATTCTGAGCGGATCTCGATAATTGTATAAACTTGAATAAAACATTAAACGATTTAGAAATCGTACCTTGTTCGCTTTCCAGTTGAAAAATCT
>JAOQMS010000008.1:21955026-21973152 GCA_027563885.1 Erythroxylum longipes
AATTCAAAAGTTACTAAAAATATTTGATTTAATAATTTAGACCTTTATCTAGTTGCTTGACAAAATAATATTTGAAAAGATATTATTAGTCGATGTTATGATCACTTAATATTTTGTTGAATATGTAGACTTATAAATTGGATTACTTATGTATAAATATTAAATTTTAATAATAAAAATATCCTTTAAAAGTTTACATGTTTTTATATTGCTAATTTATTGTGGTTTTTTTTTTACTTTGCCCAGGGCCTATAAAATGTTAGGAACGACCTTGTTCGCAGAAAAGTAGAGGGGCGTAGAAAGCGTTCGCAACATGAAGTGGTAAGTGAATCACATATGAGTGTGTGTGTTAGTGTTTCGTTAATTTATCCAAAATATATGGACGTTTCTGGATAATTTCGTTCAGTGATTGTGGAATTTATTTTTCTTGTTCAAGTCTTCAATAAGTTTTCCTTCCTTTTTTTAATTTTGTTTCATAAATAAATTTTCTTTTTAATTTTTCCATAAATTAACGGTCATCATAATATAGGGGGAAAAAAGTCTTTTTGAATCTAAACTCCTTTGATTGGTGATCAAAGGAGGTAATAAGTCCATTTTTAAAATAGAGATGGGCATAAGGTACCAAAAGATAAAATACAGGGAGGTTAAATATATTTTAGCCAAAAATATATTGATAAAAGAACGGAGCCATCCATTACTATAGTAATGCGATTTTGAAGTTAAACATGACTTAGTTTAGTGCAGCCGAGGCTTCTTCCTTGAGTCCTGCCATAATTATGCATTCGACGAAAGAGTTTTACAAGCTGTATTGCCCTTCTTCACTCACACGATGTTGTTGGATTGGGCTTTTGCCCATTGTCCAAGATTCCCTACTATTGTAACTTGTGAGAGTCCAAGTTGTGTCTCAATCCCAATGTGGTTGATCATTTGAAAAGACTAACTAAGCATCATTGTTTTGTAGTTTAATGTAGGCACATGACATGAGCTAATGGAGTTTTGAATAGTATTTAGGGCGGTGGAAGTATAAAATATAATCAAAAGGCAGCAATCCAATAATGTGACTTGAAGCATGCATTTGATGACATGTTAGTATAGAAGCAGAGAAATGGGACAGCAGACAATCAATTATTGGGAGTGTATGAGCTCAAAATAGTATAATTATTGGTTAGTTGAAATTCTTTTTTAGATCACATATATCAGTAACATTTGCACAGTAAGCAATCAAATGTCTTTTTATTACTGTTGTACTTGGTATTCAAAATGCAATATAAGATACCATTAATTGGGACTTAATTTTATTTTATTGAGTAGATAATTATATTTTTGATGAGGTTAGATGCCTCCTAAACCTTGTACCGTAATAATTGCTCATCGGGGTAGTCAAATCATTCCCAATAAAATGCTAAAATGTGCTAGAAGTTGACAATAACCGTGATTTTGGCTCTTCAAGCCATACCAACCAGAAAAAATGGCAAGACATTACCCCCAAGTTAGTGAAAGAAAGATACCGTAAAGAACTTTTCTCCATTAAAAATTGACGTCGTCAATATGTCAAATTTCACTTGTAAGAAGGCCAATGTGAAGGATTGTTTGTTATCTTGAAACGAACGAATATTTTTGTTTTGTAAAAATAGAAAGCAGAAAGTACGTAATATTGTTTAATTCATGAGTGTAAGATGGAAGTTTAAGAATTCCCAGGAAGAATAGTTTCCTTTCATGTGGTGTCACTGAAGCCTATTATAGAAAAGAAATAGTTATATTTGGAAAAAGCGGAAGTCAACCAAAGTACATTATGAATAAAGTTATATTTGGATGTGTCATAAATACAACATGGAAGATAGGCAAGTAGATGAAAAGGTCGCTAACATCCTATCAAATATGCATTAACAATCAAAGTACTTTAAAAGTGCACTAAAGCCAAAACTCAGAATTTTAACAAATCTTAGTTAAATTAATCATAATTATTTACATGTTTATTATCATGAATAATGTCGTTACTTGATTATTTACTGATTTGCATGGAACATGTAATTGTATATGTTATATGAAAATTATAATTGTATTTGATAAGGAATGCAAATTATAATTATTATATGTTGATTATTTCTAACCTCAAGTATTTTTATGTTTTTTGTCAAATGGATGAGAATATTCCTTCAGTTGAGAGTTCTAATCCAGTACTAGAGATAGAAGTGAAAACTTCTATTCCAACACAAAGTAAGGATAGAAGTTTAATTAGAACTCAAGTTACTTAACATAAAAGTAAAGTTTGGAATCACTTTAAGAAGACTATATTGACAGACAGAATTGAAAAAGCAGAGTGCAAGTATTGTCAAAAATTATATTCGAGTGGTTTGAACGGTGAAACGTCTCATTTAAAGAGACATATGGAATCATGTACTAGAAGTAAGATGGTTTTAGGAGGTCAAACATTTTTTACCTTGAACCTTATGAAAGGGAAGAATGAATTGACCATAACAACTTTTGACAGTAACAGATCAAGGATTTTGATGGCTAATATGATTATTAGAGATAAACAACCATTGTCTATGGTTGAAAGAAAAAGGTTCAGGATATTTCTTAATTCAATCCAACCAACTTTCAAGATTCTAAATCAAAATAAATTGAGGAATCATATTTTCAAAATTTATGAGGGAAAGAAGAGAGAGACATTTAAGAGGATTATCGAGTGTTGAAGGAATAATTGCCATAACAATAGACATGTGAATAGTTGATAACCAAAAGAAGGGTTACATGGTAGTGACGACACATTATATTGATGATGATTGGATGATATGCAATAGACTTTTCATGTAATTTATATTCTTCAATATTGTTATCATTTACTTTTTTCATTATTTTATGAATCTATGGTTAGTAATTTTTGTACATGATATGTTCATTTATGTGCCATCACCACAAACAAGTGAAAAATTGGCAAACATGTTGAAAAACTGTTTGATGAATTTGAACATCAACAACAAAGTATCCACCATCATAGTCAACAATTATAGCACAAATGATGTAATATCCTGTTATTCCATATTGAAGGTTAAGCCATAGGGTCCTAGACCATTGTATATGAGAATAGCATTGAAAAATCATAAGGTGCATTGCATACACATCCATACCATTAGCAAACATATGTGAATATTGATTGTACACATTACAAAGACTGTATATGCACTCAATTGACATATTCTGGGGTATAAATGATTTTAAATGATTATGACATAAATTGTGAAATGTGGATTATTATGTCTTAAAATTTGATATGATGGTTTCAATTATTAATTGGGAAATTATTTGTTAAAAAATTTAAGAGATTTACAAAAATATGAGTATTTTTGGACTAGAAAAATGACAAGTTGGAAGACAAATTGATTCGTGATAGTAGAAATAAGTGACACATTGGCATAGAAAATTGGGTGACAATTGGATTGATTATTAAGAGTTGCATGGTAGTTTAAGTAAACATATTAGTAGTATAATCTTTTATGTGGTAACTGTTATGACATGTGTTATGACATTTACCAAACATTTTTCACTTAGCCTTTAACCCACGAAACTCTCATATTGAAAGACCATCTTCATTGTCTTTCATCTTTGATTCATAATTTCATCTTCTTCTTTATTCTTTCAAAGCTACGACACTTTCATTCTCACAACTCAACCCTTAACGTTGAGCTTTGCTATCATTCCACACTAGCCACTTTAAGATCCCTGTGTCTTATTCATCTTATTACTAAAAGCCTAACCTTCTCCTCCTTGAAGAGTTGATGACCGTGTTATTTGGAGGAGCTAGGGTTGAGTGATGTTTTGAAGAAGCTTGGAGCTAAAATAAATAACTAATACATCAAGCTTCATAGATTGTTGTAAATGAAACATATATGGTGATTGTTTTGAGATTGAATGATCATGAAAATGGTGTTGAAGTATGTTGTAACGTGGATGTAGAAATGAGTAGGTTTATGTTATGTTTTTAGTATAAATGATAAAAAAGAGAGTATGAGTTGTGTTAAAGATGTTTTTGAGATGGATTGATAATGAAAATGGTGATGAATGAGTGATGAACATTGATCAATAATTTTATGTGTTTGTCTTCTAGTTTTGAGAGTATGAAAACCTTGGATTATAAGTTGTTACGTAGATGAAATAAATTAGGATTTAAGGTATAATGAAGGTGAAATTTTTGCTTAAGAAAGGTTTTTGAGATATATTCTTGAAATGAGAAGAAATAAGATTTATGTATGATAGTAAATGATAAAAATCATGTTCTGTTTTTGTATGATTGATAAACAATGATTTATGGATGTTACTGAGTTAAAATTTAGGTAAAAATGAAGAGGAAATGATGTAGAAATGATGAACTATGCGTAAGATGGTTTGGATGTAACATATATGAGTTAAAAATCTAGAAAAACATGAAAGATTTTGGCTGGAATTTTCGGATTTTCATAAATCCATAATCGTGGGAAGTGTAAAAAGTGCTGGAATTGTTCTGGTAGACTAACCTACGATCGTGGGAAGTCATCCACGATTGTGGGAAAGGCCATTAACATGAGTTTTTCTTCTTTTAAGTGATGTTTGAACCATCAAATGGTAAGGTACGGTACTTTCCTATGGTGTATTTAGACTTGAATGAAGCTTGAAATGAGCCTAGTTTGATGATGGATTAAATGATTAAATGTAACACCCCACCCTCTCAGGACCCGTACCCGACATCCTGTGTGATGTCCGAGAACTTGCCCCGTGAGGGTGGCATGCTAGAGCACTCAGTCAGTCGAGTCTCATTAAAAAAATCTTCTTCCCCCCTTTATAAATTTCTTTTCTTTTTTTCGAAAAATATTGCACGCTTTTACAAAAAATCAATAATCAATTCGGGCCCGTTTCGATCATAAATTTTTTTTAATCACATATATAATAATTGCACAACAATCAATTTCATTTACAGTCCTTTTCAATTTGGAAAGTTATTACAAAAATAGATTGATCAATAAACATGATACAAAAATCTCAGAATAAATTTTTTTCATACAAAAATAATAATATTAAAAATAATTATACTTACGCCAACTGATCACGACCTCTAACTTTTACTTGAAAGACTTAGGTATACTCCCGTTTGTCTAACAGGGTACTCTTCAAGCCTGAAAAATAATTGCAAATTTTGGGTGAGTTTTGCGAACTCAATGAGTTAACCATCATCGATGGTTCACTCAAATTCATGCAACACACTATTTCACAAAACATGTAATTCACAATTTTGCATAATAGATCATGCATCACACTTTAACTCCAGCATAGGAAATTTCGACATTTCAATCAATCAAACATACTTGATATAAATGCATATGAAATGCTCCTAAGACACTTTCCATTTATTACGTTGTTGTGACCGAGTGTCTGAACTTTCTCGTATCCATTTTGTACCGAGCTCATTAATAATTGTCCCTTATCTGCTTGGGAGATACAGGGCTCATTATACATAGTGAGCCTTAGGATCTTAATCACTGTTTGAGCTCGAGGCTCTTTTCACTCGTTGAGCTTTAAGCTCTAATCGGTGGCTACTCTGGTCACAATTGCCATTATCTGATTGTGCATTCATGAATGGAATGCATGTACCACAATCACTCACATTACAAAGCATTTATGTCTTTACATTCACATTCAAGCAGCACATCAATATACATTCCACATTCACAATCATTGGACCTTCTGTCTGGAATCAACAATCAAACACATTCATTTATCATTCAAAGTATAATTTAAGCAAATAATAATTGAGAGAAACCATCTAGGTTACTCACAGCACGCTCCAGATTAGCGTTTGCTTCCCAGATCTGGAAACATTTAGATGTTGACGTTCCAGTTGCTCCTCTATATCAAACAATATACATATATATCACAATATGCACAATTATAATTATTCAATAATGCACATGTATGAAATGAATTTTGTACAATGCATGTTCATGACAATCCCGGGTATCTTTCCTTTAATTTAATTACAAAATCATTCCCATATCAAAACTCATCTAAGTATAATTTATACTTAGGTTTATGTCTCACTAAAACCATAAAAATCAAAATTCATAACTCATTTCTTCAATTCAGATTTTTCTTAAGACACACATTTGGGTCAACTTTCAAAGTTTTTTTTGACCTAGAAAATGAAGTCATTTGAGGATACTTTCTTCTAGAAAAGTTTTCTTCTATTTCTTAAGTTTCTAATGACACCAAAATACTTCAATTTGGTTCAGTAGTGTAAAAGTTATACTCCAATTATTTTCGGACTGCTTTTATTCTGAGACAGTACCCTATACTCAACTTCCACCCAGAATTTGAGATTCTTACATTTCGATTCAGAATTTTATTTCTTCATATGATTTGTATCCCTATGTCTCTAGTATACTGAAAAAAAATCATCCCAATTGGATAACTACAGATCAAGATATCATCAAAATACCAAAGTATGTTTTGTGCAAGAAAATTAGAGTTCGCCGCGGCGAACTTTTCCAGTGAGGAAAAGTTGGCGTGAAATTCTTCAAGTTCTCTGCGGCGACCCAAGGAAAGTTGGTTGCGGCAAACTTTTGCAAGTTGGCTGCGGTAAACTAAGGAGTTTGCTGTGGCGAACTTTGAAAGAAGCATTCGCAGATGTTTCATTTTCCAGATTTTCAAACTTCCAACATTTACATCTAAACTCATCTAACTCATCCTATACCTAGACTATCTCTTCCATTTCATTTCCTCATCATCCTCTACCCAATTCAACTCAATAAATCACTCAAAAACAAAGCATATTTTTCATCACCCACGACACATACATAAACATAGCATAACCAAGTCATCAAATCTCAATTTACTCAACATACAAGTTCTATGTATACTAACCCATGAAGATCAACATATAACTTACTTGATTTAGCTACAATATTCTTCAAACTCTTCAAGATCTCTCTTAACCCTAGCTTCCTTCTCTTACACGTACATCATCCATAAAAGGTTGTAGGGTTAGGTCTTTAGTGACAAATTGGAGAAGAGAACAATCTTGGAGAAGCAAGGTGAAAGAGTTGGACCAAAAATCAACATGGTGAGTGTGAGAGTGAGTTTCGTGAGTGAAGAAGAGAAAGGTGAAGAAAAAGAAGAAGAAGATGGAGAATGAAGCATATGTCGTGAATGAGTAAGTAAAAGACCATAGAATGGTCTTTAATTGGGTAAAAGAATAGTAAGTGATGAGGGTAGTGACACTTGTCACTATCCTATGGTCCCACTTTTGGTCTTTTAATCTACTTGTTCATTTGTCTCCAATTTTCAACTTCCAAATTTTCAATGACATAAGTCATTAAATCTTGATGTCACATATTAAAATTTCTACTACCATTTGACATTTATTTCTACCACTATTCATTAATTGTTCTACCACTTGGCATTTTTCATAGTCCAAAATACCCTTAAAGTCCAAAAAATTTCCAAAGTTTCACCACAATTCTAATTCACTTTTTATACACTCCAACTCAATTTTTAACACATATTTCAAAATTCTCAATATAATCACCTTTATAACTCAATTATACCCAGAATATATCAATGAATACATGTACAGTCATTTTAATGTGCAAAAATCAATATCCATATGTATGTGTATGCTAACATTATACATGAGCATGGAATGCAATTCCCTTAATCTCTTTTTGATCTCACAAGTACCAAATTTTAGGGTTCCAACCTTTACTATGGGAATAGGATGTTACAGTTAATACCTATTCCACTGACCCAAAAAGGGTTAAGAATACAGCTAGTAGCTGGTTGTGAGTTATGATCTAATTGAGTAATGGGGGCATTCATTACAAATGTTTGTCTTCGCGTCAAAAGGCTAGAATGACGCTCCAACTAAGCAAGCTTAATAAATAAAAAACATGGCCTAGTTGAGTAATCGAGGGCATTCATCACCAATGTTTGTCATCGCGTCAAAAGACGAAGTCAACGTTAAAAAAAATGAGAAAAAGTGTGTATGTAATAAAAACCCTACTGATCTAATAAATTAGCTAAAAATTTTCATGAAAGGATAACTTGGATAGTGAACCATTTAAATGATCGATAATTGTAAATACATGTCTATAAGTGACATAGGTTTAAAATTGAGTTGTTTATATCTTGATCGATGTATATGTTTATATTAAAGTACTTAGGCATAACGAAATAAGTCAATACATTGAACTTATGATATAACTATTGTTTACGATTAAGTTGATTGCATAACATTCCGAGTCAATAGCCATCAATTTTGACATTGTATGAGTGTATGTTTTTGTGTATTTGTGTTCTTTAGATTTTTTGTGTTTGATTTTGCATAAGGACAAGCAAAAGTTTAAGTGTAGGGGAGTTGATAGGTGGCATTTGTACATACTTTTCTTAGGATAATTTGTTAGTTAATTATGGCAAATTGATTGTTTTTAACTTTTTTAGCTTATTTTTTGTCTTAGTTTTATAAAATTGCATGATTATGTATGAATGTATGTGAATATGCATGAATGTGTGTGAATTAGGTATTGAAGATTAGGTTTTGAATGAATTTTGCATAGCATTGTTGCACGTCTTTTCTTACATTATGTCGGTATGGATTGCATGTGTTTTGTGTATGATTAAGTGATAAATTTTGTTATTAATCAACAGGTTTGAAGGTAGTTTTGAGGGATGGAAGGATAGAAGAACCAAAGAGAAAGCAAGTCATGTGACCCAAAGGAAAGCTAAAATTTTCCTGGGCCGACCCATCACCAATATTAAGGTTTTGCAAGATACAATTCTTATTTGATATTTTTTGTTTTTGATCCAACAGAAAGAGGAGAAATTTAGCTTCAAATTGGTGAAATAACTGCCTAATTTAGATAATAAATTAATAAGATATCATGGATTGAAGTTATGACAGAAAACAGAGTTTTCTGGAAAATTCCAGCTGGCAACTTCCTACTTCCTATGTCGTTTTAAGCATTAAATGTGGTATAAAAACTCAATTTTAAACCCTATAAAAGGGTAAGGTCATGCAAGACATCCAAAGGAAAGATAAGAGCGCATTTTTTAGAGAAAAATCAAGAGAATTCAAGGTGGAATCAAAGGATTTCAAGGAGACACAAAGCTGCCAACATAGAATTCCAGCTCTACTCTTCAACATATAAGCCTTACCTCGTCTCTTTTCTTGCTTCTTTGTTGTATTTTGTTGATTTATAAGGATGTATGGATATGTTATGAACATGTTGGATGAGATTTTGATGGATTTCTAAGTATTTATTAGGGTTGTTATTGCCTAAACTATGTAGTACCTCACTTTTTTCAATGCTATGGATGTGTTTGATGTTAATTGATGTTTATGGTATATGGCTGTCCATACTTAGCTCACATAGAGATATGGAGTTAAGAAATGTGTTATTAAGTGCCAAGAGAGTGGGCTTACACCAAGAACACTTCATATATCAACTTACCTTTCCATTTGGAGAGAGATCTTGAATGGAAAAGTGGTTGTCCAAAAATTTGTTCATATCCTTTTAATGGTTAAGTGAAAAATGGGAAGTGAGAGCTTACATAATTCATTTACATCATTAAACAGGGCTTATTTGGTTCAAGTAATGAGAGTGAAAGAACCAAGACATTAGGAAATTTTGTAATGAACATAATTAACATTGCTAAAGTGAGTGAATACATGGTTAGGTAATGACAATCCTAAGTTGTTAAATTGATACTTTGATTCACCATTTTCTAAATCTGTGTTCTTACTTTTGTGAAAACCCTAAAGTGTGTATGTATAACTCTTAATTTTTATATTTTGGATTTTTAAAATCTAATTATTTGAGTTTACTGAACAAAATAAAATTTTGAATCATTTCGGTGACTAACCAATCCTTGTGGGACGATATCTATCTATGCTGCGATTTCTGATCTGTATATTTGTAAGATAAGAAGTTTTAATTTAAATTTTGGAAAATCACTTATCCGAATCTCCTAAAATAACTCTAAAAAATCTACATCTATCTAATTTCTAATGTCCCTAATCCAGTTTCTCTTTATGATTATAGACCCGTTTCATGTCATAATCTGATTTATAAGTTTATCTTTAACATTTTAGCTTTAAGGCAGAAGTTTGTTCTTAAGGAGATTATTAGCCCATTTTAAGGAGCTTATATATGAGGAAGAAGTATAAGTGAAAAAATTTTGATTGCTTAATAGTTGTTCAAATGTTATCACAAAAGGAAAGAGATAAGGAGTTATGAATACTGATTTTAATAAAGCTTTTGAATCTTTAAATTGGAACTTCTTTTTTAGCTTAATGGATAACATTAGGTCTCCCTAAAAAGTTCATTAACTGGGTTATGCAATGGGTCACCACATCTTCATTTTCCATTCTAGTTAATAGATAACCTCCAAAGATGTTCAAAGTCGTTAGGGGGTTTAAGGAGTGGGATCTCTTATCCTTTTACTTATTATACCTCTTTATAGAAATACTTACTAGACTCATTAGTCTAAACATATCCAAGGAAACTTTTTTTAAAAGATAATTGATTTCATTAAATGAAGAGTATATATAACCTAAAGGTATAAAAGATCTAGATTATAAAGGATTATGATTCCTAGCAATCAGCTTAATCATGTTAGTTTAATCTAATGCCCATCTCTTCTTCATATTAATGGAAAGCTTAGCTGTAATTTTTTTAACTACTAAATCCAGTCTACATTAAAGTATAATTTCCTAATATACCATCTTTATTCTTCTAATCTCTTGTCTAAAAATTATGTAATTTATTTCTGTCTAGATGTGATACACCATTGAAGCCCAGTTGATCTTATATGCTTTATAATCTAGTTGATTCTTCATTTTAATACTCCCTAAATAAGTGATAGTTTCATTATAAAAATCCACTGATCTGCTGATGTTCAGAATAGCCTGCAATCCTCTCCAGATCTATGTTGCATAACTCACAATTTAGTGTATTGATAGGGATCTTGATTCTATCCTTTGTAAGTAATCCTCCATTCATGCCTAACCAAATAATGAAAGAGTGTGTTAGACTAATATCCTTGTCCTATACTAGGTTTCTCCACCCCCACCCTTATGTTTTGTTTTTTCTGCAAAAGAAACTTGCAAGCTTTTGTGTTGAAATTCCTAGATTTGTCAGTTAACTACTGAATTTCATCTTTTTCACCTCCCTGACAACTTGGCATATAATCCAATATGATCTTAGAACTTCTAATATTGTGGTAGGGCCATATACATTGATTATTTCTGATTAGCTTGCTTACTATGGTTTCATGATTCACTACCAACTTTAGTTGTTATATCTCTTCTACTATGTATAGGGGTCTTTTGTAATGACAATTTTTATACCAAAAATATGTGTTATCATCATTCCCAATCTTGTGAAACACTAGGTTTAGCATCCACTGCCTTGTCCCCAAAATCTCCGTTAAGATCCTGAACATGTCCTTCCTATGCTTCAATATCCATATGTTTTTACTTTTTATGAATACACTGTGTATCCATTTCACCCATAGATCCTCCTTTTTGTTGCATAACGACTATAATTTTTTTGCTAGCTTACTTTTTGATCATCGTTGCAAAATATATTCCCAATCCCCCTGATTTTTAGTTCTACATATTTTACATCAACCTATCTTTGTTTTATTCTACCTTGGTTTGAACCATTCCAAAATAATTCCCTAAGTTTTCTGTCTATTTCCATGAGAATACTCTTTGGAAGGGATATATGGTTAATCTAATAGTTTGTAAGGTTGCTCAAAATTGACTATATTAGTTAAAGCCTGCCACCGTAGCTAAAATACCTATTACTCCACTGATTAATTCTTCCATGAATAAAATCCAATAATGGTTTACAATCTATAACATTGATTATTCTTTGGGAAATTAGCAAGTCTAAATACTTAAATGGTAGGTTCCCTTGTTTCAACCCCATCTCTATTGCTTTGGATGCTACCTCTTTGTTGGAATTGCATGATAAATAGAACCAACTCTTCATTAGGTTGCTTCTTAGTCCTAAGATCTCTTAGAACTCCTCCATAAATTGCATAATTCAGCCCTACAAAACAATAACAAGGAATATACAAATGTTAGGTGTGTAAGCTTTACACCTTTACATCTATAATAGAATTGGAATTCAGGATGTATCCTTATATTTCTTGCAAGGAGAGTTAACAAGGCCTCCATACAAAGTACAAACAGGTAAAGGGATAGGGGATCCCTTGCATTAGTGCCCTCCTAGCTTTTATTAGTTTAGTAGGTTCCCCACTCACCAAAATAGCCATTAATGCAGTCGTTACATATTCCTGTGCCCATTCTCTAAACAAGAGTGGATAACATGTTAGTTTTAAGATGTTAAAAAGGAATCTCCAATTGATTAAATCATAAGCCTTAGCTAGATCCATTTTGATGATGCAATTTTTCATTTTCCTCTTTAAATTGTATCCTTCCAACGGTTTCTGAAAAATAAGTATGTTAGTGCCCACTAACCTCCCTTTGATGAAAGCATTTTGTTCAGGGATAATAATCTTCCTCGGGCTTATTTTCAACTATTTTTTAGTATTTTATTGTTTTAAAGGGGATATTGTAACAAGTAATTAGCCTAAATTGCCCCACTCTTTTGGTATTGCTTTGTTTAATAATGAGGCACATAAATGTTTTATTCCAATCCTTGAGAATAGTTTTTATCTAGAAAAACTCCTGTACTGCTTCTATAACTTCTTCCCCCAAGATATCCCAGTTTTTCTAGAAAACCTACCATTATAGCCATCTAGCCTTAGATATTTGTCAGGGATTATTGAGAAGACAACTTCCTTGATCTCTTCCCTTGTTACTTCCTTTACCAACTCTGCCTTGTCCTCTTCATCTACCTATTTAATTTCTGTTAACACCTCTTTTAGTATTTCCTTCACATAAGTTTTCATTATATACTAATTAGTAAAGTATTCAAATGTAATTCTTTTTTTGCTTTCTTGGTTTTCATATTTCTGGCCTACATCATCTTCCAGAATTTTAAAAGAGTTTTTATTTCTCTTGGCTATAATAGAACTCGTGAGATATTTTAAGCATCTCTTACCCTTCTTATTTTTTTTCTTATCAGTGTGGTACTTATCAAGACTTGATTGTACTTGGTTACCAATTCAGGTTCCTCTTTCCTTAACCGCATGTCTTTAGGTCTTGCTAACAATCTTTTCTAGCATTTCTTTAGTTCATCTAGTTCTTTTGCTTTTCATTTTTTTGGCTTTAATTTTTCTCTATTGAGTATTTTCAAACTATTCCTCAAGGCCTTCAACTTCATAATTAGTTTATAAACCTTGGACCGTGGAACCTCTAAATCCATTCCCTCCCTACGTAAATCCCTAAATTTTGGATTATCCATCATATGATTAAAAATTATAAAAGGTGCATTCCTCTTCCACTCAGTGGTTATTAGATCCACTACTATAGGGTTATGATCTGAGACACTGGTTCTTCAAAAATGGAATTGCTTAGACGAAATAGCTCTGACGACTTGTCATTCACCATACATCTGTCAAGCTTTCTCAAGAAAACCAGTCACTAGGTTGTTTATTGTTCCAAGTAAAAGCAATTTCATACAATTTCATATCTGTCAGCCCTATTCTCACCACCATTTCCTATAACTCTTTACAATCTGTTTTCTTCCAGCTTCTCCCTCCCTTTGTTTCATTCGAGTTAAAAGTGCAATTATAATCTCTAAGCACTGTCTATACACTCCTAATGGTGTTGCTAATTTTTTCAAGTTCACCCTATATACGCTACCTTTGGAATTTATAATTGGCTACATACAAAGTTATGACCTTACCAATTTCTTTAATCAGGACTTCACAATGTATTAGTTGATCAGTCTCAAAATGTTTCACAATTTCAACCTTTTAAGGTTAAAACCCTATTATATCTTAACCATTTATATGTTGGTCATGATTGGTAACTACCTTCCATCCCTTATCTAGGAACCATAATTTTTCCCCATTTGCTCCATCTTTATTTTGGTTTCCAACAAAGAAACAAAATTTAACTTGATATTCTTGATCAATTCCTTAATTGTAAGTTATTTATTTAAGTTGTTGAGACCTCTAACATTCCAAGCTGATAACTTCATCATTTTTTTTCTTTTTCCCTGATCTTTTCCTTTTGGATTTTTTATTCATGACTAGGTAGACAGATCCTATGTCACGTTCACTACTTAAAGTTTCCCTCTTTCCATCGTAAGAGTGTCAATCATCTTTTTTCTTGCCTCATTCCTATATCCCCATTCACCTGTTTCCCTTTTTCTGTCATGTTAATCTCCATAAGATTCATATACTAGTTATTCTTTTCTTCATTGTATGTATCTTTTTCTGCTAGGATGTCCTCCATTTGATCTGGAATTTCATCAGTTACCTGCTTCCCCTCTTAGTTTTCTTTTTTTCTCCATACTTATATCTCTTCTCTAACCTTAAGTCTACACATATATGTAACTCCTATAGTATCTTCTTCAAGTTCTCCATTCTCCTTTAGATTCATATTCCTAAGGGTATTAGGTAGTTTCTTTGAAATGTCTATATCTATACATACCCTAGCAAACCTAATTCTCTTTATTAAGGTGGTATTTTCATCCAATCCCAGTGGCTTACCAATCTTACTTGCAATGTAACTCATACCTTCATTAACCAATAGTCCAAGTGAACCTTATGGATATTAACCTATAATGGGATTGATTCTAGTTTACTCCTGTCTAATGTAACACTCGGTTGCATTTTTTATGAGAATTTGATGAACCATCACATGCCATGGCCCTGCTTCCAACACTTTTATGCATTTGCTTTTATATTAAACTTGAACATAAAGAGTTCATCTTCATTTACCATTATTTTCACTGAACCCTTGTTTCTCCATATAGTATTGGCCCATTTGCTAACAATTGGAAATGCCAACCTTTTCTTTAGAAAGAATCCCACAAGCAATGTACTTCATTTCATTGCCCTTTGTTATAACATTTCTAGTAAGCCCTAGATTAGCTTCTCCAATAGAGCTCCATATGGTCTTCTCCTTCTCCACAAATTGTTACTGCCTTTCTGAGGTTCCTTTTATCAAGGGAAAGTTTATGGTGTTTATCTACTAAGGTGTGGTTACTTTGGTCGGTACAAGTTCTTGGGTTTTTCAAGGATTGTTCCCGAGTTTCTCCTATTCCATTTGGGTGGTCGTTAGGTTACTATAAAGGGAAAGTGGTTTGGAGGTTAGTGTTTAGTAGCTGTTGGCTATTAGGTAGCAGGGAGCATGTTTTTCTGGTCAGGGATGTGGAAGGAGACATAGAAAGACATAGCTATAATAAGAGAAAGTTCATCGAATGCACTATAGTGCAAAGAAATAGCTATAATATGATTGGCATTTTCAATATCTAATTTGTAGTTTGATTTATTATTACTCTATGAGGCAATATAAAAATTAATTGATGTGCCCACTAACTTCTTAAAGTAGTTAAAAAAACATATTAATTTTGAGTTATAACCCTAATAATAGTAGCTTTTACATTTTAATAGGCTTAAATACAATTAATGAATTGTCAACTTTAAGCAAAGGCTTCAAAATGAACAAATTACATTCAAATATATGGGGGTCCTTATAATAACTAAGAGGCTCTCATTCTCTGATTATCTCATTAATTGAATTCAAAAGAGTTGAATAACTAGTGTAATAAAGTACTATTGTATAATGGAATACTTTACTTATTATCTCAATATAGAATAATTTACCCATCTATTAGAGCTCCAATATAACAATGTTAAAGGAGATAATGAAGACCATTAAAAAGATGCTTACGAAGTTCCTCTAATTTGGTAATGAAGACCATTAAAAAGATGCTTAGGAAGTTCCTTTAATTTGGAATTAAGTATAAAGCTAAAGTGAATTGATTAAAAATGGTCCAGAATCCATTTGTAAAATGAGAATAGGGGTCTTGGGATCAATTCAATTAGAATCTTAAACATAGTGCTTCTAATAAAGAGACTCTAAAAGATTTTTACTATAAAGAATCCCTTTGGGTCTAGTGGATACACAAAAACTTCTTAAAGGGAACGAGTATATAATTAGTAAAGCCAAAAGAAAATACTTCATGGACCTTAAGGAAAATTTTGTAGATGATGAATTCAGTTAGCGTGGTTATCAAACACAACATAAGTAATGGAAAAAGTAGTTTATTTTGGTTTTATAACTGATATGAATTAGGTCTTCTTTATAAACTACAAGAATTTGACATACTCAAAGCAATCATACCAGTCAATACTAAAATGGAAGCAATTATAAAAGCTAATAGTTGGAGTTGACTAGTTCATGCTTTAAAGGGCACTAGATGATCACAGACAACCTCCATATATACTTTCATAATCCATCCAAATAGGATTTTGTCTTATGGATCTATGATTACTGTACGTAATTCTTTAACCTCTCATATAGGAAGATATTAGTGGTTTTTAGGCTTATCCATATTTCTAATATTATCCTATGCATTTTCTTTATCCTTTGGTTTGCTATTAAATGCAATTTAAAAACTAAATATGGCCCTAAATTATCTCATATGGATCCCACTTATGTCCTCTTTCAAGATAGTAATAAAGGCCTAAACCATATTTTATTTAACTATAAATTCTCCATCATTCTTTGGAATAACTTTCTCACATTTTAAAATCCCAATTATAATTGCTTTTAATGGATATACACTGTCTCTTGGGTTATGAATCTTAATTGTCATATAAAAAGAAATTTAAACATGTTTAGGATAGCTTCTTGTGCAATAATATGCATCTTTTAGTTGGAAATAAACAAAATGATCTTTAAAAGAATTCAAAATAGCTTAGATCACCTATCAAAGGCTCTAATGCAAGATTAAAGAAACTCCTATTATGAGGAACTTAATTGAAACTATAAGCATATAATAGATCATTATATGTAACTTGCAATAGGGGTGTGAAGAAGTTTATGTAATGGAATTTTCTTGCTTAAGTACTAGTTTTTTTACAAATTTTCATGTAGAATCATCCTTGTTTGTGATGTATATGAGGTAGTTTAAAGAGTCTTCAACTCCTATTCACACCTTTTATGGTGTTTATTTGATACTACTTGTATTAGTGTTTTATAGCTACTTTAGGCTTTCTTAATCTTTATTTATTTCTAAAAAATAAAATAAATATTATTTTATAAAATAAGAATTTATTTATTTACTGATAATTATTATTAATGGTTATTAAATAATGTTCATATAATCAAGTCTTTCAAATTAAGTGGATGTTAAACAATAGAATAATACCTAAATTTCTAAAAGATTCATACATAAGTGGATCCTTTTATTGAGCATTTGATCCTCATCAACCAAACTCAAAATTGGACTTGCCAGGTATGACTTCCCTAATTATGATCTCTGTATAGAATCCTTGATTCCGTGCATGTGTAAAGCTTGACCGTATAATTCTTTCACTACTGATTTATTTTCAGTAGCATTCTTAAGAAGAATCTATGACTTTTCACTTATAGAATTACATATGTTTACCATAAAATTGGTTAAGATTTGACAAAGCAATTTTGAGATAGGGATGGAGTTAAGTATCCAAATCACATTAAGTGTGAAATTTAATATGAATTGGAGTTTAAGAATTCATGAAAAGAAGGATCTTAACATGATAAAACAAATGAAGAAGATTAGTGAAATAAGAGCATCAAGAAAGATGAAATCCCTTATTTTTTAACAATTTATTTATGTTACGTTTTACTCAATTATTTCATTCTTCAAGTTGATTTTAATATTTTCATTGTTTTGATAGTAAAACTTAGAAAAAGTTATATTTTATAAACATAAAAAACATAATTGGAATATCATTGAAGCAAATAAAAAGACTGGTAAAAAAATCAATTTAAAGTAGCCTTTAGGCTTTATATCATTCATGTTAGCTCTCGTATCTCTATGTTAGCTAAGAATTTTGAGATTTCACTTAACCATATAAAGCTTTTTATTAAACTTAAAAGCTTTATATCTTTGGATTTAAGTGGATATGTCTTTCATCACTAGATCATTATAGCCTTCCAAGTTTGATAGATAATCAAAGAAT
>JAOQMS010000008.1:21973252-21989346 GCA_027563885.1 Erythroxylum longipes
TTAAAAGGATAATTCTTGGTCTAGTAAGTGCCTAAATTATTTATTTTAATAAGGGAATGATCAAAGGTCAAAGTATTTCCAAAATAAGTAGTACATATATCTTTCATCACTAGATCATCAGAGCCTTCCAAGTTTGACAGATAATCAAAGAATTTAAAAGGATAATTCTTGGTCTAGTAAGTGCCTAAATTATTTATTTTAATAAGGGAATGATCAAAGGTCAAAGTATTACCAAAATAAGTAGTAATCAAGGGGAATTCGCTTATCCATTTCCAATTAATTAGGACTTTATGCAATTTCCTTCTAATTAGCCAATTTTCTCTTTTTTATTGGACCAAGTAAAGGATTGCTATTATAATTAAGATATAAGACACCAATGCAAGAACTATTATCTATGAATGCCTATCATCTATGCCTAAGACAAGAGTTACTCCCTTCAAAGTCTGAATAGGACATAGTATAATTAAAGTCTCTAAGCACAAATAATGGGGAGTTGATATTGTTGGATAAGTCCCTCAAATCATTCCACAAGTGTGATATTTGAAATGCAAAGTTGAAAGAATAAATTAAAGTAATGTAGATGGTAAAAAGGTTTGGAATAAAGTTCAAGGATAAATGGATTAATTGTTTTGATAAGCCCACCAGGAGTATTTTCACTTTGTTGAGGTCATAAACTATGATAATTCTCCCATTGAAATGGTGGTGATTATTTAAGAGGAGCTTCGAATTCTAACCAAAATGTTATATACCTTTATCAAAACCTTAAGCTTTATTTTTGTTTCAAAAAGACCTACCATACAAGGGTTTTTACTACTGAAATAGTCTTTTGTAATTTTTCACTTCAAGGAAAATTCAATCCTCAAACATTCTATCCAATTATTGACATTAAGGGTATTAATTTATGATTTGAAGCCTATTTTAGATTTCCTTTTAACTCTTCTTCTAGAGTTTAAAGCAATATCTTTGGATACTTCTCCATTATCGATCACAGTTTCCACTTGTTGAGTGAAATTTAATATAGAAATTTTGGAATTAATTAGTGAGCTAATTAAATCAGACTGAGGAGGGATTGAAAAGCTCATGATCAAAGGATAGGACTTTAGATGAGATAATTAGTAAGAGTTTAATGTTGCAAGATCATAGGATTAATCCAAAGCTATAGTGTTGAGATTCATATTTTTCTTTATTGGGACTTTGTCTGTATTTGAATTGTTACTAATATTATTAGAACTATGTGTTCCTTTTCCTAATGAAAAACTTATATCTTTAGTATCAAAGACAGTATATGACCCACTTGCTTTTTCCGTCATTAGTTCAATATCATCACCTTATAGGAAAATCTTGCTTGTAGGTCTCCATATTTTGTACCATTGACTATGAGTTGACTTTTATTGATAAAAGATAGCATCTTCAGTGTCTATAAGGTTACAACTCTCTTCCATCTTTTGTTTGAATTTTAAAATAGTATCAATGACAATTTGAAGATTCCATAAAATTTATATAGTGCATTAAGTTTCAAATATTAATATTCACATAAACCAATTAGATAGAATCAAATTGAGGGTAGTAAAAACTCAAATATAATAGCTCTTCTCTTCTCCATATAGGAATATGACTGTTAAACTAACCAAGGTTAAGGTAGTGTACTAAAAATTAAAATATAGTAGTCCCTCTCTTCCACATATAGGAACATGGCTATTAACATAACCATGTGTAACGCAATATCCTAATTTAAACTTGATCATAAGATTAATACAAATATAAACATGCTTGATTTTAAAGCCATATAAAACTAAAGCCAATGCAAAGGAAACAGAAATAGGTATAGATACAGATACAGATACATCTATGCTTTAAGACGTATATGATAAACAATTAATTAAATATAATTACATGCCCATATTTAATGTGTTTTTCTTGTTATTTAATAGTTTAATAGCATTATTGGTACTTATTTCGCTTTGAGTATGTTTGTAGTTGATAATTACCTTCATAGACTAAGAGGGAATACATTCAGGTGAAATTGTGTCATGTAATGGAAGAACTGGAGCAATTGTGGGCTTACACGGCTGTGTATAGTGATTGTGTGAGTCATTGTAAACATGTGGAGCTTTAACAACATAATTCCTACCTGTTTGTAGTTACACACCCACGTATGTTGATATATATGACCATGTATATTACTTGTGTAAGTCTCTATGACCATGTAATTCATAATTTGAGGTGTTTTTAGAGATACACAGTCACCTACATGGTCGTGTAAGTGATCTTGTATGTCCAAAAATCCTAGTTTTTACAATAAAAGGATATTATTGAAGGCTACATGAGAGGAACAGAGAGGAAGCATTTTTTAGTTCTAAAACAACAGAGACGAGATAATTATGAATATAGAATGAAGAAAACACGAAGATTACATCACAAGATCTTATAGAGAGCATCCTACAGTCTAAATTACAAGAAGATTTCTTTAAAGACAAGAGCGAGATATAGAATATGAATTATTTTATTTCTATTTGTTCTTCTGAATATTTTTTATTGGATTTTTTACTATGTTTAGGAACTAAATTTTCTAGTGCCTAGGTGTGATGAACTTTAATTTTTAATGATAAAATGATATAATCTTTTATTCAATGTGATTTTTATTGATTGATTTATTATGATTCAATTATGTATTATATTCTTGAACTAATATTTATGGAATATTAGTCCAATGTTTGATTTCATATGATTGAGATTGAGAAATCCTTTCATGTGAATAGATATACCATAATTGGACGGAGTTGCATGCAAATCTAGAGATAGGTCGACATAAATTCTCTATATTAGGTTCAAAACTAATAGTGAAATTCACGAATCAATAATGCAATCTTAGGGTTTTAACTAGAAAGAGATTTCAGTTAATCAACCGAGGATTATTTGTTAATAGTCTTAAGAAAGATATTACAGTCCTCGTGAGATTGACCAGTACTTGCTAGTGTTAGCTACTGCTATATAAAGCACTTACGACCAAAACTTTATATCTTTATAAGTAAAATAATTCAATCAAGTTTTTGGCACTGTTTTCGTGGATTATAATATTAGGAAAGCCGACCTTTTATTAATCTAGCCATTATTATTTTATTTTATTTTTGTTTCTAGTTTATCTGTTTATTTTATTGACTCTTTGCTATTCTTTTCCTTCACATATCTTGAGGTCAGTTTATAACCCAAAGTAATCCATCAACCTTAGTATACGAAGATCCAGAGATTAATAAAACCACGTATAGAAATCTCTGCAGAGCATAACTTAGAGAGTTTGAGTTAGATTGGCAAATAGAGGACTTAAAAGGTCATATTGATACTAAATAATTAGGAACCATAGCAGACCAACCAAGAATGATGTTTGATTATAATAGACTGGACTTGACAAAAGCAGAGTCCAACAATTTTAGACCGATTGCTAACATCAACAATTTTAAAATTATGCAAAGTGTCATTTAGACAGTTCAATAGTCTATTCAATTTGATAGTTAACAAGATGAAGATTGTAATGCACATATCTCAAACTTTATAGAGATTTGTGATACTTTCAAGATTAATAGTACCAATGAAGATGCAACCAAAATGAGGCTATTGCTATTTTCATTGAGGGGCAAGTTGAAATAATGGTTAAATTCTCTACCTAGATCATCAATTATGACATGGGATCAAATAGTAGAGAAATTTCTTTTAAAATACTTTCTGCCAACAAAGACTGCTAAGCTGAGGAATGACATCTCCTCTTATTTCTAGGCTTATTTAGAGGTATTTTATGACATATAGGAGAGTTCAAGGAGATGTCGAGGAAATGCCCACATCATGGTCTACCGCTATGAAGGCAAATTCAAACCTTCTATAATAGGCTAAATCAAATCACAAAGTAGACGATAGATGTAGCGGCTAAGGGTACTTTGAATAATAAGACACCAAAAGCATCCCATGACCTTATTGAAAACATGGCTATGAACAATTATCAGTGGTGCTCCTCTCAAGTAAGACTTAACAATTCAATATGGGTATATGAAGTAGATACAGTGGCACAATTGGAAAACCAAGTTAAAGTTCTAAGTAGAAAGATTGATATACTGACTATAAATCCATATTATTAAGCTATGCAGTGTGAAATGTGCAGGTTAGAATATTTAGGTCAAAATTTTCAAGCATTACATCCCAAACATGTGGATTATATAGGGAATGCTCCTAAACCATAAAACAATCCATACAACAATACTTATAATCCAAGATTGAGGAATCACCCTAATTTATCTTTGGGAAATCAAGGGCAAACAAAGAATAACCCTCAAATAGTATTTTAGTAACAACCACCTTAGACTTAAAAGCCAAATTTAAAAAACATGAAGTTCAATCTTGTTCAATAGTCAGATGGAAGATATCAAAGAATGGAGGCTTCTATATGTAACTTGGAGGTTCAAATCAGTCAACCTATAAAATTAGTAATTGAAAGATAATAAGAGAGTTTGCCTAGTACTATTGAAACAAATCCTAAAGAACGTGTAATGGCAATCACCCTTAAGAATGGAAAACAACTTCAGGAAGAAAATTAATGCCAAAAGAATAAGGAGAATACCAAGATTCAAATAAAAATTAAAGGTGAAGGACACCCTAAAAAATTCAAGGAATTTTAACTTACCATCCCTTATCCTGCCAAATTGAAGAAAGACCTAATGGATGTACAGTTTTATAAGTTCATAGAACTATTTAAGCAATTATATATTAACTTACCTTTTGTTAAAGCTTTTATGCAGATGCTACAATATTTGAAATTTTTAAAAGAGCTACTAGAAAATAAGAAGAAGTTGAAGGAGTTGGTGACTGTAACACTGGGTGGAAGATGCTCAAAAATTTTGAAAAGCAAACTACCAGAGAGGCTTACAAATCTAGGGAGTTTTACTATCCCTTGTCAAATAGGTAATTTCAAAATAGTCAAGGCTTTAACCAACCTAAAGGCCAATATTAATATGATGTCTTAGTCATTATTTAAGAAAATAAGAATAGGTGAATTAAAACCTACTAGGATAAGTTTGCAATTGGTAGATAAATTAGTAAAACATATTAAAGTCATTACAGATTATATTCTTATCAAGATTAATAAGTTTATCCTCCTAATAGACTTCGTGATTCTTGACATAGAGGAAAATGTAGAGGTATCTTTAGTCCTTGGTTGACCCTTTTTAGCAACTACTAAGTCGATTATCGATGTTGGTGAAGGCAAGTTAATACAAAGGGTGGGGGATGAAGAGGATTTAGTTAAAATGTCCAATTTCATGAATCCTAACCTTGAACTTATTGATGTGAATGAATATAATGAATTATGTAATGATTCAATTTAGGATATTTCACAAGACTCCTCTTTTAAAGGTCCATTGGAGCTTTTACAAGTTCAAGGTAGTAAACAAAAGGAAAAATACGACAATAGGAATAGTAGGTAGCTTACTTAGAGTTTATGGAACCTACGATAAGACTATAAAAACTCAATCTTTGTAAGCCACCTTAAGCATGAAAGGTACGTCATGCTAATGACGTTAAACAAACGTTACTTGGGAGGCAATCTAAGAATCAAGATAGTTTCATTTTTATTTTATTTTGTTTCCATTTTTTGTATTAGTATAGGACTTAATTGATTTATAAAGGATGCTTTATTTGTTTTTCTTCTCTTTCTCTTATTATTTATGTATTTTTATTATTTTCTATGTTCTTTTATTTTATTTTGAATGAACATTAGTGCAGTGTTATTTTATGTTATGATTTTTTATTATCATGTTCTTTATTTATTTCGCTTATTTTTTCTTTATTGTTTTTATTTTATCTTTTTATCCTTTTGTTTATATTTTGCAAGGATGGATGTATCTAATATAGGATGGATCTTCCTTCAATTCAGAATTCTGCACATCTTTTTTATTCAAGGCAATACCAATTGAAACATTTCTCATTTTTAGAGTTTTATTGTTATTTTATTTTTATGTGCTTCAATTTTGTACACTGGGGACAATATACAAGTTTAAGTGTAGGGAAGGGATTTCTTAAGTTTATTATAATCTTTTTTACTAAATCTTATTAGTTGATATCCCAATTTAGTTAAAATTTGTCCATAATACTTTAGATTATTTTTAATTATTGAATTGAATTAGTATAACAAGGATGAAAGTTAGAATAAACTTACTTTTATAAGTCATAATTTTAGTAATCATTGAAATAATTAATTTGAATAAAATTGTATATTATTTACATACAAGGCCATTTTTGTGAGCTTTTGAACCTAAGAGGAAACACATCATTATTTTAAGCTCTTTTTTTTCTTTCGTGTGTATTATCATGTATAGTTGGATAATTCTAGAGTTTGCTTTTATTATTCATATTGAGATCACATTTGTTAAATTAAAAGCATTGAAATCATACAGGCATTTAGATTCAACCTTTGTTTTATCCAATTTTCTTATTTATTATCCTACCATATTTTATCCCTTAAAAGTAACAACTTTTGAGACTTAGCTTGTTCATTGATTATAACCACATTAATGGCTTTTACCTTGTTTTTCTTGAAGCCTTTTCATTATTTCTGAACCCTAAAGGTTATTTACAACTATTTAATTGCTTGAAAATTAAATTTGAAAAGGTTCAATATTTCTTTAATTGTTGGTATATGATGAATGCTTGAAAAAAAAATTGCAAGCTTAAAAAGTGAAATAAAAAAGAAAAAAAGTGTTAAAGTTATGGTACCAATGGAATTATGGTGCGAAGGACCTATATTGTGAAGAACTAAGTTGCATGTAATTTTTTTTATATAAATTCCCTTTAATATTATCATCCTTTTTATTATCTCTATCATACCCTAACCTAAGCCCCATTAAAAACTTGTATTAAGAATTTTTTTTTTTTGTTTACTTATAAGTGATGTTGATATGATTTTATTGCAAGCTTATAGTTGAGAATCCTTTTATGCATTGATTTGAGAGTTCTTACACTTTTTGCCCTAAAAACTTTGAATACATTAAATGAATCCTTGGTAAGGGTATAAAAATTTGTGCTTTTGATTTCAAAAAGATTATATTTGTGATTGCTTTTAATATTGACTTATGAAGGTTGATTCTATAATGACTTGAATCTAATTATATGTTAATTTGATTGATATGATATAATGATCTAGAGTATGGATAAACGATTGAGGTTAACAAGGGATGAATGTTTATAAGTTTGATGATTGAGATTATGATTTGCTTGAGGATAAGAAAAAACTTAAGTGTGGGGATATTTGATAAATGATTAATTGACTATGTTTATATACTCATATTTCGTGTGTTTTACTTGTTCTTTAATGATTTATTGTATTTTTGGTACTAATTTCGCTTCAAATTTGTTTTTAGGTGATAATTAACTTCATAGACCAAAAGGAGATGTATTAGGGTGAAATTGTGGCATGGAATGGAAGAATTGGAGCAATTGTGGAATTATAAGGCCATATATGTTAACCGTGTAAGTCACTATAAATATGTGGAGCTTTAATATCACAATTCATGCCTGTGTGTAGTCACACGCAACATGCATAGCCATGTATATTACTCATGAAAGCCTTTATAATCATGTGAAGTCACAATTTAAAGTTTTTTTGTAGATACATGGTCACCTACACGGTTATGTAGGGGATCAGGTATAACATAGAAACCTTAGTTTTTACTATAAAAGGATATTATTGAAGGCTACATGATAGGAGGCAGAGACGAAGCATTTTTGAGTCATAAAAAACACTAAAAAAGAGGTAGTTATGAATAGAGGATGAAGAAAACAAGAAGATTTCGTTAGAGACAAAAGGGAGATATAAGAAATTAATTTTTATTTTTATTTTTTCTAAATATTTGTTATTAGATTTGTTTTCTATGTTTAGGAACTAAATTTTTTAGGGCCTAGGTGTGATGAACCCTAAGTTGTGATGATAATATGATATAATCTTTTATTCAAAGCAATTCTAGTGATTGATTTATTGCAATTCAATTGTGCATTATATTCTTAAACTAATATATCCGGAATATTGGTCCAACGTTTGATTTCATATGATTAAGATTGATAAATTCTTTGGTATGATAGATCTAACATAATTGGAAGAATTTTCATACAAACCTAGAGATAGGTACACATAAATCCTTTGGATTAGGATCAAACCTAATAGTGAAATTCACGAATCCATAATGCAATCTTACAGGTTTTAACTAGAAAGAGATTTCAATTAATCAACTGAGGGTTAGTTACTAATAATCCTGAGAAAGATATATAAGATAGGAATTTATATGATCTAATAATTAATAATTTAATTGCATGATAAAAGGTTTGTGTTTAAGATATCTTTGGGGGATTCATCACCTAGGTACTACTTATTTGATATTAATTATTTATAGTATTTTCTTTATTTGAGTTCATTAATGTGCCAAATTTAGTTTAGTTTGTTTTCTTTAATTTTCAAGTAAATTCATAACCTGATTTGGCAATTTGATTATAGAAAAAAGGTTAATATTAGTACCTATAGTCCTCGTTGGATCAACACATACTTGTCAATGCTAGCTACCACTATACCATACACTTACAGTTAAAACTTATAACTCTCTATATGCAAAATAATCCAATCACTATACTACTCCTTATATTCACTATAGCTGAACATAGGAAAGAACATTCTCATGTTAGTTGTCGTGTACTACTCTTTGTCTTCTCCAAAAATAAGCACAGGAGTTAAACATAATTATATTTTTGGTCGTTCATAAACAATTCCAGGCTATACAAAACCATATATGTCGATTTACTAATAACCTTAAATTAATTATGGTTCTTGTAAGTGGATGGAATAACCTTCATATTGAATTAGTTAATATTAAATAAATCATTCAATTAATGAATAATATGGTTTAGATTATGAATAAATAATTAATAAAATATTTTTATGTAATCTTTTATACTTTTTCACAACAATAGGAACAAGTAAAGGAATATAACTTCAGTTGTCATAAATTATTTTTATTCAAATCTTTGGTAATTCTTTTCACAACTCACCAAACATTATATTTTTATCCACCATCCTACATTTGGTATTCAAACATATTAACATTTTAAATTTTGTAAGAAATTTTTTTAAAATACAAATACATTGATACGTTTATACATTGTTTATTTCAAACATTCATGATAACCTACATATATACATTACTAAATCAAATAATATATTTTATCTATTGATTACACGGAATCGAATGGTAGTTCATATTTCCAACCCTCTCTTCATTCTTGTCATTAAATGTATAAAAAAATTTCTTAGCCATTTTCCACCTAGTTAACAAAATTTAAACAAACAAATAAATATATAATCAATCATTCAATAATATCTTGAAAAGAAAAACCATATTCAATATGTGAAATTATTACTACCAATATGTATCTTCAATAACTAATCTATTTTTTCTTACTTCTTTTCTTTTGGACCTCATCCGTTTGAGATTTTAACTTTTGTATTTTTAGTATACCATATGGCTTAGATACAACTGTGTCCTTTAACCTAAATCTCTTATAAGTAATTTAATATAAAAAATATCACCAACATCCCCTAACACAATTGTAGTTTCAATTGTATTCTTTTTTATTTTATAACATTTTATATAAGTAATTAAAATTTGATTCATGTTTTGCCACGTGATCAAGGGTCTTATAGAAAATCAATTTTAATTTTCCTTTCCTATTAACACTAAATACATAATTGCAACACCTTCTAACAAATTAGTACGTTGAAATATTTTGTTATCTTAATCCTATTAAGAAATTTGAATATATGTTGACACACAATTTCTTTAAATTCAAATAACATACAGATGCACTTTACTAATACAAGTGTTATAGCCTAATAACATTTCACCCTTCACCTTCTACCTTATACAGCTTGCTACTCCCTTTAGTCTAAGGTATTGGTATATGTCTTATACAATATAATACAACGTATTGATGTATGCCTTCTAAATTCCTTCTCAATATTAAATTGTGTAACCATAGATATACTACTCCTTGCAATATCATCTCATGCTCAATCTTTTCCCTAATTACTTCCTTGCATTACTCAAAGAATTATCTCAATATGCTACAAATATACATATGTCCACTAAAGTAAGCATTTATACCCTTACTTCTTTGTATCATTAATATTCCTGTCCAAAAATGTATTTTAACAAGTGCTGGAATACACCTCAAATGTTCATGAAATAAAGAATTAACCTATGAAATATTATCCAAGTCAAAATCCATAACCATTTTTTTCTATTTTCTCACAAAATCTTTAGTATTATTTACATCATACATAATATCCACAAATGTATCTTTCAAATTTTTCTCTTACGGCACCAAATCTCTAAGATACTTTATTTAGTATATTTCATAAACATAATCTATGCCTTACAATAGGGAATACCGGTTTAATGGCATTAACTATTCTCTTGTGCTTACATGTAATTATAACATTAAATGACTTCCTATTTATACACTACAACCATGTATAAATGATCAACAAAAACTATTGCTAGTTTTGTTTCCTAATAGTTCAGAATTAAGTAATATAAATTGTTTATGATGCTTTACATTGATAAATGGACCAAACAAAATTTGGTATTTATTCATAATATAAGCAGTATCAAATGTGACCATATAACTAGATTTAACATAAGTTTCCATAGAACTTGTATACATCTGCATAGAAAATATTCTTCAATCTTTATTTCTCATTATAGTTAATCTTATAAAAGTTCTATCATCTTTTTCTTTTATTTTAATAAACATCCTATACACCACTTTCACGTCTTCTTCTTCCAACTTGATTCATCTTAACTTGTCTATATAATTAAGTCAATCCTTTTGTGAACACATTTTATTTTCATACCCATCCCTAGTTGCAACAATAGATTATATATTTTTGTACCTAATTTTGTAATAATCGTTCATTTATAATCCATGCCTTACTTGGCTATCCAAAATCTGATGTTGCCTAATAAACTTTGTGTTATTAGGAAACAGATCATGCATATGCATATTTTCAAACTTAATTATGGTCCAAATATCTTCAACTAATTGTCAACACAGTTAAGCATTGCGCTTGATTCTTCTAATGGATCTAGGTTTCATTTTATTTAACCCTCATGTTTTAAGAAACTAACCTTAATGAGAAATAAATATTTTGTTCTTAAACTCTCCATTCTCCTCTTTTCATACTCCCATTATAGTAACTGCAAACATATAAAAATGATCTATTACATACTTATAGTACAAATTAAATATCATTTCAAAATTTTCAAGCTTCATTCTAATTTGAAGTACCACCTCTATGTCAATGCTTTTTTAATACTAAGTGAGTTCATCATATATAAAGAGCCTTACCACTTCATTATACTAGAAAAACACTATAATATTATTCAAAAAGTATCATTACACCTCACAAAGTATACCATATCATTACAGTCATATATTAAATAAAAACTAGTATAGATATTAAAATATACTTTACACCAATTTAGATGGATGACATACTAGGATATCATCTACACACAAATATTGAATCTTTTTCCCTTATTCCCCACTACGACAACTTTCACTCTAAACAAATAGCAGATAAGTGGTTAATCACAATTTTTTATAAATTATAAATAAATTTCATAAAACCTGTAAAACTCTATATTTCATTTCTCACAATAACTTTACTACTTACAACTCATAAATAGATAAGTTGCTCTCAAAACTTTAACTATCAAAATGATTATAACTAATACAAACATCTAGGTATTGAACAGTTATAATAACTCATTGTGATATAAAACCATGATACCTCACCCTAATACAAACACAAATCTCCAAAGAGAAAAACACAAATAACAAGTGCAAAATGGTTGCTTGTTATTATACTTACATGCTTGCTTAATAGATAACATAAATATAATAATTGATAATAGAGGACAATAAAAAATAATGCAAAAAGGCTTCTAATATTGTGTTACATAAGTGAAAATTTACAATACAAAATTTTAATAAAATAATGAATGTGTCTAAAACTGGGCAGTGATTATTCCACCTTCTAAAATTTTGATAACCCTTGAACAGTGCCTATGATGGAAGGGAAGGCAACTTATGCATCTACTTCCACCTCATTCACTACACTCTGCAGGTGCCCAATTAAGACTCCAATTTAGGTAATTGTTCAGTAAGCCTTCATCTTTGGGAACCTATGAGACAGACAAAGTAGGGAGTTACTTTATTTATTTCTAATTATTTTACAATAGGCTTCATTAACTTCGTACTGCCAAACTATTAGCATTGTTTGCTTCAGTCACCATCAACATTGCCTGCGTGTACGTCTCTATCATTTAGTTTATGGTTGATTTACTCTCATCCTACAAAAAATGCTTGCAAACAGTAACTTGAACAGTACTCAGCTAGCTTTATCACTAAGACAATTTTAATAGATGATATATCTGAGTTTCTACCCATTATAGCTTCGAAACTAGAATCAACTACTCCTCAAACTCAATCATTAAGCTTGAATAAGTTCTTGCAAATGCCTATCCTAAACAATAAGTAAAAGAATACTAGTGGTACAAGGAAGACATGGATGCAAGTTGGTGGAGACAATAAACTAGATTCTAAACTTAACTTGTTTTCTACCCTACAAATGTGATGAATGATTTATTGTATCAATAAATCACATCTTATTGAAATTTTGAAAGTTGGTGCATAAAAATGGAATTCCACGTTGATTAGATATTTTCTTCAAAAAAAAGTTGCTTATCCTGTCATGAAGTAGTGGAAAAAAACACGTTGGAAAACACATGGTTTTGTTGACATGTTGTTAAACAATGATGACACTTTTTTCTTTAAATTCTCTTACAAAAAATGTGCCATTAGAGTACTTAAAGAGGGACCTTGCCATGTGTAAAACAAGCCAATATTGATATAGTTTTGTAGACTTGGATTGAAAATTGATGAGATCAAAATGGAAAATAGACCAATTTGGTTATGTATACATGGAGTACCATTGGAGTATTGGACCACAAATAAATTAAGGTTATCGTGCTATCTGTATTGGCAAACTAATTTGCACAGACTAAGCCACTGTAGAGACATCCATAATCAATTTTTCTAGGTTATGTTTTTTGGTGAATTCTATGAATTATTTGCCAGAAACTATCCTAATTGCGAGGTTAGATGAAAAACTTGAGATCGTTGAAGATACTATCAAAGTAAAATATGCTTGGAAACTCAAGCGACTAAATGTTAGAAAAGAATAGAGACCTACAGGTAGACATTTCAGTATTGGATTTACACAGGAGCTTAATGAAAATGAAGAAAAGAAGCAAGAAAGAAATGTTCAAATAGCTTAAATAACTATCAATAGCTTGGAAGGTATATGTCACAACATTGAGGCTAATCTTGGATCTAGTGAAAAGTATGTGCTGAAATAATGTATAGAGAATGAAAATGTTTAAGAAACCTCCATTTCCTTAAAAGGGGTTAAATTAAGGAAGGAGAGTACGAATAAAGATGAATAGATAGATACATCCACTGATAGTGAGAAGGAATTTGAACCTATATGAAGGAGAAGATCTAGCAAAAGGAAGAAGTCTTTGGCTTCAAATTCTGAAATATGAAAGTCATCACTTGGAATACAAGAGGAGCAAATTCTCTTTCTAGGAATTTTTGTTCAAAAACCTTATATTAAAGCATGAACCAAACATGTTTTGATTGTTGGAATCAAGAATAAAAGAAGAGAAATGTGCTCTATTGGAGATGTTATCTTCTAACTAAAGGCAAGTCACAAACCATCCTCATCATCTTAATGGGAGGATCTTGTTATACTTCAATAATCAAACTATAGATTTTACTATCTTGGGAATGTCTGATCAGGCTATATATGTTAATGTATCATGCAATACCGCAACTAAAGTTGGTGTAATTTCCTTTGTTTATACACACAACAATGTATTTCAGATGAATCAATTAAGAAAAGGTGTTTATAGTAATCAAAAATCATGGCTATTACCTGGAGATTTCAATGATATCTTAAATTTTGAAGAAGTTGAGGGTGTACATGCTTACAATGTTGTTCAGAGTTCAAATAATATATTATAGATATTCAGTTGTCTAATATTCCTTAGGGTGGAAACTACTTCATATGGAACAACAATTAGCATGGAAGCAATTTCATTAGGAAAAAATTGGATAGATGTATGGCAAATTTGAAATGGATATAGCAATTCCTTAGCTCATCCTCAATTTTCAATACAAACAATCTCTTTGATCACTCAATACGAATCATATAGAGTCAAACACAAGTTGTAAGTATCAGAATAACTTTCAGAATCAATAATTTCTTAACCTCTTTGGTAGGCTTTAATGAAATCATCTGGAAAGCTATCTTCACTAAAGTTCAGGGTATCGAGCAATTTTTTTACGCAAAAAAAATGAAACTCATTATAATGTCCCTAACTTAGTTGTTAAGGAGTATTCTGGAAATGTTCATCATTTGCTAACAACTGCTAAATAGGCACTTAGAATTATATAAGATAAGTTATACAGAAATCTTAAGTCTAGTGAACTTCAACAAATGAGAAGATTGCAATGTGTAGCCTATCAAGAGCCTTATTATATGATCATTCTATGATGAAGCAAAGATCAAGGGCGTAGTGGACTAAAGAGGGTGATAGAAATTCCACTTTCTACCATAGTTTTTGGTTAACAAGGAAATGCTCCAACAGAATTGTCAGTGTGATTAAAGATAATCAAAGCATATCATAACAACATGAGTTACTTAAAGAAGCTTCAAATTACTTCAATTCAGTCATGAATGCACCAGCTAATGCCTCACTACACAGTTGAACTAATTAAGGAGATCATGTTGGAAACTATAACTCCTGAAGATGCTGAAACTTTGTCAAAACTGTCACTAGTGAGGAGATTGATGAAGTGGTAATGACAATCAATCCATACACTCATGGTCCATATGGTTTTAAAATGATGTTCGTTAACAAAACCTAGAATTTAACTAGGAGTATGGTTCATAAAACTATTTTAGAATTCTTCAATTGTAGGAACTTGCTCAAGGAGATTAATAGAAACTTCATAACTCTAATTCCTAAAAGGGGAGAGATGAAGCACTTCTGTGACTACAAACCAATTGCTTGCTCCAATTCCATCTATAAAATCATCTCTAAGATTATAGCTAATAGGTTAAAGAGGATTTTATCAAGTATGTGGATGAAACATAAAGGGCATATATACCTAACAGATCAATAAGTAACAACATTCTTCTAATGCTACAGTTTATGAAAGGTAACTGTAGAAGAAGAGGGGATAGAAATTACACCTTGAAGATTGATTTAAGGAATGCCTATGACAATGTGGAGTGGAATTTCTTATTAACATTATGAAAGCAATGGCTTTTCTTGAAATATATATTAAGTGGATTTCTTAATGCACCACCACTCCTTCTTTTAATGTACTTATAAATGGGGAACTTTCAAGTTGTTTTAGAAGCAGCAAAGGTATAAGGCAAGGAGATCCTTCATCTCCTTACCTATTCCCTCTTGTTATAGAGGTTTTTTGTAAAACACTTAAGAGGATGGTGGAAAGAAAAAAGCAGTTCGTATACCATTCTAAGTGTAAGAGGCTAAGTATAACAAATCTGATCTTAGCTGATGATTTATCACTGCTATACCCCGAGCAAATAAAATATCTATGGTGGATTTGATAACTAAAATTCACATGTTTTCTAAAATGTCTGGACTTGAAGTGAACTCTGGAAAAATCTCTCGTTACATCTCTAACAAAGTTATGGATTAGGAAGCAATGATACTTGAAGTTACAGGTTTTAACAAATATAACTTACCATTTGTATATTTAGGATTTCCTATTGCTGCTTCTAAGTCAACTTATGTAGATTACTGTTAGGCCCCGAATCTTTTAGCAAGCATGGATTAAATGATTTTGGTGATTTTGTTGGATAAATTATATTCTCCTATTGGAGTTAATTAATTAAGTCAAGTTTAGGA
>JAOQMS010000008.1:21994550-22015823 GCA_027563885.1 Erythroxylum longipes
GTTCGCAAAACTCACCCAAAATTTGCAATTATTTTTCAGGATCAGAAGAATACCCCGTTAGGCCAACGAGAGTATGCTTACTGCATACAAGTGAAGGATAGAGGTCGGGATCAGTTCGCATCTGCATTGCATTTCTTTAATTTGTATTGTAGTGTTCATTCCGCAACTTTTGTATAAATTTGAATTTCAAAGCAACTAAAGTGTTTTGTAATTGTGAAAAGGCCCAAATGACTATTGTAAATATTGGTGACTGTATTGTGTTGATTGAAAATGGTTATGAAATAAAGTGGTGATTTGGTTATGGATTTTTGCGTATCATGTTTGTGGTTTAAAACAAAAGAAAATTTTTATACTAATTTTTGAGTGATTGAGTGCTCTAGCACGCCACTCTCGCGGGGCAGGAGCTCGAACATCACCTATCGATTTCAAGTTCGGGTCCTGTGGGAGTGGGGTGTTACATATTAGGGCTTCTATAATCTTAAGATGAAGTCGATTACGATGAGAACTCACTATTTCATCACCAGTATTAAAAGTAAATTTCGAATTAATATTAGATACTGGAATTAATAACAAGTCTTGAGTTCCAACTTTTACCATGATAATGTCAAAATGCTTATTATTATTTGCGGTCACAATATCTACTTCTAAACATTTATCTAACTTTATCCTACTTTGAGAAGTTCTAGCCCTTTTATTGTTAATGAATTCCTTAAATGAAAGTGAAACTTTTATCTATGTTTGATAATGATGTATCAACAAAAGACAAAGCTAATACTAAACTATTGTAATACAGTTCTTTATCTATTCTTAATTGATAACAATTAAACAAATTATACTATAAGTGTTTAATGATATCGATACATCCTTGCATTTTCTCATCGCATAACTGTGGATAAAAGATTAAATTCTCTCCATGTATTACCTCAAGCCCAATGTAAACGTTACTACCATAGTATTACCAATTATAGTCTAGTAAGTATTAAGTTTCTCCACCGTCTAGTCCGCGATTGTTAAAATCACCTTATTGGAATAAAAAATCCACTTAGTTGATACTACTTTAATCTCACACATGCTAGTAAAGGAAATGTGTGAAGTTAGCTATTTTACTCCTGCAAACAACTCAGTCATATTATGAATTATCACCAACTTCATACAAATTGCTTTAGCTAAATCTTGTTGCTCTTTTATCAGTAAGCAAGGATATTGTGAATCTGATTGTCTCAACCTAATAAATACATCAATGTACTTAGTTCCCAACTTTACCATTTTGAATGTTGAATTTCATCTTGTTGGACAATCAAAAAGCAACTTATTTGTGTACAGAATGCACAGTTATTGTGGAATTTTTAAAAAAAATTCCACTTATTTGGATATTACACTCTAATACACTACATTATTCCCGATTGCCTCCATCCTTCCTTTATTATCTCTAACTCACATTCACTATCAAATTCACAATATGCATAAAATAATGCATATGGAATAATCTTCTTTGCATCAACAATCTTCCATATTACAACTTAGTCTTCAATTTTTTACTACTACATCATTTGTGCTATAGTTATCCAAAGTTATAGTTAAGAGCTTCGTGTTAATTTTCTAATCTATTAAGCACTCGATCAATATAATTTTCATCCTTTTACTTGTTTGTGGTGTCAAGACAGAAGTAAACCTACATTTAAAAACATAGACAAATATGATTATAACATGATCAATTAACAAATAATAACAAATTTAAGGTATATTATTTATCTTAGGATTCAACTACATAAAATTCCATTCGTTATGAACATAATGAGCCGTTACCACTATATAACATTTATTTTAGTTTTTGGTTGTCCATATACTTATGTGATCGTAACTCATTCTTGACTACTCGACAATTTCTTCAATGTCCAAATTGTTTTGTTCTTTATAAATCTTAAAAATGTCTTTCTTCGTAGTATTATGATTTAAAATCTTTAAAGTAAGTTAAAAGTGAGGTTATGAACATTTTAAAGTTTTGATTATCAATAATAAAAAGATAGTATTCATTCTCTATCACCATCCTCGATAGAAAATGTTTGGATCTTTAAAAATCATAACATAAAGCAGTTATTTCATTCTTTCCTTTCATTTAGTGCTAATTTTTAAACAAATGTTTATATTAGTATCAAATTTTTAAAATTTTCAATTAAGTTTAAAATAATTTAAAATATAATTATTAGTTTAAAATATTTATTCCCTTAAAAATAAGAGAACAAGTAAGTTAAATTAGAAAATAGGTGTCAAAATCTATTTTTTGTTTCATTTGACATGTTATCTTTTTTTGTCAAAATAAACATTTTGAATTGATAACTTATATTTTATAAAGTTTTTAAACCTAATTGAAAATGTTAAAAATAAAATTGAAATAAAAATTCAATAAACTTTAACCTTAAGTTATTTACACACAAAATTTAACCAAGTACATCTCGCATTGGATTGCTCTTTGATCAAGTTAGAAATCTATACTATTTAACATATTGATATTAATGTTAATTTTATATTAAAAATAAACCTACGTATTATAATTGAGAAAAAATTAAATTTATAATATCTAACATATTGATATTAATTTTAGTTTATATTAAGGCCATGATATTGAGACTTTTCATTTCCTGGATTAATCAGAGAGGAATGGTCCTAGCTTTGCTGGACACCAAGGAGGCACAACAAAATGAGAAGCAGCTCAGCCAGCGGAGTTGAGTTGAGTTGAGTGCGTGGCATTGGGACGACATTCAGACAAAAAAACAAACTTATTATAATTGAGAGAAAAATTAAGCAAAAAACCCATAAATACATTTTATTAGTATGGAATTGAAATTAACGGCCTTTAGACTATTAAAATGACGATTTATGATTCTTTTCTAAAAGGTTAACGATATATTTCAATCCATGATTGGTTGCATTTTTTGATTAGGATCACGTTGTTCTGGCTAATAACTGCATCTAGTCCACAACTTTCAAATTAGAACATATAAATGACTTGAAAGTTGCATCGAAAATTAAAATTACTTTAATATTTAAAATTAAAACAGATTTTTTTAATTTTCAACATTATTTAAAAAATGACTCGAACTATTTAATTAATCTAGGGTGGCTTAAACTTAATTCTCCATTTGTCAAGGGGAAAAGTAATTGTACAGGAAAAAACAATGTTTGACAAAACCAACCAATCATCTTGATATTGGAAAAGGTAAAGAGTCGAAATCCAGGCTGATAGGTGCGATTGATTAGATGTAGCTCTCTTTCCTCCCAGCTTCCATTTCCGGAAGATGGAAAGATTAGGTCTCCATTCACGCGCTTTCATTTTCCTTTCAATTCTTTCCATGCCTTCTTTTTTCTTTTTTCTTTTTTATAACGCCGCGGTAACTCACATTTACTTGGTCGTCACAAATACTGATTAAAATATGGAGTAGATTTGATTGCCTTTTTCTTCGATTTTTTAATTTTTATTATTAATTAACTAATTAATTTTATAAATTAATCAATTTTTTAGGATTAAAATTAATTAATTAATTTTTATTTAACAACTTCTTTTTTAATTGGTTACAAACAGTTTCTTTCAATCATATTTTAAATTCTTTAAATTTATTTAATTTTTAACCAATTTTAAGACAGTCTAATATAATTTAATATTTTAAACTTTAAATCTCTTACGTTATCGATTTAATTAAAACATCAACATAAAGCCACTTCAATGTTTATCAATTGTTATATTGGGTGATTTATGCGACATTTTAGCAATATTTATGCTCTCTTATTTTTTTATTTTAGAAAGATATATTTACTTTAAGACATTGTCTTATATTGCCGAAGTAAAATTCATAAATTATCAAAACATTAGAAAATTTATGAAAGATAAAATTTATATGAATTTTGAAAATGATTTAGAATTTTGTTACGGTTTGATCCAATTGTAAGGTATGAGACTTAGATCTCACGTCGATTAAATACAAAATTGGTATGGGATTTATAAAGATCTTGAGCTTTCAACCCTCACAAGCTAACTTTTGAGGTTGGTTCTCCTAAAGACTTTATCAATTGATATCAGAGTTCGGTCTTGAAGTGGTGGCCCACGAAAGTGATTGCTTGGGAGTGTCAGCCGTGACCAATATGGCCGTGACCAACAAAGATCTCGGAATGGTGGCCTATAGAGTGGTGACTTGAGACTATCAGCCGTGATGAACATGACCGTGACTAACGATGACATTGGTCCTTATGTAGGGACCAATATTGCAGTTTGATCTAATTGTAAGGTACAAGACTTAAATTTCACATCGATTAAATACAAAATTGATATGAAATTTATAAAAATTTTAGACTCTCTATCCTCGTAACTTTTGAAATTGATTGTCTTAAATTCTTTATCAAATTCTTTTTTTTTTAAAGGTAATTCTTTATCAAATTCATACACAGATTAGGCACATCCTACAGTGGCGAAAGTGGTTAAGTTATAGAACATTCTACATACAGTACAGTGGTGATAGCGTGAGAACGAATTAATCTCAAAAAGTTGCATTGCATTGCATAACACACAGTGAGCTGGCCTTCCTCAACTGCGGTGTGGTGTGCAGAAAACAACTCAAAATATTTCATTTCAGTACTTGTACCAAATCAATCATCCCTCCGTGTACGCACGCGCGGCCACACTTGACTCGCACAAAAAGAGAAAACATACTCTCCTCTCTCTCTCTCTCCAGCTCTAGTCAGCCCCTCATCCACCTGCCTCCCAGAGAAACCCATAAGCAAAATCTATGGCTTCTATATTCAGAGAGCTGTCATTGGGCCACTCCAAGAGAGAGTCAACACCCCCGCGTCCGCCTCCACCTCTGCCGTTAGAACCACCGTCTCCATCAAGGCTCTGCCCCACTGATCTCCCATCCCCGCTGGGCGACCTCTCCTGCAACCTCTCGGAATCGGAGCTTCGCGCCACTGCCTACGAGATCTTGGTGGGGGTGTGCAGGACCTCCTCCGGCAAGCCTCTGAGCTACGCATCAAACTCCCCCAATCACAATTACTCGCCTCCTTTGCAGCGCTCTCTCACTTCTGCTGCTGCCAGTCGGATGAAGAAAGCTCTCGGCTTGAAATCCCCTGGTTCTTCGGGTCAGGGTAAGAGCCGGCACGCTTTGACTGTGGGCGAGTTGATGAGGACTCAAATGCGGGTGTCGGAGACTGTGGATTCTAGAATTAGGAGAGCTCTGTTGAGGATTTCTGCTGCTCAGGTGTGCTCTATTTCGGAATTTTATGGGCATTCTTATTACACGCGCCTTTATTGATGTTCCATGGTTTGATCTATTTTATTTCTGATCTCTGTGTCATTCTTTGCATAAGTGCAAGAATTGAGCCCACAATTCACTACTAACCTTGATGTTTTTATCGTTCCTTGATCTGATCAGAACGGTGAAGCCGAAAAATACATGAGAATTGAGATCCTTTTTCTGTTTTTGAAAGGCAATATGATTAATTTGTATTGTTTTATGTTTTTAACTAAAAGCCTTTGTATTCTGCCTGTTTTCGTTTCTCACAGAACAAAATTCTTTCAATCTTTTGTGTTTAGAACTTCCCATAGGCCTCTCCAATGATTCCTGGGGATCCTACGGAAGTGTTATTTCTTTTAAAATATTTGTTCCCAATAATCGTAAAGTGTTTTGGTTTCTTGTCTTCATCTAGCGCTAGTTTATGGATTTGCCATACGAGCGTTGTTTTACATGTTACACCCTTTATTTGTTTATTTATGTGGTTAGTTTGATACTTTTTCATTCATGAAGACTGACTGATGTCGATTGCATAAGTCTTGGAATATTATCCAATACCAATTTATTTATTTTTGGCGTGTCTTAATTCATTAATTTTGATTATTCAAATTGAACCGCCCATTTTGTTGTCATAAATTGTTGATACATTTGACTGTCCCTTTGGCTCGACTTGAATTCTACACACTATTGCATCATGCATGCAATACGTTCACCCCATAGTAATGTGTTTTTCACAGGTTGGAAGGCGAGTTGAATCAGTTGTTTTACCATTAGAGCTACTGCAACAACTCAAGCTTTCAGATTTTACTGATCAACAAGAATTTGAAAAATGGCAGAAAAGAACTCTAAAAGTTCTTGAAGCTGGACTTCTTTTGCATCCCCACGTGCCACTGGATAAATCAAATCCTAACTCACTGCGCTTACGACAAATAATTCGTGGAGCTTTAGATAGGCCTATTGAAACTGGAAAGAACAATGAGTCTATGCAAGTGCTTCGTAGTGCTGTTATGGCTCTTGCTAATAGATCTGATGGCTCTCTGTCTGAGATATGCCACTGGGCTGATGGGATTCCATTCAATCTCCGACTATATGAAATGCTTTTAGAAGCTTGCTTTGATTTATCTGATGAATCATCTATAATTGAGGAAATTGATGAACTTATGGAAAACATTAAGAAGACTTGGAATATACTTGGAATAAATCAAATGCTGCATAACCTCTGCTTTACATGGGTTTTATTTCACCGCTTTGTTACAACTGACCAAGTTGAAACTGACCTGCTGGATGCTGCTGATGGTCAATTGACAGAAGTTGCAAAAGATGCAAAGGCAACCAAGGATCCTCAGTATGCCAAGATCTTGAGTTCTACATTGAGTTCAATACTGGGTTGGGTAGAGAAAAGACTCCTTGCTTATCATGATACTTTCAGTAGTGGAAATATCGAGAATATGCAAAGTATTGTTTCTCTGGGAGTATCGGCAGCTAAGATTTTGGTTGAAGACATATCTAATGAGTATAGGAGAAAGAGAAAAGGTGAAGTTGATGTCGCTAGGAGTAGAATCGATACTTACATCAGATCGTCACTGCGCACTGCTTTTGCTCAGGCAAGTCTACTTTGGTTGATGAGAGGGGTTTTAAGTTAAAACATTTTCACTTAACCTGCTGCAATTTAGCATAATGGCTTCTTTCCCTCTTCTTTTTTTTAATACAGAATAAATGATCTTTGAGTGAGAAAGAAACATTAGTTTAAAGGTTTTGGCCTGTGGCCAAATAGCTATTACGGCTTACCTGTTTGCAAAGTAGATAGAAAATTCAGATTACTTTTACTGTTACATTTTGTGATATGGACTTCAAAATGCAATTTGCTTTATATGTTATGTTATATCTGCGGAAAATCGACATGTTTGATCACTTTGCTTCTGATTGTTACTTGTTAGATTTGTCTTTTCATTTTATATGTGATAATTGATTACGGCATATGGTGCAATTATAAGTTCATGAACTAAAACTTTTACTTGAAATGTTTTCCTGTTTATGATAATAGCAAAGTTTTTGAAAGATTTGATCTGAAGCCTTCAATTTTTAAAAGTTCTTTTAAATTATACCATTGAGGTGTCTGCATATCAAAACCTACATTTTACATGTTTACTTGCGAGTAAGGTCCCCATGCATAAGTATGGTAGGAAAGAATTGACTGGGGACCAACTTGATACTGCAATATGCAGCCTGTTTCAACCTTGAACAGAGTGAAGACCTTGTCGCTGAAGATCAGCTTGTAATAGCTTATTGAAGTGAACTAATTTCAGAATTGGCACATGTGGTTGACTCAATTATTACAGTAGCATATTATCTTTTATAATGGTAAATTCTTATGAAATTAAAGGACTGAGTGAGATTGGTGTGATGCAAGAAGTCAGATGGAGTAGTTCCGAAATGTGTAGGTTTTGTATGACATAATTTGGACTTTAAAAATATGTGTGAAATAAATTTTAATGAATTATGTGCTTAATAAGAAAGTTATGACAAAGTCTAGTTTAATGTTTGCTCTTTTTCTTTCATTTTTAAGGAATCAATAGATAACATGTATTTCCAACTGGTTGCATTTTGTTCCTTGAAAGATTTTATGGTAAACTTTCATGTTTGAATTGTAATTGTATCAATATGCAAGTTTCTTCATATATTTTAGTTTTTTTTAATTTTATTGTATGAGTCAACTTGAATTGGAAATGGATTTGGCATGGATTTTACAATGAGGGTCATCTTTTTTGGGTTGTACATGGACTTAAGATTTCGTATAGGTCAGGCTTTAGTTGAGGACCACCATTCCATCTTAACTGGGCTTGTAGTCAAGAATAGCATTCAAGATAAGTTTCCTGCCTCCGGAAAATGGTTCTGGATCCAACCGTGTGAGAGAAAGAACTTTATTGGACTTGCATGCTTTCCCCTTCTACTGTTCATTGGTTGGTTATTTTACTGTTATATTTTTCATCCAATAGCGAATGGAAAAAGCAGACTCAAACAGAAGGTCATCAAAAAATCAGCCCAACCCTCTTCCTGTTCTTGCCATCCTTGCAAGGGATGTTGGCGAGCTGGCGATCAATGAAAAGAAAGTTTTCAGTCCAATAATGAAGAGATGGCACCCTTTTGCGGCTGGTGTCGCTGTAGCCACTCTGCATGTTTGCTACGGCAATGAACTGAAACAATTTATATCTGGTATAACAGAATTGACACCAGATGCAGTTCAAGTGCTAAGAGCAGCAGATAAGCTGGAAAAAGATCTTGTGCAGATTGCTGTTGAAGATTCAGTAGATAGTGATGATGGTGGGAAAGCTATAATCCGTGAAATGCCTCCTTATGAAGCTGAAGCTGCAATTGCCAATCTTGTAAAATCATGGATCAAAACAAGGATTGACAGACTAAAGGAGTGGGTTGACCGGAATTTGCAGCAAGAGGTAGGCATCTCGTACCTTCTTTTTTGTTAGTATCTAGAATTCAGGATTCACTAGAACAGTACCGGTAGGTATCTCAAGTTTCCAGTTGTCTCTGTTGAAGGTGTATCTATTTTGCTTGTATAATCTGAGACTGTCATATAAGGCTGTGGGATTGGAACAGCCATAATATTTGGTAGCTTATGTCTCCTCTAATTATGTGATCAAGGTAATAGACTTTATTCCTCAAGTATTCTCCATTTGTATTTTGTATTTCCCCCCATGCGATGAAACTAACACATGAACTTGTTCAATGGCTCTACTCGTGTCGTTCACTTTTCTTGTATTTTACTCGAAACTTCTCCTATTGTAAACCACCTATTACTTTTAAAAAAATTAGGTGCCTATGATTTTCTCCATAGCTATTATTGCTGGTCATTCTCCAGTGTCACCATAGACATTATTTGTATATGTACCAAATATATACTGTATTTCTACAATGAGTTCACCAAAAATAAAGTCTGATCTGCCTCTTCTATTTGAAAACTCTGTCCCTCACTTTTTCTGGTGCAAGAGATCTTTAAAAGCTAAAGCCATGCTTAATGCCTGCATCCCTGCCACTTTTTCATACAAGAGTTGCAATATCTTTTGCGGCAAGCAATCCAAAGCAAAGCCTCTGGTACCTTCTCTGTCCTTAAGCTCAACTTCCATGCCTCCTGCTACCATTATAGTAGCTAGAAATCCAATAATTCTTCTATTTATTCCTCCTCTGTGCTTCTGAACCCAAACTCATCCTCACTCTAACCCATACCAGCAATTTGAACTCAGCACCTACAAGACAACCCAGCTGTCATTATCCCCTAATTACAATATTCAATCTAAGCCATGACCTAAGGCGCAATATGTATGCTGCAAATTAGAAATCCTTTTTGTACATTAATCTGATGTGGGTTTTGGCCCACAACTTGTCTGATAAGGTTCTATTTTTGCTCCATGGAATCTTGTGCGACACATTGCATATCACATATACTAATTTGGCATGTATATGCACCATGTCTTCAGAATATCTGCGCATTAGAGTTATTGATAGTTTTATCCATAGTCCCTGTGTGATATCTTCAAATAGCTGGAGAGCTGCAACAAACCAAAAATATCTATGATTATAAAATTAAATGAATTAAGATTCTTGCACATTATAATTAGAATAAGTTCTTAGAGTTATCCCTTACTTCTAAGGAGGCTTAATTTAGATGGAGGTACAGTTTATGAGCAGGAAATGTCAAGTGTTAATAATGCAATAGATGTATTGATTGGATGGTTTGTGTCATTATGTAAGGAATTTATGAGAAAAATGGATTTCTGCAAATGTTAATATCTTTCGATCTAAAGCCTTCCTAATGTCCATCATAAATTTAACTGCCTTCAACCCCTTTAATTTATACCTTTTCTCGTATGCGTTTTCAGTAGCTTTTCTTGACCAAACTTTCTACAATATTATATAGGTCTGGAATCCGCAGGCAAATCAAGAAGGATATGCTCTTTCTGCAGTAGAAGTCTTGCGAATTATGGATGAAACTTTGGATGCTTACTTTCATCTGCCGATACCCATGCATCCTGCATTGTTGCCCGACTTGGTTACTGGCCTTGATAGATGTCTTCAATATTATGCAACAAAGGCAAAATCTGGCTGCGGTAACTTTCACAAAGTTGAAATAATTTGCCATAGCATCATCATACTTTGGTTTCTTATAACTTCAGCCACTCAATCTGTAATGTAGGATCAAGGAACACATATATACCAACTATGCCAGCACTGACAAGATGTACTCTCGGATCAAAGTTCCAAGGTGTTTGGAAGAAGAAAGAGAAGGCAACAAATATTCAGAAGAGAAATTCTCAGGTCGCTACAACAAATGGGGACAGTTCTTTTGGCATAGCGCAGCTTTGCGTTCACATAAATACTTTACATCAAATCCGAGCAGAGTTGGATGTCTTAGAGAAGAGAATAATAACCCATCTTAGGAACTCTGAATCTGCTCAGGCAGAAGACTTCTCAAATGGTTTGGCAAAGAAATTTGAACTCACACCATCTGCTTGTGTTGAAGGAGTTCAACAACTCAGTGAGGCACTGGGTTATAAAATTGTTTTTCATGATCTATCTCATGTCTTATGGGATGGGTTGTATTTAGGTGAGCCATCATCTTCGAGGATTGAACCTTTTCTCCAGGAGCTTGAGCGGAACTTGATGATTGTTTCAGACACCATCCATGAAAGGGTTCGTACACGAGTTATTACCGACATAATGAGAGCCTCCTTTGATGGATTTTTGCTTGTTTTGCTTGCTGGAGGCCCCTCCCGTGCTTTTACTTTGCAGGACTCCCAACTAGTAGAGGAAGATTTCAAGTACCTCAAAGATCTTTTCTGGGCCAATGGTGATGGCTTGCCTGTTGATTTAATAGATAAATTTTCAACCACAGTCCGAGTTATACTCCCACTATTCCGGACTGATACAGAGAGCCTCATAGAGCGATTCAGGCGTTTGACACTAGAAGCATATGGGTCTTCCGTGAGGTCCAAGCTCACACTACCTCCCACTTCAGGGCAGTGGAACCCAACTGAGCCTAATACTGTACTTCGCGTACTATGTTATCGGAATGATGAAGCAGCATCAAGATTCCTCAAAAAGACTTACAATCTGCCCAAGAAGCTTTAGTAAACTTGAGGTACAGGCATGTCAACTAGAACAAACTGTTACTCACGTAAAGAGCTATATATACAAGGAAAATCTTATAATCATCCTTATACGAGACCAAGGCCGTCAGAGACCACTCTATCCCAGGCTTGGGTGAGCTGGCGGTGGCTTTGAGAAAGGCAATGAATTTGTATAGTATTCTGGAGTCTTACGGCTCCCTGGAAGTGTGTTGGCCAAGTCTTACGGCTCCCTGCCACTGTCCAGGACTGAGGGTGATTAGTGAACGACCTGTAATCCCAAGCTTGTTTGTTTCAAGATTTCGATCTTATCATTCAAGGTGCATCTGCAGCTGGGCTCTTTCTTCTTTTTTTTTTTTTCCCGTTTCTATTGGTTATACATGTTTCGAGGTTATTGTATTTGTTTGTTCTTTTCTAAATCGATCAATATGCTTACTGTCAGTTGTATTTCTTTATTAAAAGATCCGGATATAGCATAGGATAATCGTGTTGGTTGTGGTGTCATTTATTAGCTTGTATTGTAAGGCAGGCTTTGTCTATTCTGGGTAAAAGAGATTATTCTTTTTATCAAATATTATAACGTGCTGATGATATTCACAATGTGGTTGCTTGATAGCTTCTCCTTTCCCGTATAAAAGTATTGTGAAAAAATATAATATTATACGCAACTGGATTGCGCGTTGTGTAAGAAACTGGCATGACGACTCTTTTCTTTGGAATTAAAGACACATCGGCTTTTCTTTACACTATAATGTACCCGAAAATGTTCCCATTGAATAGCTGTTGCATGGATGAACCTGCACGTGTTACGTGTCAGCTAAATTACATTTTAAACTATTTTTCGCTACTCGTGATTGTTAGGCCATTGTTATGCTCTCAACTTCTACAGGCATCTTTATGCGCTCAATTTCTCATATATGCGAACCTTCCCAAACAATTCAAAATAAATAATTAGTCATATGTTGTGTCATCGTCCTTCCAATCTTCTTAACTAGAATTCTAGTTTTACAACGCATAGAAATGGCAAGTTCCTTGAAGGTAAGTGGGAATTGAAGAAATCAACAAGTTGGCAGCTATTTTGATTATCTATATATATATAACTCTTCTTTTGCAGGCAAAAAGCCAAAAACAATTATGGGTAGAAACTCTCAAACGGACAAATCAAATGCTTCCCCAGCTAGAACATGCTTCAACTGACCCACCAATTTAACTCCGCCTAACAGAATATTGTACCAGTAATATTAATTGGTTAACCCAGAGTGTCAAGTTAATCTCTAGTGACTATTCGGTAAATCGTTGATTTGCTCCTCTATCACGTAACTACTAAAGGCACATAACTTCACATCATAGTTGTACAAACATGTCAAATACAATCATATACAGGATACCTGTAGTCCCAATCAGTAAACCTCCCTGAAAAAGTTGCCTGCCCACAGAATAATTATTGCTCTGGTGATCATGAGCTACCATTCCCATCATGGACACTTCCAAAATAAGGATGAACAAGTTTGGTGGCTGCTAATGCCCAGCACCATGAGGGAAAGAGGCAAAACCCCCATGCTCACCATTCATTCAGGTCTTAGAATCACAGAGCGTCATTTTTCCTCCAGGATAGCGCGTCCAAGATTGGTTGCAAGAGCTAGTCTCACAGAGTTCAAGGCCTGGGGTGGCAAATCAGCTTCAACAAAATCTGGGCGCAGCCTTGCCATGGACAGCTCTTGCAGTTTATTCAACAAAAGGTTTGTTTGAGAAACATTCAACAAAGGTTGTTCACGCCAGCTAAGCAACTTCAACTGCAGTGAATTACCCTCAAAAGTTACTATACAGTTTCAGCGCAAGAAGACAAATTTACCATTTGCCTTCTCCAAGAGACTACTTTCAGAACATAAAAAGGCTTACCGAGTCATAGAGAAGAGGCAGCCAGAATCTTTGAGGAGTAGAAGGATTCTTCATAAGCTGCAGATTCGAAAAGCAGAAATTACTATAAAATACCAATGAGGATAGCAAAATCCAATTTTATGTTCTTATTTTCAATCCAGAATTACAATAGGCCCTCCAAATGAGAGGACATTTGAATCAAGGAAGCCTTTTCACAGCAACAAACTCTAAGGAATAAAACTAAGTAATACAATTGTATCAATCACACAAAATCTGTGGTATTGCACACACCGACATAAGTGATTCTACAGCTTCTTGAGCGGCAATTACAGTTTTTCCATGATCAAAGCGTTGAAGGGACTTCTTCAAATCCCTGTACCTGCATCATGGTCAAATATTAGAGAAACATTAACAAATGGAAATAAAGAAAAGGAAAAAGGACGAACATATGGTGGGTGGCCACTCTTACAAAAAATTACGTACTTATGCAGAAACTCGAGGCCTCCAGCATGCTTGGACTCTGAGCCCAACAACTCAATTAAGCCCTCCCATTGCTGTATGGCAGAGGAAAATGTGAAATTCCAAGATTTTAATTCCAAAAAATAATCAAGAATGAGCACAAGGACTTTTAATTTCAAATATGCTGACTGGTCACTTCCATGGATATGAATGACAAATTACCAGGAAACATTCCCCAGAGATTGACTTTCCAACATAATCAAATAATTGCTGAGCAATCCTATTAAGACAACGGTCATCGTGAGCTTGTTGAAGCCAGAAGACCCCAGACCCTTTCCTACCATGCTTCCAGTGGTACACCCCTGCTATCTAAACTTCAAATCGACTAACTGTTAGCTTAAATGCACTTGCAACATAAATTTACTATAAAGAGGTTCTCAGGTGTTTTATATGCAAGTCCTATGTTATTTCAACAAATGCAAGCAGAGAAATCCCCAAGTGCAATGTTACATGACTTGCTACGTTCACTAGTAGAAAGCACCTTATTCTACATACCTTCATAATATTCGTACTGACACTATCAAGGTCATAAAGACGACAAATCTCTAAATTCTGCACAAAGCACATCACACTTGACAATGAATAAAATGTTCGGTAGAGAAAAAGGATAAGGAGAGACAAGAGAAACAAACGAATAAACAACCTTAAGCAGAATTTTACTATCTTGAATAGGCTGCCTATTCAACAAAATTTCTAACAACCCCATCCCCTGCTTTATACAAGATGCTAGATAAATTGGAGCAATCTGGAAAAAAAAAAAGAAAGAAAGAAAACACAAGTAAAGTATGAGAAATATTGTAAAGAAAGTTTACATAAATGACAAAATAAACTTCGGTGCATGAAATAAGACAAAATAAACTTAGGTGCATGAAATAAGGTCCATAAGATAATTTATATAACGATTCTACTTTGCCATCTCAAAGGCCATAAAAGCAAACGTTAAGCAACAAATCTGAATCCTGATGCATAACATCTTTCAAGACAAGGGCGTCGTATGGGAAGAAAATCACTTCACCTAATTAGGCTCATCAAAAATTCCTTGTTCTCTGTAAGATGCTGTTACTAAGTAATTGTGGCATAGCTTCCAAGATGAAATTCAAATCTCTCAAAATTGGCTACTTACTAAGTTACATTAACAACACGATGAAAATTAGTAAGCACTAAATGGCAATTTAACAAAAGTAAATAATTTCCGTAAACGATCTCAAAATTGTTGGTGTAAATTGCACTAATGTCCTTAAGGAATTAAATCATTCCATGTAACTATTTTGTCCAACATATAGTTCACTCTTTGAAATTGTATATGAGAAATGGAATGCCCCCACACATTCCAAGCGTATATCCATCCCAATGGGTGTCCAAATGCTTGTAAAATGATGGACAATATATGAAAGATTTGGAAATAATATCCTTGCACAAGCAGCTTGCACTTACTTGCCAAGTCAAGACATGAGAAGAGAGAACTTGTGCATAAATGAGCCGATGGAGCTCCTCCATGCTGATTTCTCCCAAGCTATGACGTTCTTCATGCAAAAGAATCCCTGCCTGATTGCTCTCAGCAGTTAAAAGCTCTATGGCATGAGACACCATCCTGCAATGAATGAGCCACAAGAAAAATATTATGAACAGGATATCATAATTGAAGCTACATGTTCCCAGTTGCAAGTCTAACTTCTATAAATTTGTGCTCCAGGACGTTGCCATAATAACTTAAACAACTGAAATACAACAACAAATGAAAAAAGGAAAAGAATAGCATGGCAAGATGAGATTTTGAAGCAACTCACCAGGGCCCAAACCCTCTTGAACATTCTGCCAGTACAACCTGCAGTTTATTTGAAAATTTCCAGTCAATCTCTAAAGAAACCGTAGAATAATACAATAGAGCCCTTATACCAGCAGGCTGATTTACAAAGCTCACCTCAGTATTTTCCCCAAGAATTCCAATTAAGAGTCTTGCCAGCTTATCCGGACAGGATGTTGGTTTCAACTGAAGGCACTTTTGAGCTAGGTTGTACATGTTTTCTAATCCCTTATCCAAGAAGCCAAATTAAACAATTAATTCCAGATATTTACACGGCCAAATTTTAAAAACTCCACCTAACTAAAAAAGATTCTGTTCTCTTCCAATTCATAGACACTTACTCTAGTTAAGGGCCTTATGTATAGAAAATGAGATATATAGAGTTCTATCCAATGATATGTGGCACTGCAGAGAACGTTCAGGTTTCCCAGCATGATCTGAAGCATATTTCTCAAGCCCCCCCGAGTCGGACGATGAGTACACTGAACCCAGAAAGCACTGGAATCCAACTTAGTTACTTGTGCCCGCCATCTTTCCCATGCCTAAGTAATTAAAAGATATGTGGTAAGGTAATTTAAATGGCATTACATCAGAAATACCAAAACAGATAAAAGGGAAGGTAGGACAACAAAAAAAAAATAATGCATTAGTAAGTCCCTGAACTTTGCGCATTTATGACATTAAGAACCCAAATTCAGCTTCATGCAATTGAGCACAGAAAATAACATGTAAGCATGGAGTTTAAACACACACAAATATATAGACTTGAGAAGTAACCCAGTTATGATGTAATATACGATGTAATTGTCATACAAACTCTCTCACATGCCACTGTGACTGGATATTAGTTGGATTGAAAATTGAAATGATGTACCGTATTGAAACAAAGAGAAAATTTTGACAGCAAGATTGCACAAAACCATAAACTTTTGGTGCTTCTTGATCCATTAAGCCAAGGGGAAAAGGAAGTTAGAAAAGAAAATATATGAAACATAACAGCTCAAATTTTGATGTATTCTTATCCAAAGAAGCAAAATTACCTTCATAAAATCAGGCTTGGCTTTGAAGCATTCTCCTAATTCGCCAGCTTCTATTTCTGCACGCATGCGTGGCATCTTTGAAACGAGAACAGCAACTGCCTCCACAAGACCATTCTCTATCTGAACCAAATGACAGAAGTAAACATGAAATTCAGTCCATCCATATTTGTCTTAACTACCTACCCACACAATTTGGTAATTTGAAGCGAGAAAACCCAAACTTTTGGTGAAATTAATATCAATAACTTCTAATTGGTTAACATATCAAGGGAAGGAAGCAGGAGACAAAATCGCCCTGCATTTTCTTAAGGAACCTCAATTCATAATTTTTAACATATTACAGTGTTTAGTCTTTTTGTTATTTACCATAGCTGTTTCTTTGATAGCGAGTTATTGTCAACCTTATGCTTAAGAGTCCAGAAGAGAAGGCCAAAAAGAGCTTAGGTATGGCTCGTATTAGCTTAGCAGCAGTTAATAGGCCAATTTGGTTTCCTATCTAGCTGGCACTTAAATTAGCAGTCTTCCTAATAGGAGCTGAATTCTTATATAGCTATTTCAATATTAAATTCCAGTATACGCAGCAGCTCTAACTTACAACTTAAGGTGTTCTTATAAAGCATTAGCATATTTCTTTCCTCCGTACATCAATGAAAGTCAAGAAAGAGAGGTTCCTGACTGTCAAGAAATCAAACCAATAAAGAAAGAAGTTTTAACTCTAAGACTGACTAAATGGCTCACAGGCTCTGATTCTCAAAAATCATTCAACTTAAAAGGTTGACCTGTTGGATAAGATCAAAGAATAAATAAGGTATTACTCTTACAACAAACCAAATGGCTCACATGCATTTTGCAAGAACTGGATTTATATGCAAATAGAAGTGCACTTTACTCAAAAAGCAGCAGTAATTCGAACATCTATCAAAAAAATATACAAATCTAAATAGGTACTAAATTAAAATACATATTATAAGCTTCAAATACACAAAATAATCTGAGTATTCTGCAGAGATACAGAAATTGCACCAACCTCTCTTTTCCCAATTTGATCCAAACGATAAGATCCATGCAAGCGCAACAATTTCACCTGCGAAGTGAAGATCAGTCATCTTACTTTATATCACTAACGGTATAAGAGTTTAATTGTTTTTTAGGGGGAAAAATCATTCATGTATAGCTAGCTTTTTGGTATAATGGGAAAAAAGTCACCGAAAGCCAATAACAGCTTCCAACATTAAAGGCCACAATCCCAAGCTGCTTACCACAATCTCTAACCACCCAACTGCTAATGCTGATGCTAATACCTCCCAGTATGTAGACTCATCCTCAATGATCTGCAGAAAAACCTTATTAAATCTAGTAATAATAGTGAATCAAAGAAAAAGAATTTTCAAAGAGTCAAAATTCAAGACAATAAAGAGACCCTTTGTGCGCGAATGTCTTCATGAAGAACTCTTTCAACTTAGATTGTAAATATAACGATTAAGAAATTGAAATTTTCACTAACATGTAATAAGCACTAAATTTACAAGAGGAAATACACCAAATGATCAGGTAGAGTGTCATGTTAAGTACCAAATGTTCCAGATTATCCGAATAAGATGACAAAAAGACACAAAATCCAACAACATTATCACAGTGAAGAAAGTAAGAGCATTACTTCGGTAGTAATAGTAATATGTTAATGTCAGTTTAAAAGCATAGAAAAACTCTGAACTTCAGCTACTTGAAATTTAATGAACCAAATTCAATTTTAATTGCTGACTAGGAAAATGGAAAGAAATGAAAACATAAGTCTATAAAACATAGATCCAAACCTGTAATTTGATTAATTGGCTTTGGAACTCCACAAGTTTGGAATGGACAGTTGTCTGTGTACTTGATAGGAGGCTATCATAATCCTACCATTAGAAGCAACCATAAGATCAACAGGAAATATGAAGAAAAGGTTCTAGTTAGCACAATACGAACGCAAAAGGCAATAAGGAAGAAAAGAGCAATGAAGGTAATTACAGCTAACCAATCGACAAGCTGCTCTGGTAGCCATGCTTTAGATAGCTTGTCGGCATAAAATATTTCCATCAGCTCCCATGCAGCCTTCACAGAAGTTGGTGCCTCACGGTTCTGTACTGAATATTCAGACAGTCATACAGAGAACTAATTGTATACGAAAGAGGATCTTAAACACATAAGCACATTGTGTAAAATACCACCTTCAAAATCTCCTGATGATCTCCAATTACACGAGCAGTGAGTGGCTTTGAATTACCAAGCAGAACATCAATATCCTTGCTATATTCCATTACGTACTCCCACCTGCTCATCATATTAGTTGAAAAGATCTCAACTTTAGATAAAAAAGAGCAAAGAAGGTACTAGCAAATTTCAATCAAGTGACGCTATTCCGAGAAATTTCACAATTTTGCTTCTTGGAGGGGAAAAAAACCATTATAACAACAAACGAAGTTTTAGAAACACCCATTTACCACTCAAGATGATACAGAGAGGGACTGAGCTGCATCTTGGAGAAGCCGGGGTCAGAGTTTTTGCGACTCTGAAGAAGCGCAAATGGCGAGACGGAGCCGTACGCAATCCTCCGCCACTGTTCGTCGCTCATCTCCCCGTCCCCGCCAAGCCTCACTTCTAGCACTTTCCCGCCAACCTCGCCATCTGCATCGGATTCCGATGAAGAAGACTTGAAAAGCGATACGCGTAGAGAGCTGCCTCTAGCCCAGGAAATGGAGACTCGGGAGACTGGGGGCTTAAGGCCATGATGGAGCGGATAAACAACAGCGGCCTCAGCATACGGGAGGAACGGGACCAAAGCACCAGAGACTGAGTCTGACGTGCCTCCACCGAATTCCGACGAGACGGCCAGCATTTAGAGTTGGAGAAAGGTTTAGGTCTTGGAGAAGGTAGCTCACAATTGAGGGAGCGAAAACATTGAAATTAGGAGAATCAAATTATAACGTCCATTTAATCGTTCGCAGCGTTTCGTTTATTTCGTCTTCACCTGGTATGTTTTTAATTTTTCAATTTTATTTTTGTTTAACACTCACTTTTAGTTAATCTGAATAACAAATTTAACATTACCTAATCTTTGAAAAATTTTATAATTTAGTATCAAAATTTTACAATTTTTAATTTAATAACTAATTTTTTAAAATTCATAAAACTCATATCAGAAAATTATTTTACCCATGTGGTCTATCAACTAATGTTAAATTATATCAGTTTTGGTACTAGATTTAATTTTAATGTGGATACAGGTTAATACCGAATATTATTCAAGTAATTTTAAATTATAAATTAAATTTTAGAAATTAAAAAATAGTTCCTCTATATATTATATTATATGATTTTTAACTTTATTTTAACCATATCTCTAAAAATTATAATAATATAAAATTGATATACCATCTTTATATTCTTATTAATATTACTTTTCACATATTTTTCATATAAATAATTATTATTATTAATATAAGAAACAAGATCATTTAATTTTCATGCAAATATAAAACTAAAAATAATATAAAGTACTTAAAATGTTGCAATTAAGGACTTCAAAACATTTTATAATATGAATAACATAAGCCTATAAGCATAACAACAAGAGTTTGTGTCAAAGAACACAGTAAAATAAAAGTAAGTCCATAAACAAAAACACTCACAAATAAAAGTTTTATAGTTATATTACATATATAGAATTTAACATATACATTATATACAAGCGAAATTAAAAAAAACATGAGAAAAATAAAAAACTTGAAATTTCATTCAATGGCGAATCCGTTTAAAGCACATTGACTCCAATTTTTATTTAGGACAAAGTCGTCATCATTGAGGAAAGTCTCATCATCACTATTGTTGAAATTCATTGCATCAAATGACATTTCAATACTTTATCATCTAAGATTATCTTCCAAATCACTCTCATCTTTAAAACTTAGTTCCTAAAAAATATGATCAAGGCAAATTGGATCTATAGAACTGCCTATGCTATTAAGAGTCCTAGTAAAAAAATAAAATAAAATTATTAAGAAGTTATGAGAAATTATATTTAACTTAATGATAATAATAATGTACATCTTGCAAAGCTTTAAGTTATATCAAACAAATACCAAATTATTTAATATTTTATGTTCCGATATATTTATTTTTTGGAAAGGATGAATTTAATTATGTTCCAATTCCTTTCATACTCATTTACACTAACATATTGACTAAGAATTCAAATTACAAACCTTAGCAATTCTAAAATACCACTTTCAAATTAGTTCTTCTAAGTAATTGTAAGACAACAAAAATAACCTTATAAGCAAAACAAAATGATAAATGCCTCTATGGTAAACAATGGAAAGTAAAATTATCTTTTTCATCTTTCATTTATTACAACAAAATTAGGTACGTATAAAAAAAAACTAGTTTTTATATTGGTATTGATTGTCTCCTTCATCCTCTCTATGACACCATAAAAGTAACCAATTATTGTCTTCTCATCACTATCAATTAGACAATGGACTGTTGGCCCCCTGAAATTTTTTTTCGTTAAATTAAGCATAATAGTTTATGGAATAAATGCATAAGAATGAATTGAGGGCATTTTTGGCATGTAA
>JAOQMS010000008.1:22026894-22038161 GCA_027563885.1 Erythroxylum longipes
AACAAAGATATATATAAACTAAAATAGATAAGATATAAAAATTAAATAAAATAAAATATAACTATAGATTAAGTATTTCAATTATATAAATCAAAATTATATAAATAAATTAACTATATAAATCATTATCCTTATAAACTACAAGCTTAACTAGATTATTCTAAATTTGCCTGTTAATATTAGAAGTATAAAAATATTATTATAACTGTAAATGGGTTTACCTATTAACTATAAAATATATTAACTATAAAATGAAAATGGATTTAAATTTAACAAAAAATAACTATAAATAGATATTATTATATATAATTCTAATTTTTACTATATTTATAGAATGATATATATTTCTTATATCATAAGCCAAAAAAAAGTTAGAACACTTGTTCAAGGATGAAAATGGACGTTTCTAGCAGATCATACTTGGAGTTGTAGGAGCATTATCTGCAGTATGCCTAGCTATAAACCAATTCCTAGAAAGGAAGGTAGGATTATACGATTAAGATACAATTATAGAAACTTCAAATATAGGTCTTGTTTAGAATTATTTGTTGAAGCTAAACCAAAAGTCCAATGGATAGATCTAGTATAATGCCTAAATAATGTAGTGAAAGGCAGGCTTTATACCAAGAATAGGCCATATTTTAGCTCCTTTAATAACCAACGATGTATATTTTGTAACAAAAGACCTAGATCTATTAACCATATCTTATTTAAATGTTAGCACATAAGGCTAATTTAGAACAATTCGTTATGCCTCAGCAACATACAACGTCTAGTACGTAATAGGAAAGCAAGATTTAATTTAGTTATAAAGGATCCATATATATATTTTGGAGCAACCTTAAGTTGCACCATCTATGTGAAATATAAAAGCACTCTAAGACAAAATGATCAACCATACTACATTCACCAAAGAAATCGTCATATGAATAAGAGAATCCTTAATAGCAAGAGGGTTTATAAGGAGATAATCGCAACATGGCATATTGAGCTAAAAACTACCTAAACCAACCTCTATAATGCTCTCCACATTCCATAGTATATGTTGACCTCTTAATGATAGTAGTTTTAGTTGATTAACTTAGCAACCTGGCTTCATTAATTAGGGTCTCTTGGCATTACCTTTCTTTGTATACACTCTTTATGATTTTGGCTCTTATAATTTTATTCTTTACCTTTTCAGAAAAAAAAAGTTGCTAAAACCTTAAATTGAGTGTGCTTGAGTTTTTTTAAAAATAAATATAGGATAACAACTAAGTTAGTACCAAAACTTTTTAAATTTTAACTTAATTGTTAAAGCTTTTTAAATTTTCATTTAAGTTTCAAAACTTTTTAAAACATGCTAAAGTAGGTAATCATAATCTTCAGTAATAACTTTTTGATGTGGCTGGTAGAACCCATATATGATGGCACTTATTGCCTCTGATTATGGTCCTTTTGAATGCTTTTCTACATGTAGGTTATCTCGTAGACATGAGAAGAGAAGCAAGTTCTTGAATGTGAATAGAATAAATGATAAAAGTCAAACAACATTTACACTTTAGTAGAAAATTTGGACTTGCCTTTAAAAATGATTGGTTTGGGTTTTTGAATTGCCATGCTCTTTTGGAAGTATATGGAATTCTTTATGAAAAATATGAAGACAAATGTGTCATGTAAGCATAAAAGACAAATATTATATAATAGGTTCTATATGGTGTTAAACTCATGTTTAAATTGTTGACGATATTTTCCCTCTTTTTGCACATATTTAATTTTTTATAAATAGCCATTATTTTTAGCTTTTAAAAGTATCAACTTATAGTTTTTGAACTTAGAAAGATAAAATAGAGTCATATGCATTCTTTTATGAGATTTTAGCTATACATGGTTTTGTAAGTTTGAGCTAAGTTTGAGCATTAAACTACCCTTCCACATATTGTATACTCCACCAATTTATTATAATAAAATTTTTATTACCCTAAGTGTTTTCATTGTTAAACTCATAACAAACTGATATCATTACTATAGGCTTTGGATTTTAAGGCAATTACAATAATAATAAAGTTCAATATTAGCAAGTTTAATTGCTTAATCAATTTTACTTTATGGTAAGTCAAGATGAAAGCTATCTTCAATGAAAACGAAATGCACAAAGCATTAGTACAAAGCAAAAGATGCCAACTATGTTCAATAAGGACTAAAAAAAGAGATAGATAACAAAAGCACCTATTACTATCTAGCTATGTTTGTTTAAACAAAGTATTTTAAGAGGTTATCCATGAAAATACGGTAATGTCTTTATAAAGGAAATTAAAGTTGATCATAAACCCATACTTGTTGATGTTTTAAATGGTGGAAGGTACCTCCATGAAAACTTACATTGATGAATTCAATTATGTTATTATGTATTTGAAAAATATGCAAATTAAAATTAACGAGGATGATTAATCCTTTTATTTTTTGTGTTTATTAATACCATTATACAAGCAATTTGGAGAGGCTTTCATTTATAACAAAAAAACTATCACTCGAAAAGATGTTAAATTATCTTTATCTTTTATGGAGCTTATTACCAAAGAATTTCATGATAGTTTTGGTGAAAGTAAATATGAGTGCTTGGTTTTTAAGGTATTATCAATGAGAGAAATTATAACATATCAAAATCACAATGATGGCTAAAATCCTAAAATGAAAATCTAACTTTTCTATATTATAAGAAAAAGGGCACTAGCTTTTGGGGTTGGTTCTCCCATAAGATCTTTAACAATTGGTATCAGAGCTAACACTACTTTTTTAAGTCCTCGTGCCACGTCCACGGGTGGTGACGCTGGCGTTGCAGTGTTCGCCCGAGGCTAGAAAAAGTCTAGCGCACAGACAGCCCGTGGGACGTGGGTGGTAATGCCGATATATATAACAGTGTTTGCCTGGGGCTAGAAAAGGTCTAGCGCACAGCCAGCCCGCCGGTGGGTGGACTGTGAAGCGTAGTAGAATGTTACGGTCTAATTGTCCCACATTGGTAATAAAAGAGACCGAAGTAGAGTTTATAGGCTTATGGGCTCTCTCATCCTTCAAGCTAACTTTTGGGGTTGATTCTCTCATAAGACCTATAACAATGGTTGATTGTTATAAGTTGAAAAAATAAAATAAAAATTAATAATAATAAACCACATAAAGCTAATATTGTATAGAAAAGTATATATTATATATTCTTTAAGTAACAAATATAAAATCTAAACCTCATTATAAGCGAATTTCAGATATTGCTTAGTTTATTTCTAATGTTTGGATAAGAACTAGTTCTCCCTTTATTAAGTTACTGATAGTGGAGTTATATTAATGGGGAACATTCAGTATTGCCATATTACTAGTATGGGAACAATCCAAGTTGAGATGCATGATGATGTGGTAAGAACTCTAATAAACATTTAACATACTCCAAATTTGAAAAGGATTTTAACTTACTTAAGTGCCCTTGATGCCAATGGGTATAATTACACTGGTGGGGGTGGAGTTATAAAAGTCACAATTAAAAAAATAATAGTGATACTTTTTTGTTTTATATGAAAGTAATATTATAAATATTGTTTTAGTAACTACATCTTTCATTTGTCATATTTTGACATGACTAGGTGATGACATTTTAGATTAAGAACATAAGCAAAAAAAGGTATGATCTTACTTAGTTACAGAGAATTATTAGGCAAGTAGAGAACATCAAAGTTAGACTTATATAAGCATAACATGTTTGGAAAGCATGTAAAAGTCAGCTTAATTTTAACCATTCACATAACAAAAGTAAAACTACACTCATTCAAATTTTTAAGGATATGCTCAAGTTCCTTCAAGAGGTGAAGCTTAGTACATGCTTACCTTTCATTGATGACTACTCTAGGAAGGTATAGTTTACTTTCTCAATCATAAGACTGATGTCTTTATTACATTTACGTAATGGAAAGTTTTGATTGAAAATTAAATCGAAAAAAGAACTAAGCATCTTATGATTGATAATGATTTGGAATCATGGATAATTTACTAATTTTTGAAAAATTCATGATATATCTAGATATCAAACATTTGCAAGAGTTCCTTTATAAAATGGAGTTATTGAGCGCATGAAAAAACACCTTTGGAGAGATGGTGTTGGATGATGTTAAACTTCAATTTGTCCAAATATTTTATGAAATGAAGCATTATCTAGAACATTATTTGGTAAATTTCTCTCTTCACACACTACTTGAATTTAATATTAATGGAGAAGCATGATCTGGTAAACATGCTAACTTCTTTAATATACATGTATTTGGTTATGTTTGCTTTTTTGCATGTAAAGAATGGTGAATTAGATATAATATCTAAAACCATATTTCTTATTTATGAATTAAGTATAAATGGATGCATTATGATGTCATGATCCAAAGTCGTAAAGAATTATAATCAATAGGAATGTTGTGTTAAATAAATTTCTACACTCCTAAAAGAGTATGTTTAGTCATTTAATATAGATCGAGAGTCTGATGAAGATGGAAGAGTTAAAGATTATAGCACAAAAAATTTCACAAAAATCTCATCTTATACCTAACTTAATCTAAGCTCATAACTCTGGAGATGATGAGGAGAGTTTAAAGAGAGGTAAGGGAGGATGAAAATTCATCGTAAAAGGAGTCGTACAACTTATCATAGACAAAGAAGAGAAACTAGGCGGCCACAAAATTTTGTTGAGACCAATTTGGTGGCTTGTTTCAGTAGTAGCACCAAAAAAAAATAATTTGGTGGGCCTTCTAAATATTTTGAAGTTATTTTTAAAATGATTATGCTAAGTGTTTAATTACTTTGCATGAGGATATTGAGTCCTTTTATAAAAATGATAATTGAAAGCTATTAAAACCACCACAAAAGAAGAAAATCATTAGTTATAAATGGGTCTTTAATTAAGAAGAAAATAAGTGTTCTAGGAGTAGAAAATACATGTATAGGAGTCGATTAGTTGTAAAAGTCCATTTGAAAAAAAGAAATTGACTTTAATGATATATTTTCTCGTGTTATAAAGCATAGCTCTATTCATGTTTTACTTGCTCTTATTGCTACAATGACCTTGATTTGGAATAGATGGATGTTAAAATAACTTTTGTACATAGTTAACTCTAGAAATTTTATATGCGGTAACCTGAAGGTCTCATTGTTGAAAAAAAAAGAAATAATTTTTATTTGTTGAAGAAGTTTTTGTATAAATTGAAATAATCACTCGTGCAATGGTATAAACACTTTTGACTCATTTATGATCGGTCATGACTATACTAATAATCCGTATGACAGTTGCATTTTATATAAGAAACTTATATTTTCTCTAATTTTAAAACACAATTTTGTTCATAATTTACTCTCTCTTATTGTTGTATATAACCTTACGTTGGAATATGTGGATAATGAATATCTTTACAACTTTGTTTTAAATCAACATGGATAATGACACTTTAAATATGTTATTTGTTGATTATTCACTAACTTTCTTTTCGGGAAAGTTAACATTAATTTATATTTTAATAAAATTGGTTCATATGTTGAACTTAGTAAAACATGACATGCAGAAATTGATAAATTTTATAAGTATCACTTTTAAACAATGTCACAAAATATGTCCATTAGCATAATTCATTATACTAGGAGCTATGATAAAATGTTAATTATATATTTTTTAATTTTATTTAAATATATATTTTTATGTGGCTATAAAGGGGAAGATATTGTCAAAGTTATTATTTTATATCATAAGCTTCCAAATTATTATAAATGTCTAATTATTTTAGATAAGACTATCAAAAGTTAGGTTCAATATACATATTATCCAAGCAAAGGTAATAAATAAACTAATTAAAATATTTAATTTTTAATAGTGAATGATAAATTTAGAAATGGAAATATAGGAATTATAACCAATTAAGGTAATTTTATATAATTTCTATGTTATTGATGTACAATCATATAGATAAGCTTGACACTTCCATAGATGCATATATGAGTTAAGAAACAGTAATAAGATTAAAATTTGTTGAGAAGGAGATGTTTTTGGTGTTTACGAACTCTGGTATTTACAACAAAGATTAATCCACCTACAAGTACAACTTTACAACCCTGTCAAATAAACAAATTTCGTCACATAAAGTAAAACGACAATTTTCCTAGCTAATCTGTGCTTACAGTTTGGCTTCATAACCACAGTTAACCAGCACAGAGACCCGGATCATCCTCACCAGTGTGATCGTCTTCGCTAACATAAGCGGCCAAGTTTAGGTACCTATCCTGAATCTGATCATTCCTATCTCTCCATCTAGCTCTGCAAATCACGCAGCTTGTAGCTCTCCTTCCCCTGCTCCTCTTCCACCGCTTTAGGCACTCTTCATGTACTACATTCCTGCATGTTTCACAAGCCACCACCGTCTCTTCCTTCTCGATTTCATCAAGACAAATTGGGCACCTTGTTCCATCTTCAACCTCAATATTGTTATCACCAACCTGCCTCGCTTGAAAGAATAGTTCATGAAACCTCTGGCGGAGGCTGGCTCCGGCCAGTGCATCGGGGACTGTTTGTGTGCCGAGTAGACGGCTAAGCTGGCACGGGCGGAGGGATCTTCTCCGGAGGCATGCATCGTCAAGAGGAACACCTAATACGCGAATGAAAACGAACAAGATGTGTTTACAGGGAGTAGTTCGGTCGGGGCAGGTGCATGAAGGGTTGGACGTTAAAGTGACGGTGTACACGTTTCCGGTTGCACCTAATATGAAGAAGTTGGATTCAGAGCGGTGGAGGAGACGGAGGCGGTGGCGCAGGGCTCGGACAATGCGGTCCGCCAGCGGGAAGCGGAAATGGTGGCGGTGGTGGGCAGAGGAAGAAGTGGAGGGCAGCGATTCCATGAGGAAAGAGAAAAAGAGGAAGTTCGGATAGAGGGACAAATGGATAAGAACGGAAGCTTTAAGGAAAGAGGTTGTGTTTGTGTGTGGGGATTGATAATGGAGTTTGAACTTGAAGGATATGCCTTGCGTAAAAGAGTGGAGGGGTACTGCTATTGCATTTGCGTCTGCAATTGAATAGAATCCTTTTACGGTTTTTGTTATTCATGGTTGCCTACCTCTCTCTTGAGTACCTTTCCGTGTTTCACTCTCTTCTGCCAAAAGCCCAATGCCTTGGCTGTTGGGCTCCTCAACCAACACATACCCATCCCGTTCTAAGGTAATTTTTCAGTTGTAGGAAACGGCGTCGCCTTTTCAATCCTCCTCTCCTGTAATTGTAATTACTAATTAGTTTGCTGAAATTGAATTCCTCCGCTGCTGCCTGCTGCTTCTTAATCTTACCGCTGCCAACCAACCAACGAACCATGTGGTGGGCTTCAAGTACCGAGGTGCTTCTTGGTTTCTTTCGCTTTTATCTTTTTTGGTCGCTTTCACTCCAAGGATACTTCTTTTGCATAATTCGTCGTTTTTGTTTTAAATGTTCAAGTTCTTAGTTTAAATCTTAACTTAATGCATTTCCGGCACCAGAAGCCGCAGAAACGGGAGGGAGGAAGAGGAGAAGGCCTATCAGAGAGTTTCAGGCCAGAGAACTTTATTCCTGGCATTGTCATTGGCTTCATTCTTGGATTCTTCTTGGATTTATCAAATCCAACTAAGAATTACGCTAAGAAGAAGAATTGCTTGCCAGGGAAGTCCCAACTGCGATCTCTAGGCCCAAATGCTGCTGACCAAGACCTTAAAATGGTATGTCTCCAAGTGTCTTTAGATTTCTGTGTTGAAGTTCATCCAATCTTTTGATATTAATTAGATTAGTGCCTCTAAGTTTCCCTGCTGTTTCTTGAGAAATTTGACATGTAATCATTAAAAAGAAGTACATCATAGTATAAGGAAAGTTAAATTGTTTTGATGTGCCATTGTTCTTCTAAATAGTCTTTTCAAGGTGGTGGTAGTCATGAATGGTTTTGAAATTCATGAAACTCGTCACCATTTTTATGCTTGAGCAGATTATTTATATCCATGACAATCACCATGTTTCCTCTTAAGTCCCAATGATAATTTCGGATACAATTGATGTTTGAATTTTTATAATTTCTTCTTCACCAGTCTTCAGTTTCCCTCAAAAGTAACACTTTGGATATCTGATGCATTGTGTTTCTGAATCAAAAAGCTCAAGTTAATTTGAAGTTGTTGTTGTTCTTGAAACGGTTGGAATACCTTATCATTTTGACTAGCACCAATTGTGGCCTAGGCTTATTTGACCTAGCTTGTTATATATTCAATGAATGCCTAATGGGAAGAACTTGGGGTTAGTTGGGTAACATCTCTAATTCATCCTGTTGTGTTGGAAAGTTCCTGGCCCTCAACTAATTATTGATCAGTTGGCGCATATTTGTCGCAGGTTTTGGTGGTCAGGCAAGACTTAAAGATGGGTCAAGGGAAGATAGCATCTCAGTGTGCTCGTAAGATAAACTATTTAGTATATTTTAAACTTTTCATTTTCTTGACTATTTATTGCAACGTTTGTGCATTCTGCTTTTCATTTTTCTTGAGTTCCTGTTCGTTGACGCAGATGCAGCCACTGGTATGTATGCAGAACTAATGCAAAGGTATATGGATGTTACTTGCGAATGAGCTCAAGGAGTTCTCATTGGCTGTCAAACACCATTTTTCATTCTTCCATGTGTTTGAAGTTCACACGTCTTTTAGATTATTGTTGTAGGTGTCTACTTTTTGGTAGTTACAATCTAAGCTATGTCTTCCTATTGGAATTCTTATGTTCTCTGTTCATTCCAGCCATCCGTCACTTTTGAGGAAGTGGGAGAACAATGGACAGCCTAAAATAGTGGTCACATGCAAAAACCAACAAGAAATGTAAGCAGGTGACTTCATGAATTTTGCATATGTCTGTTGGTAATATTTATCAATGACAGCGTAAGATCTCTCTCTTATTAACTTACATTAGAAGAACTTATTCTTTCAGGAATAAGCTAAAGGAAGCAGCTGAGGACATTGGTCTTCCAAGTTTTGTTGTCTCTGATGCAGGAAGAACACAGGTTTAAGCCACATAAGTCAGCTTCAAATGACTTGAATTTGACTTAGGTCTAGTTGCAAAGGAATTTTAAACAACCATACCAAGAAATCTTTCTTTTTTCCAACTTGAAGTTGTATTTGAAGGCATTTTCTTTTTCTCTTATTAAAGCATAATTTGTTAGGACTTCTGTGATATACAATTTCTCCACTTATAAACTGCACTTATTTTGTCAGAAGAAAAGCTCAACACAAGCTTCAGATGAACTTTTTTGGAGATAGAGTTGCTACTTTTTTCCTTGTAGATTCTTTGTTTAACACGATGTGGATTGGAAATAACTTTTCAAGTCTGCAATTAGACATAATAAGTTATGTTGGGAAATCATTGAGAGTGTGTTTATTCCAAACAGGTGTTGGCTGGCTCAAATACTGTTCTTGCCATTGGGCCAGGTATTCTCATATCTGTTTTATCCGTTTACTACCAAATTGAATTAATTCTTCCTACTCTTTATCAAAGTTTATTCAACTGTTCGATATATTAAAACTTGGATTTACTTCTTTTATCCTGAAACGAAAAGGACATTTATTTGTTTGGGTTATCTTCAATAGAGAATGCTTCTTATTTACTTACTGAAACGTGGTAGCTGAACAACGACCATTCTTGCTGCTATATTATTTATCTTTGAATCATGTCTATGCTTTAAATTCATACATAAGCTAAACATTTGAGTGTCCACCAAAAGCAGGAAAAGTGTTCCTTTTGTTGCTTGTGAGCAGGATCAAGGGCATTGGTAGATTCAGTTACGGGGAAGCTGCGCCTGCTCTGATATTCTGCTACAAGCAGAAATCAAGTGCTTGTGCATCAGAGGTGAATATGTATCCCATTCCAGCTAATTCTAGTACATATTCTTGAAGCAGTGAAGCAGTGGCATTCATCCTTTATGGTTGGACAGAAACGAATCAGTGTAGATGCTATACTGAGAATTAATTTTCTTTTTTCCTGAATTGGAAAGTTTTCGTGTCAACTTAGGTGTATGGGTCTGGTGGGTGAATCTTTTTTTGTTACCTGGAACTATCCATGATTTTATGCTACCTCCTCACAATAATAATTGCAATCAGGATAGGTTGGATTGACAATTCGTCACTTGATGAACTAGATGATGTAGTTTCGCTGTCAGCTTTCCTCTTGTCCTGTTAACAGGGCTTAGTTTATGCAATCCGGTTTTATTCCTAATGTCCTAGCATTCTGAATCCAAAAACTGGCTAAACTGTGACACTTAGTGCATTGTTTGTTTGACAAGATGCAAGTCCTGGATTAGTGCACTTGTCAGCAGCTGAATGGGTTCCTTAAGGATTTCGTTGGTAGTTCAAGCTGCCTGTTGGTCGTATAGTACACCTAAAAATGGGGGTAAATTGAATGTGAGCAATTATTTAATTTCTTGCTAAATTTTATAAACCACTTGGTATATTGATGTAATGCAACGTCCAATAGTAAGGATTTTAATCAAATGAACTTTCAATAACACAACATAATTTCAATTTAAGTTTAAGCAGCGAAAGTAATTTCAATTGCGAGTAATAATAAATAACATGGAATATAAAAGAGTAAGGACGTGTTAAACAATCAATTTATAGGGGTTTAATTAACAATTTTGATTTATGTTCACTTTTTATGTTTTAGTAGAAAATTTTGTTAGTGCCTTTTTTAATTGGTGAAAAGTAGCTTTTTATATAATACTTTTTTTCTAGTAAAGAGGAATTCTCACAACATCCTTCTTTTATCTACGGCGTTCTTTCTTTTGTCATTGGAGAATAACCTCACGTCTTAATTTGTGATGTGTGAAGAAGATTCATTTGCAACAATTTATTGTGTTTTTTGTGCATAAAACCATGACTGTAAGTACTCCACAATTTATACACACTCAAGCAAGAATCATTTTTATCTTTTTGACTCATCAACATGTCAAAAGACCCTTCGACAATTTAATTGTGAAGTATTTATACCAAAAATGCTTGATCATAACTATTAAGGGAAAAAATTAGTCATTTTAATAATTAGTTTTAGCAATATACATCGACTTAACCTTTTATGGGTTCGATTTATATCCTATATAGATCAACCAATAGGTCAATCGATGTATAAACACTTGAACAAGTGATGATTTTCATTCAGCGTATAAGTGCAGATATATACATTGGTGGTTGACGCAATTATGGGGATTTCAAAATCAAGGACTTTAATTCCTGTTCAA
>JAOQMS010000008.1:22038261-22049448 GCA_027563885.1 Erythroxylum longipes
ACCGGATTGTACTTGTTCCCTGATGAAGTGAAAATCCAGTGCTATGTGTTTCATCCTTGAGTGAAAGACTGGATTAGCACACAGGTGTGTTGTTCCAATATTGTCACAGTAAATGACTGGACAGTGTGATGTGTATACTCCCAGCTCAGTGAGTAGACTGCATAACCATCGGATCTCTGCTGCAGTGGCTGCAACAGCTCTATATTCAGCCTCAGTAGACGATCTAGCGACAGTACGTTGCTTCTTTGAGCTCCAAGATACTGGACTACTCCCAAGATATACAACTTACGAACTGGTGGAGGTGTAGTCATCTTTGTTACCTGCCCAGTCCGCATCGGAGAAAGCATGAATAGACAAAGTAGGAGTGGAGCGAAGTAGTATACCATGATCAGCTGTGCCTCTAAGATAGCGAAGTAATCTTTTGGCTGCCTGTCAATGTACTATTGTAGGGCAATGCATGAACTGGCTCAATTTGTTAACTGCAAATGATATATCGGGCCAAGTGATTGTTAGATATTGAAGGCCCCCAATTAAAGCACGATAATCTGTCGGATTGTCCATAGTAGAGCCTGATAGGAGTGTGAGTTTAGAATCAGTCCCCAGTGATGTCATGACTGGCTTGGAATTTGTCATTTTAAAATGATCAAGCAAGTCATTTATGTACTTGCGTTGTGATAAGAGCGGTCCATCGGAATGAGGTACAACTTCGACCCCCAAGAAGTACGACAGTGGTCCAAGGTCTTTGATCGAAAACCTTTCAGTGAGTATGGTAACAAAACGACTGATTGCAGTTGAGTCGGGGCCGGTGATTATGATGTCATCGACATAAACTAGAAGATAAATCAGAGTACCAAACTTGTTGAGGACAAACAAGGATGAGTCCGCACGTGAGTTCATGAAGCCGTGGGTGAATAGAAACTTGCGTAGTTCAGCAAACCAAGCTCTGGGAGCCTGTTTCAAGCCATAGATAGCCCGATGAAGTTTGCACACGTGAGTTGGGAGATCTTTGTCAATGAAGCCTTGAGGTTGAGCCATATACACTGTTTCATGAAGTGTGCCTTGTAGGAACACATTATTTACGTCAAGTTGACGTAGATGCCACCTCCTACTGACTGCAATGGTGAGCACAACTTGGATTGTCGTTGGTTTGACGACTGGACTGAAAGTGTCGTAGTAGTCTACTCCGGAGCGTTGATGAAATCCTTTTGCCACAAGTCATGCTTTAAACCTGTCAATGGAGCCATCAGATAACCTTTTAATTCGAAAAATCCACTTACATCCTATGACATTGTGAGCAGTTTCCGAAGGAACCAACTCCCATGTTCCGTTACGAACCAAGGCTTCATACTCTTCCGCCATGGCTTTCCTCCATTTCGAATCTTGTAAGGCCTGTGAGACGGGTAATGGTTCAAGGTCAGGTGTAGGGTTTAAGATGACTGACAGGTTCATTTTTTTCTGGGGTTTTTGAATATTATTTTTTGCTCTAGTAATCATTTTATGTGTGTTTTCTGGTGGGTTTGAAGGTGGAGGTGGGATTGGTGAATCGGGTTGTGACGAGGAAGGTTCAGCAGATGGGTTAGTGACAATATGGTTATCTGAGTGGGTAGTAGGGCTGTTCTGTGATGCAGAATATTGGGGTGACATGGTAAGAGTGTTTTGTTGTGACTGTTCTGGAGTCGGGGACGTACCTGAAGAACCTGCAGTAGACGATGGAGAAAATGAGCTGCGTCCTGATGAAAGGTGATAGAATGGAGGAACCCAAATAGTGATGCTTTCTTGATCAGGTCGTTGAAGACCCGATTGGGCAGATTGAAAGGGGAAGGAGGATTCAAAAAATTTCACATGTCTGGAGACGTAGACACGAGAGGTAGAGAGTTCAAGACAAATATACGCACTTTGCGTAAGTGAATACCCAAGGAACACACATGGAAGAGATCTTGGTTCAAGTTTATGGTTGTTATATGGGCGTATCCACGGGTAACATAGACAACCAAATGTTTTGAGCTTCGTATAGTTTGGGGCGTTTTGAAAAATGGCTTCAAAAGGAGAGATCATTTTAAGAATTGGAGTTGGAAGTCGATTTATTAAGTACGCGGCCGTTGCAAATGCATAGGGCCAGTAGATTAGGGGAATTGAGGCCTGCATTAGAAGTGTTAGACCAGTTTCTACGATGTATCTATGGCGTCTTTCAGACATGCCATTGTGTTAGGGGGTATGTGGTGGGGATGTGAGGTGGGTAATTCCAGCTGAAGCCAATGTAAGTGCTAAGGTAAGAAATTCTCCTCCATTATCAGTGTATAAGATTTTGATTTTGAGATCAAAAAAATTTTCAACGATGGATTTAAACCGTGTGAAAGTAGAATGAACATCAAACTTTTGTTTAAGTGGGTAAAACCAAACATAACTGGTGAATTGATCAACGAAGACAATATAATATTTGTATTGATCCACAGAGATGACTGGAGAAGTCCAGACATCACTGTAGATCAATTCCAGGGGACGTTGTGATTCTAACATAGACACTGAGAATGGAAGACGGTCACTTTTATTACAATTGCATGAATTACATGCTTTATTGGAAGGAGACCCTAAGACTGGGAGTTGAAATTTTGAGACCAGATGATGAAGGACAGAACTGGCCGGATGACCGAGGCGTTGATGCCAATTTTGGAGAGATGACTTGACTTCAGTGTGAAAGACCTGTGGAGATCAAACTGTGGTGGAAGGAGGCAGCTCATAAACTCCATCTTTACTGGGGCCTGTCAGTAATGCCACCCCCGAGATCGGATCCTTCACCACAAAACCAGAGCGTGAGAATTTAATAGAAACATTATTATGAGAGCACAGTTGAAAGACTGATAGTAAAAAAATTTTCATCTGTGGTACACATAAGACATCATTGAGTGCAAGTGTGTGTGAGGGAAAGGGTAAGTATGTGTAACCAGTGTGGGTAATGTGTAGTCCTATCCCATCACCAATCATCACGTCGTCGTTGGCCTCATATGGAGAGTGGAAGGAGAGGTTCTCAAGATCCTTGGTGATGTGATGTGAGGCACCACTGTCGAGTAACCAAGGAGATGATTAAGATGGATCAGTAGTGGTGCTGAAGTGTGCACGCGGTTGCCATGGAGTCGTTGATCGAGGAGCAGGTGGACGAGAGCCAGACGAACGTGGTGTAGATGGTGAGAAGCCAGCCCCGGAGGATTGTTGATTGAAGATCCATCGATATTGAGGGCACTGCTTGATACGATGGCCTTGTATGTCACAGCCTTGACAGTAGCCCAAGAATGGCCTTGGAGATGCATAATCCGAGCGAGAGGGATTCATTGTGAGCCTTTGTTGTGGGAGTGGCGTAGGTGGTGTTTGCTGCGGTCTAGTGTTTTTCGAACGTGGACCTGTGCTGCTGGGATTTGCTGTGGCAGGGAAGGGAGAGTGAGACTGAGATTGTGAGCCACGAACAGTAACTTCCCTGTTAAGCAACTTTTTGTGTAACTCATCAAAGGTGATGGGGGTATCTCTGGCATTTACCGCATCAACAATGGACTTGTAACATGGATCAAGTCCATCCAAAATCTTCTCAATTAAGTCCTCTTCATCAAGAGGCTTGCCAAGGATCACGAGTTCATCAGCACGAACTCGGATGTACTGCATGTATTCTGTGACTGATTTGGTGCCCTGCACCGGGTGTTTGATTTGATCACGTATTTGCTTTATGTGCCCTCTTGAGGGTTTTACATAAGTTTGAGCGAGGATTTGCCATGCTTCTCTCGATGTGGTTACCTTGGTGAGCAGTGGAACAACCGTTTGAGACAAGGAACCAGCAAGTGCCCCAAAAAGTAGTTTGTCTTATCAGAACCAAGTTTGATAGGCAGGATTAGGAACTTCTTTTCCATCCTGAATAATGACAGAAGGTGGTGCTGTGATTGAGCCGTTTATATAGCCCTCGAGATTGTGACCAACGAGGGTAGATTCAAACTGAATTTTCCATAAGAGATAGTTGGTAGGATGAAGTTTGATTGATGACTGTGCGGCAAAGTTAACAGCAACAAGGGGTTTTGTGGGTTCATAGGGATTGGGAACAGTTGGGTGGTTGGTTGAAGCAGTAGAAGATGAGTCTGTCGCCATGGAAGTTGATATTTGCTGGAAAGAAAATTAGGATCGTCTTGCTCTGATACCATATAAACACTTGAACAAGTGATGATTTTCATTCAGCGTATAAGTGTAGGTATATACATTGGTGGTTGACGCAATTATGGGGATTTCAAAATCAAGGACTTTAATTCATGTTCAAACAATGCTAAAGACTCTCCTATATTGTGGGTGTTATATTATGGACATAAATAATTACATTAATTGTCATTATTCTGTAGAATTTTCTATACGATGTAGTTAACAAACATATGAAAAATTCACTAAGAACTTTGTGCTTTTTCAAAAGAGTTTGGCTTACTTATACCTTACATAATGTGATCAATTTATGTTGAGTTTTGAGAAATAGTCAAGATATTACCTTTTTTGTTAAATAAAACATAAGATCCATAACTTAGATTTTTTTTTAGATGATTTAATATTATATATAATAGATAGACTCTTATGTTCTTCTTCTTGTTGTTGTTGATGGAATCTTATCTATTAACTGAATTAGTTATAGATGTAAGAGATATACTATTATTAAGAATGCATAGACTATTATCTACTAGTTGAATTAGTTACAACATATATAGCTAGGTCTTAGTCATTAATAGTTATACTTACTCGATGAATAATTCCATTTGTGAATTTTTTTAATTATATTTTACTCTAATATAGAGGATTTATGTCAACTTATCTCTAAGTTTGCACGGAACTCCTTCCAATTATAGTAGATCTTCATAAAAGGATTTCTCAACCTCAATCATATAAAATCAAATATTAAACTAATACAAATTGAATCTTAATGAATGAATCAATCAAATTGCATTAAGCAAAGAATCAAATTATAGTATCCATCCCTACTTAGGGTTCATCCTATCTAGGCACAAAATAAACTTAGTTCCTAAAAATATAAACTAAAACAAACATCAAAAGTTTAAAAGAACAATCAGAAAGAAAAGAATAGATATATATGTATATCCCCCTTTTCTCCAATGAAATCCCTTAGAATCTTTGATAGAAGGTTGCTCTCTGTCAGATCTCCTAAAGTAATCTTTGGATTTTCCTCATCCTAAGTTTAGAATTGTGCCTTCAACTTTAACTTTAGCTGCAACATCGAACTCTAGTTGTTTTTTTAGTCTCCTCTTTATAATTGCCTTTTATATTGCAAAATTAAGGTTTTTAAATTATACACGGTCAGTTACACGATCATGTAAGTGACTATATATCTTAAAAACACTTCAATATAACGACTTTATACATTCTTATTTACTTATATGGGCAAGGGACATGGTTTTGTATGTTACTTATATAGGCTTATACCTTTATAGGGTAAAAACAAAGTCTTCGAAGCTTTACAAATTTATAGTCTCTTACTTAGTCCCTTTAAGTGACCTTATATCTAAAATCACTTTAATATTGCGACTTTATACGTTCTTAGTTACTTACATGGGCAAGGGACATGGTCATGTATGTTACTTATATAGGTTTGAATCTGCATATAGGGAAAAAAATGTCTTCAAAGCTTTACACATTTATAGTCTCTTACACAGTCCTTTTACACAACCGTGTATGTCATTCACATAAGTATATGCATCTTCACATGAGTTTGTATGTCTAAAACATCTCTAATTCTTCTGTTTTATGCTACAATTTCTCCCGAATTCTCCTTCTTTTGATCTATAAAGGCAATTAAGACTTAAAAACACACTTGAAACAATAAGTACCAAAAACAATGTAAAACTATAAAATAACAAGTAAAACAAACTTAATATGGGCATACAACACATAGTACATTAACCGTTTATGAGAAAGCCTCAACATTTTTTCAATAACCAAAGATGTTTTGGAGATTGTAAGAGACTGCTATTTGATTTAAAAATCTCACCTCAAATCTTTGATTTGAAGATAAGACTTAAGAAATCCAAACAAGGTAAGTATAATGTTACCACTCATTATAATAAGATGGTTATTTAATAGCAGGAACTAGATCAATGATATGATGATTTTTGGAGAAATTTAATAATTATTTTAGCTATAATTAGAGCAATATGAATGATCGAGTTTGCATTTTCATATTAGTCTTAATCAGGATTTTGATGAAGTTAAGGAACAAATTTTAGGTTAGGAGCTACTATCATCTATTCGTGAAGTTTTCTTTAAAGTAAGACATTGTGAGTCTTGAATAACTATTATACTGTACAATTTAGAGCCTAGTTAAGAACTTGAGAGCTCGACTCTTATAATTAAAGGATTTTATTTTTGGGGGAATAGATTAAAGAAGTTTTTTTTTAAAAATTTAAAGATAAATTAATTAATCACTAGTAAATTTACAATATGAGCTACAGGAGAGCCTTCCTATTCACAAGTAATCAAACTATAAATCAAAGGTTATAGTTAAAATTACAAGCCTCTTACAAGATTACATAAAAATAGTTACTCCTTTCTATTCCTTACTCTGTCCATAAATCTTGTATAGTTTCTTTCCCTCCATATCTCCTTTGCACAAAAACCTAAGGATATCAGATAATTTGCATTTTTAGCTTTAGGAATATTTAACTGATTTTTCAATGATTACAAGATATCTAGGTAAGAGTTCCCAATTCTAAGAGAATTGTTCCTTGATATACTCCATAAGGCCATAGAAAGGCCACATCCAAAGAATATATGTGATCTAGATTCCAAATCCTCATTACAAAGAACACACCCTCCATTAATGTTCAAATAAGGGCAATCTATCTATAGTCCTTTATCTATTTAAGATTGTTAGCCAAAGTAAGGAAGAAGCATTAGGCATAAGAGCCTTATTCCATACAAGTCTATGCCAATTAATAACTTGGCCTCTTTAAACCAATCAATGTCTCCAAATTCAGTCACAAACTTGCCAAGGGAATGGTTAAGCTATGTATAACTATCTTGCATTACAAGATTAGGCTGATAGTTTGGAGTGAGGTGTTCTAACTCACTAGAAAAATCATCCTAATGCTCGTCTTTCATGAGTGAATTGACTCTAGCTTTAGTAGAGAAGCAATTCCAAGATTGTACTGCCTTAGGTATTCTAATTACTAGGCCAAAACTTGTATAATTGTTAAACCATAGGAAAGCCTTTCTTCCATTTATAATCCTGCAGGAAATACCTAGCTCCATAATGTCCATTAACTTCAGTAATTAAGTCAAGGACTAAGAGTGGGAGGATTTAGAAGAGATGTACTATATGATAATACTTCTGAGGACGTAGCCATGTAACCATCTAATCCACAAAGTCTCTTTGTTTTGTATTATATTCTAGAGTCTTTTAAGCATGAACACTTTGTTAGTAGTTTTGATTAAGATTATTCCCAAACCTTTTCCATCCTTAGGCCTATATACATTTGACTAATTAACTTTCGTAAAGCTTTCATTTAATCTGTTATTGCCATTAAGGAAAAATCTCATCAACTTATCCACCAATTTGATAACCCCCTTAGTAAAAAGCACGCTAGTGCTCCATCAAATATATAAAGAGTTCAAGATATATTTGATCAATTGCATTTCAACCCAAATAAACAAGTTTTATTAGTCTAAAAGCCAAATCTCCTATGGATATTTCCCAACAAAGGATAACATTCATTGAATTAAATTCTTCTTATAATAATTAGTAACCTCAGATAAAGGAGAGCAGACTATTCGCTTCATATACCAATAATTCTAGTAATTATATCCTCCAAGTATTCAACACTAGTAACTAAATTAAAGTGGCTTTTTTTAGTGTACTTTTTTTAGTGTTTACAACTAGGCTAGAAAATTTCTAAAATTGGTTCGAGGTTGATATTAGTGTTTACAACTAGGCCAAACAATTTCTAAAACTAGTTCAAGGTTGATATTAGAGTTTCTACAAATCTTGAGTGAGCTTTACAGAACAACAAGAGATCATCAACAAAACATAAGCTTACAAACGAGACTTTTTCATAATTAATAGGAAAATTAAACCTTTTTTCATTTGCAATATTGTGATTCAATAAAGGTCTAAATGCCTTTATACAAAAGATAAAGAGATATAGGGAGGTTGGATCCCCTTGTCTAAGGCCTCTAACATATTTAAATAAACTAAAAGGAGTTCAATTCACCAGCACCAAGAAGGAAGTTGTGGTTGTGCAAGCCCCAATCCATCTAGTAAATTTTCTAGGGAATGTTATTATCTCCAATCACCGAAGGACAATTCCTTTTACCATTGGACCAATTTCTGGCTAGGTTTTTTTTATAAAGAAATTGCCATTTAGGCTGTTAGGACCAAGGGCTTTGCTTATATTCATTTGGAAAATAGTTCTCTTAATTTCATTATCATTAATAGGCTTGACAAGAGTAACAAATTCTTTATTGGTGATCCTTTTTTAATGAAAGAGTTTAGAGATTAAAAAAATGAAGAGGTCACTTGAGAGTTCCTAAAGAAATTTCTAAAGTATCTCTCAACTTTCTTAAAGAGATCCATTTATTGATTAATAGTTCTACCATCTTGAGTGAGAATAGAGCAAACTCTACTGGCATTTATTTTCGCAATTATAGAGTTAAAGAAGAATTCTTAACACTTATCTCCTTCTTTGGTCCAGTTCACTATAACCCTTTTCTCTAACAAACTAGAGCGATTTTTAATATCCAATAAAAATTATTTCAACAAAAGTTTTCCAGAGTTTAGAAGGGTGTTTATAGATAGCTCTGAATTCTAATGAGACAATGAAGTAAATCACTTGTTATTATATAAATCACGTATAATATGTAAAATACACAAAAGGGAGGTTGAATTGTGTTAAATCGTCTAAAATAGTAATCTTTCAAAAAACTTCTTGATTTTCTTGAAAGATTCAGATGATTACAAAACAACGCACTTATCTTTTTTGAGTAATGCAAAAGCGAAAATAATATCTATTCTTCTAACAACAAGAAATTAAAGAGATAAGGATTAGAGAATATGACACTGCGATTTATACCGATCACCCTTAACCTTTGGGCTACGTCCAATCCTTAGAGTTTATCTGAGATTTTACTATCTCTTGCAACTTTAAAACTATTATTTCTCACTTCCAGAGCCTCTTTAGGTCTCTTTCACAAAGTATTCTTTATCTGCTATCTTAGCCTCTTCAGGCTCTAGCCTACCCTTTCATTTGAAAACATATTGTTTGAGTTTTCTAAACTCAAGTTATAGGTGTTCTTGATCTCTCTTCTTCCTTCTTTTCACTCAGGATATTTTTACAGTATACACACTTGATCACAGAATTATTTCGTGTAAGTAAAGAGATGAGAGTTGAAAGTTGTTTTGTCTATGACTACAACTGATATTTATAGTCTAATTCTCCAACGGTCTTTTTAAGAAAACTGCTTGTAGAATCTTCAGAGATCAGTTATTAGTTGAATCCTGTAAACAACTCCAACTAACTAACTAACTAACGTTGTAGATTATTCTTCAATTATATCGTCTTGATTTGATTTGTATGCTTCGTCTTATGTCTTCACTTCGTCTTATGACTTCGCTTCATCTTATGACTTCATCTTAGACATGTAATTTTGTCTAGTCCGTTTTACACTTTGTCTTAGTTAGCTATTGAATATCATCTTGATTTGATGATTTGTGCTACTTACGTTTATCTACACGCTTAACAAACTCATCAAAACAGTTCACACACTTCTTTTATTATTATTATTAATTGACTTTCATCAAAATCAATAGAAGAAGTGAACTCTTCTTGACTTAACAATCTTCCCCTTTTTGATGATAACAAATAACCATAATATTAGAAGATAAAAAGATATTAAGACGGATAATAATAATATTCAGATTAATAATTTTCAGACAAATAATATATTTATTTAGACGAATAATGCAAGATATACAATGCATATATAAGAAAAAATAAATTTCTAATACTAATTCTCCTTTCCTTTCCACTATTTTTCTCCCCCTATTTGTTATTAATCAAAAATATCATTTCAGATGCTTCAATATTTCATAGAACATATGTTGAATATCAGTGCAGATCATCTTGAGGTCTTCTTCTATAGCCACACGTAGAAGTGCTACTTCCTCATGAAGATCACCCACTAAGTCACTTAGTTCATCAACCTTAGTATCAATTTCTTTAATATGTTTAGCTAAGGCTTCTTGATCTTTCTTCTGGTTTTCACTAGTTTCAGTCCATGTGATAAATTTTTCAAAAACTCTGAATTATCGATAGAATCTTGTAACTTTTCACATAATAGATGAAGATACTCAGAGACAGACAGTTTTCTGATTGAATTGTCTAAGTCAATAATTTTAATGGAGGGTAATTGGAAAGGTTGTGTTTGGTGTGGAATGTCAAGATCATCAAGTTTGGGTAGTTTGGAAATTGGTTTTCCTAGAAGGTGTTGGATATCTTTGACAGAAGGAATGAAACCTAAGGGTTTAAAATGAATAAGTAAATGCACAAGGTTTCTAAGTAGAAATTGATACCTTCAATCGTAATATTTTTGTATCTTCCTTCTGATATTATCCCAACAAATTTGAAACTTTCATCTATGGTTGATGTGCCAAAGTTACTTCCTGATGGCCTTGATATATGATGTGAAATATAGGCGCCTACAGCTTGAGCTGCACGACATTCATCGTCTATATTCTTCATCGCCACTCGAATTTCTTCTTCCGTGAGATCATCTTCTTGTTTCTTAGGAAATTTCTTCTTCTTATCTTTGTCTTTGCTGTCTACCAGCGTTGGATGTCTAGGTTGTACTTCTGGTACAATCTTTATTGTTGTTCTGCTTGTCACTGGGTAGATTGTGTAAGGATTTTTTGTCATCTTCAATGGATATGGTTCTGTCTTTTCATCTCGCAGAATACCATACAATATTCTTTCTTCAGGGCTAAGAAGATGTATCATCTGATCGTTTACTGTTACAGGTTCAACTTGAACCTTAACTTTCTATTTAGGAGGTTCTCTGATGATAATTGAAGCTCTATTTTGATCAGGTCTTGATTCTTCTATAATCTTCATCTTTAAATCTTCTTTCTTCATTGGTTGAGGAGGGTTGTAGATTGGTTGCTGCTTT
>JAOQMS010000008.1:22082126-22093352 GCA_027563885.1 Erythroxylum longipes
GAGAGAGAGAGAGAGAGAGAGAGAGAGAGAGATTAAAGTGAATGTGTTGCAACTCATATTGATCTCACTAAAAAAATTCAATATTTACCTTGCGTTTATACAACACAAATATTTGTTACCATTCTCAATAGCATATACATCTAAAAACTAATGGGACAAATATCAAAATATTAAAAAGTTAGATTACAATGTGTTAATATACTATAAACATTTGTCACCATTATTATTAGCACACATATGTAAAAGTCAATGGGACAAATATCAAAAAGTTTAAGGCATCATACTCGATGTTTGTTTCAGATGTACTTGACTGTGAAAGTTTAGGTTATGATTATTATGTCAATGAAATTCTCCTTCTGATTGCTTTAACTTGTATTTGTTGTGAAGTAATACTATAACATCCTTTGAACTATAAACCCCTTAGTTCGAATGATAATTAGAATGTGTGTGGGTCAACATCTCCATTTTTTTATCGGCATGTCCAAATGTACCAACCTAGAAAATAGAAGATAAAATATTAGAAAAACACTTGGTAATTATTTTAACTAAGACAAATTGATAAAAAAAACGCATTCCTTATAATATTGCTTTGTTGACTCAGTATAGCATTACATCAACCAAATTCGTGTCGCTTAACTAGAGTTCTAATGAAAAAAAAACTTTGTCAATCATTAAAGACAATAATAATTAATACAAAACTGAAAACTGATATACTTGTAAAGTTGCCTCTTTTCTAACTTGATTAACATAATGATAAGAATTAGTTATTTTATGTTTATAAAACTATATTTATATGATTGAAGTAAGGTGTACATACCTATGAAAAAGCCTCAACATGCTAAATTGAGGTGTCCTTATTGCATTTTTTAGAGTTATGACCAGAATGACCACATTTTTGACATTTCTGAACTTGCCCTTTCTAACATAACTTACTTGGATTTTTCATTTTATTTGGCTCATTTTGTTATTTCCTTCTTGTAATTTTTGGGTCTATCAGGCATAATTCTTTTAGGTGGAGGATGTATCACCTTTAAATCACTTAAAGGTTAGGAAATTTCACCTCTAATTGGTTGTAACGTGTGTTTATAGAAACTTATGAACCAACCCTTCCTATAGCACGAATCTACGAATGTCTCAACCCTTTCTCTTGAGTGATGGATTACACTAATAGCATTTTTTCTTGGGTATCCATATAGGTCTCATGCTTGACAACTACATGTTTTTTATGTACCAATCTTGATAAGTATGCTTCCCATCACCCTTTGAAACATTATAAGCACCATCTCCATTTGATACAATCCTCCACTACATTGCTTCTTTTTTTGTTGTTCTCTAACTTCTTTATTATATTTGGTGCAATATCTAACTTCCACTTAACTACAAAATGTCTCCTTTCAACTTGCCTCTTCATCGCCATTATTTTAATTATCTCAAGCATGATAATCACTGGCTTGTCCCTTGCTGGCAGGATTCACCCATTAAAGGTTTCATTCATATTGTTGTCAACTATCTGACATTTAGTTTCAAAGGATTGATAACATCTAGCCCACCTCTTTTTAGGATATTCAAGTAACGTTGAAGCACATCCATGGCTTATTTTATCAAGCCACTTCAGTTGCTTGTTGAAATCTTCAACATAAGTTGACCAAGTGCAATTCCAAAACCATTTTCTAAGGTCCTTTCCCTTCCAATCGGCATACCAATTATGATATATATGTCTGACACATTTGGTGATCTACACTCAACAAAGTCTCCTCTACAGCCCTAACTAATTCCTAAATCAAATTAAAAAGATATTAGTTAATATTTCATATAATGATTTCAATTGTAAGTACATTAACATTCTTTCTACATATCAGATCTGACTATAATTCTTCACCATCTTCCAATTACCAAATGAATCCTTTTAGCAATAAGGATATCCTTCAAAGCCTTTATTTATTGGGGAAATTAAGCCTTCTCTTATTCCATACTATCATGTCAATTATCCCTTCCTGGATATGGCTTTCTTTCTCCTAGAATTGCAATTGTTTGTAATAGGATCCTAAAATTCTTCTGCCAAACAAGGTTCTTTAGAGGTCATAGCTTTGGAAGTAGGACTTACCTCTTATGCTCTAGAAGTTTATTGCAGGATCTCTTTGCCTTTGTCTTTAAGCTTTTAATGTGTCTCCATCTTATTGAGCTCTTCTTATATAATAGTCTCAAGATTAGACATTTTTATAGTAGTTGTAACTACCTCTTCTTCCTGATACTCTTTAGTAACTTGCACTATTGTTTCTTGTGTGCCCAGTTCCACCTTTTCACCTTTTTTGACAACGCCAATGTTGGTTTTTGCTCTCCAAACCAACCCTTTCCTTAGTGGTTTCCGTGGGTGCATAAACTTTATCTAGTCCTTAACTAGGGTGTCTCCTACATTTAGCTTCATGATGTTCAACTCATCAGGGAGCTCCTTATCTAGCTTGACCTTGATGCATATACAAGCGAATCCTATCCTCTTTAAGTTAACAATGTTTTCATCCAGTGATATAGGCCTTCCCAGTGCACTTGCCAAGTAGTTGAGGCCTTCATATGACCAATATTTAAAAGGAATTTTGTGGAATTCAACCTAGATTTGTAAAGCCTTGAGCTCAGTCCTCTCAAGATGGAAACCTAGTTTCAATTTTCAAAGTATCATCGATCTTTCCTGGATATGGCATGGTCCATTTCTGATATCCTTCTTGCCATTTCCTTATTGGAAAATCTGAAAAATGAAAAGTTCATTTTCAGTGATAAAGTAGTTTTCTAACCCTAGTTTCCTCTAATTTGTATTCACTCAGATAACAACTAAGAATGACAATCTCTAGTCCATAAATCCTCCTATTAGAGAGGCATTCCATTTTCTGGCTTTTTGGTTAAGAACTTCTATTGGTAGTGCAACTATATCTTGGCCAATTAAAGGCGTTACGTAGTGAAGCCTTTCAAATGCATCAAGGTCCCTACAACCTTACTCCATGAGACTTTTCGCATCTGAGCTAGAGCTTGCCTAAACTAAGCACCTAATAGTGGAGGGAAGTCTTGCTCTTTGTGTTGGGTGATTGCTTTTGTGTTTGGGGATGCATAGAGTGGTGAGCTTGTGTGGTTTGTGTTATTTGCTTTAGGGGGAGGTTAAACTCCATGAGATTGTGAGTTTGTGGTTTGCCATTAATAATAAACTGTCAAGGTGGGGTCGTGGGCAAAAAAGGAGAGTTATGGGCGAGTTACCAAAAGAAGCAACCGAACTAGGTCAGAGGCGGTTCAGCCTTGAAAACCAATCGAGCTCTTATTGCTATGTTGTAAAAGTTGTAGTGAGAAAAGCTTCTCACTCTAGCTCCTTTTATCTAAAGTTTTCTTTTTCCCTTAGTTACTTTAAATGAACTTGAAGATAGCAGAATTATGTGGCATATGGGATGCATGCCTTGATATTAAATACGGCAAACTGACTACTAACATTTGCCTTTTATTTTTCTTTTCCTTTATTCAATTTCCTTTTCCACTTGTTGGTTTCAGCAATCAAACAAATATGCTATTACTTGGAACTCCTAGAACGACAGCAACAGTTTAGTTACACCATTATTGTGCAATTTTAGTCCTTTGCTAACACTTTTAAGGATAGATTCTTTAAAGCGAAATGCATTCAAGAAAGTTCCAAGCTACGTTTCAATTTTTATATTTCCATTCCTGTTCTCATTCCAATTTGTTTGACTCCAAGAATGAAGCTCATGGTCCCCCACATGAGAACGCTCACAAGAAGCATCAATACAATCCAATCTGATCAGTTAGCTTTCTTATTATTAAACAGAAAGAGGAGGGCAGATACATCATGTTTTGTTCAGAGTATGATCAGTAAGCCTGCAGCAACACCTGATAAATAATCAATACTTCTGTTACCCCCAAGTCTACTCTGTCATCTGCAAAGTTGCACGTTCAATGTGCAAGAGAACCTTTAAAACCACCGTATACCTCCAAGCAATCAAAACTGTGTCAACCCATTATACTGTTTATAGATAGCGAATCTGCAACACAGCATTCTACGCCTTTTCTTGTCAAGTATAAGAAGATTATGACCGTCAAGTCTTTGGTTCCCACGTTAATTAGTCGAATTGAATTCTTTTAACAAACAAACATAATCAACCATTCAATGTTTTGGGTAGATCAATTACATATCCTCTCACCATTTGTTCATCCGTTAACTCGATTATATATTTAAGGAAAAGTGTTGAAATTGGTCTTTTATAAAAGTAGAAGGTACTTGGCTCAATTACAAAGACAAGAAGTTCATTTCTAATGATTTCAAACACCAGTAGAAAACTGGTCCTAAGAGTGCATTTACCAAGCATAAGATATATTGCGCGAGGCATGTGACCACCGCAAACCTTGCTTCCGCTAAAGCCTAATTAATATTAGTTATATGTTCGTGTATCGGTAGAGAGAGATCATTATGTGAGTTGTTGTTTCTGTTCCTTACCACATTTCTCCATTGTAATCGCATACTGTGGCAAGAGAAGATGAAGATAAAAATAAGAATTCATTAAAAGAAGTAAACTTCAGAAGTGGAAAATCTTAATATAATTACAACGTGGAATTATTTAGTTTTAACAACAGTGATGTGAGCAGATATCACCCAAAGATAGATTTATAATTTATTTGAATAAATAAAATAAGCAGAACAGGTCTATATGGATTACCAATGCCTGGGATCGTGCGTATATACTTTGAGTATTGTCAACTGTTACCATTAAACCCAATATCAAATATTAAATCCACAACAATCTAATGTCTGTGTCTCTGAGAACAGAAAATACATTTTTAACACATTATCTACATTTTTTATTGAGCTGTACATTATTTTCAAAAAGAAACCAGATCCAATATAACAGAATCTTTCAGCCACCATGTGAAACAAAAAAATAGCAACCTCGAGAAGAGATCTTTTCTCTGTTAAATAAAAATAAGCTGATCAGAGGGATAAAGTTGACGAACAAATTTCATAACATGCAATTGAATTCATGGCCTTATTACTTAGATTGATTTTTAACGATTTCGTATTGAAAAATAATAGAATTTACAATGAGGGAATGTATTATCAATTTCCTTATCGAAAGAAAAACAAGAAAGAATTTTTCATATTCACAAATTCGAGTTATAAAAATAGCCTATTTATAAAAACGTAAAAGAAAGGTTACATATAATTGATATTTGTCTCCCGTATTCTCAAAAAGTGAGGAAGCTTCTGCACCGAAATTCGTTAACTTTGTTGATTATTTGTTCAAGGTGTTTTTTCTTTTTAATTTTTGAGTATTACTATACTCATAAAATGAAGGTGTGGTTTTATCTCACATGCCTTCTCCATTTTAATGTGATGGAAACATTGCAATTTTAGGCAGTAGACAAGTATTAGGATGATTGTCCTGTTCCAATTCAATTGTTTAATTTTCTCATCATTATGTATGTCATAAAAAAATACTTGAATTGAAATGAGAATCAAAGAAGCATTGGTCCCAGTAAACTTGAAGAGGTTAAAAATAAATAAGTAAAAAGTTAGGGGAAATAATGATAATCACACGCTACAGACACCGTCTGGAAATCTTGGAAACATTGTCTATATATTGCTCTCCTATTTACATGTACACATTATAAGTTGTGGAAATTCATGAAAAAGAAAAGAAAGATGCATAATCTCCAATCGGATTCGAAGTAGCTGCAAACGATGTGAAAAACCTGACTTCCCACTTTCTAACATTCTCTAGAAACAGCCTAATCTCACCGGCGACCACCAGGGCTTTGTTACACTGAAATTCATGTGGATAGCAATAATGAGGCAATAGTCTGTTCACGAGCTCCTAGTTTTTAGCCCAAGTTTACGTTCTTGATACTTGTGTTCCGATCTTCTGTGCTCATTATTTGCTTCACCACTACCCGACAGACAAGGAGGAAGGAAAGGCTACTGTCACCTGTCCTTATTTGTACATGATTTTCAGTAAAAAGCATATGTTCAAGTTACGACATTCTAACTAAAGGTAAAAATCAAAGAAGATGGGTTTGTTTATGGGGTTTAGAGTTGGAGAGCTGTCAAAAGTAGAGAAAGCTAAGATGTCAGCAAATGGAAATTGTCAAATGATCACTTTGTTTGCCACATGCTAAAGGTTATTCTTTTTTCTTTTTACTTAAAAGTCTCACAATTAACTGACAAAGTCCGAGCTTTTCTGTCCAATTCTATGTCTAATCCCATGAATGATGAATCATTACAACCTCACCCCGGAACCACCTCGTGCATATTCCTCAGTTCTCACACCTTTCACAGTACTAATCAATTGCAAAATAACCTATTCCTGATAAGAGGCTTATAAGATAAAGTCATTATGTAGATTATATATAGAAGTTATGCTGTTCATAAATTTCAACTTGTTGAACCCTTAATTTATTTAAGGGAAAAATGATTAAGAACAATGTTCTAAATAATGGTTGAAAGGTGACTTAACGGTAATTCCAGTGGATGAAGATGAAGACATGATTAAGATTATTTAATTTTAATATGTAGTAGTAATACTAACAATCCAGAGCTGTAATACTAGATTCATATTATCATATATGCTGTTGCAGGCGGTAATTTTCAAAGTGTACTGGTCATCATATTAATCGATGAAACCAGATCTGTCGTGGCCTCTCAAGTGACACATTTGGTGATTACCAATTATGAAAAATCATGAAATACTTAATACTTTACAAAGAGGAAACTGGAAATGACTCATGATTCTGATTATATATATATACTTCCAGTGAAAGTCGAGGCAGTTTCAGGGTTGAGAGACTTGAGGAATAATGACTTTATTCTATTCCAATCAGAACTCAGACGGACAAGTTCTTACGGGAACCCATTTCTTGCCACATGATGGCTCTCCTGATTGTTCGTCATGTGACAAGAAATGGGCGTTACCGTAAGAACTTGTCCGTCTGAGTTCTGATTGGAATAGAATAAAGTCATTATTCCTCAAGTCTCTCGACCCTGAAACTGCCTTGACTTTCACTGGAAGTATTCGTTCTCTTACTACTGTAAGTAGTGCAGAGAATCATCATTATCAGGCTTATATCGACCTGAAAGTAGTGATGTTAGTCTCATTGAACAGAAATCAGATTGGCATGGAGATGAAGTCCAAAAGGGAGGAAGAAAAAGCAAAAGAATAGGTAAAAGCAAAAGCAGCCTAATTAATGGAAAATTTTAAGTTTCAAGAGATCTAAATTGCAACAATTTTGGGCAAAGGAGAAAAAAGAAGGGAGGAAAAGAGCAAATTTTTGAAAGAAAGTTAGGGAAAATTAGCCCCTAAGAAATTAGGCAAGGGAAAAAAAGACTGACTAACTAAACGAATTTGGGCGCTAAAATTGCTCCTACTAAATGATCTGCCTGAAATCAGGGCCCACGTGTTGGTGAATCAAGTAATCATCGGCGTTGGATACATCGAACATCATGGTGGTCTCGAGAAACTGCTGCTGCTGGGCCCTCATCATCTCCTTTTGACGCCTGAGTTCAAGCACCTTACGGTGCGAGTTCGAGTGTTTTGTAAGCACAAAAGTTGGACTAGCTGCCGGTCGGTACTCTGGCACCAGCCGACCCGACTTGTATCTCACCCCACAGGCGTTGCATAGCGTCTTTGGCCCCATGGGACCCGTCCTCCATTGCGGCGTCTTGTCGGTGGCGCAATGTAGGCACTTCCGCCCTTCACCGCCGCCCTCGCCACCGCTACGCTTTTTGGGTGCCCCCGTTTTCGGGGTCTTAGGCTGCTGATGAGGAGGAGGCCCCACAACGACGTCGTTATCCTGCTCCGACGATGCTGAGGTTGTTGGGGAGAGCAGTAGGAGCCGGGACGCCCAGTTGCGTGGGGCTGCTCGCGAACGCTTGCTACGGGCCTTGGCGGGGACCGAAATGTCGGCATGGAATATTGGGCTGTTGTTGCCCACTGTGGCGGAGGCGTTGCCTATGATGTTTTTGCTGTTGATACAGTCCGGTTGGAAACTTGGGGTTTCGGAAGAATCTCCTGCTCCTCGAGCTTTCATGCCGGATATAAGCTGGAGCTTCTGCAAGTCCTCGCTGGAGAATGATTCCTCCACGAAATTGGACAACCATTCAAGCTCAGCCAAATCCTCGTACTGTCTCGTCAGAAAGATATTCCACAATCAGAAATGAAATTGCTAAATAATTATCCTTTTTACACTAACTAAATTACAACGCTCATAATGTTCATTTGAATGAAATGTCGGGCTTGTTTGTCGAACATGTGAAGTTCCAGACTGAAACAGTGGACATGAATGAAGTTTTCCAACTAGTACTATTAGGAAATTGTCATGCAGCACATAGTGTTTATTGCCATGAAAAGCGTTATGCGAACATGAATGAAACTAATTATTTTCTTAGATCGCTATCTCATCGCTCTGTTTCTTTCTCTTTTTCTAGTTATACGAAATATAGAAATTTTCTTGGAAAACTGCCGCCAGAACTCAGAAAACGGAAATTTATACTTGATGGTAATGAACATCAAACCAATATACGTGGGTTGGCGTTATAAGCGTCATAGGACAATTATGAGAAGCTCTCCGTATCATGCATGCGTGATTTATAGGACTTACCGGGACAGAAAGGTCGCCGCAGAAGTGAGCGTCGGTAAAATTGCGGGACCCAATATCGCAATTAAAGCTGGGCTCGCACCCCGAGAATGTGGAGGAATTGCAGCTATCCACAACAGTAACAGTGGAAGAGTCTGTGGCGGTACTCTCAAAGGCAGCACAAGCACCACCACCACCACCAGCTTCAGTGACGACGGCGTCTTCATTGGAGAAGTCTAAGAGGTCCTCCACGATGAAATGGTCGCCTCCTCCCCCTCCGCCACTCGGCTTAGACTCAAAAGAATGGTGCTTGTCGTTTGGGAATTCGGCTGTCTGATGTTGATAGAATTCAGGAGTTTCCATAGTCTGTTATGGATTTGTTTTTGTTTGTTGGAAGAAAATGAGGTTAAGAGTTAAGATAGAGAGTGGAGTGAGGAAAATGTGTAATGATGAGGTTTTACACGCGACAGTCGGACAAACTAAAATGGAGGATTTTGACGAGGAAAATAAATAAAAAGGGGTTCGAAGTCGTGAGTAGCTGATATAAGAAAATAAAAAGAATCTTTAATTGAGCTAAAAAGAAAATCCGCTCCAAAGTGACCTTGATGCCCTTTTCCTTACCCGAGACTTGGCGAGGCTCAGTAGGTGCAAAAGCAATATAATATTTGATTAATGTTAGAAGCCCTTATGAAATGTAAATATGGAATACAACAATGTAAGAGAATTATATATGGATGGTTGACGGAGTTGGGCTTGTAACTATGAGAAGATATTAGCGTGGGAGGGTAAAAGAGTGAAGTGACGGAGTAAATATGGGACGGGAAGATGGATAAAAAGGTAATTGAAGTGTAAAAAAAGAAGAGAAATGGAGGGAGGGAGTGGGGTTCCATATTCAACCCCTCAGGAATCGATCTAGCCAAGATTGTCGCTGAGGGGGGTGTGTGTGTGCAAATGTGTTAGCGTCCAAGTTTACAGCCCCGACTCATCTGCTTGCTTTTCTTTTTTCTTTTTAATTATTTCCTCGGGAGACGGACGGGGTGCACAGAACTTCTTTTCTTTTTTAAAACATGTTTTGTTGTTTACTTGGTTTGGTTCTCTTACCTGCTATCGCTATTGGTAATGCTAAATCCCTGTGTTTAATTTTCAAACACCACATGCAATCACCCCTATTACAGCTCCTCATCTTCAGAGACCCTGCCATTTTGCTTCTCTCTCTTTCCACTTCTGCCCCTTTGCCACCTAAGATTAGCGAGCGAGTCTAGTGTTAATCACTTGCCTTTGCTCTTGCTACTTCTTCTCCCACCCATTCAATGTTTTATGGCTACTTCCACATTCAACTTCTAAACAATTATTACTTAATATGTACAGTATCTCAAAACATAACCTATCTAGTAGTAGAGAAACCTTTTTCCCCTCTATTTTCAAGTCTTAGACATCTCAGACCACATTTTGCTTATCACATGAACATTATGGATTTCATGCACATTGTTTTATTACTTCATCGTCTTGTTTGAGATGTCAGATATACGCAGCCAAAAGCTCAAATCAAATTTGGTCTGTAGAGGATAAGGTTCATTAATTTAGAATATATATAGATGATCACGTAAGTTAACTTACGAATGAGTGGAAAATCATTCTCCTTTCTTTTTCTATATCAAACCGACACGTCTTTGTCTTTATGAAGAGAGAGACTAATTATTCTGTTCAAAATTGCTATGAATAAGTACTTTAGATAAAAGGTTAAGAGCGATTAATTGCACTAAAGATACTTGTGATATTGACTAGAAGCAAAATTTCCATATTTTGTAAAGTTATTTTATAAAAAATAGTTGATAATGAATAAATCAAAATTACTATTATTCATAAATAACAACTATAAACTAAGCCTATAGAGTATAGACAACAAGGAAATGGAAAGCATAATATAATTTAGGCTAAAAGTATCTTTTCTCATAATAAAAATTTTAAATATCATGAATATTTCTTAAATAATTTATGCTAAGGGAGGTTTTTTTTCAAAATCATTATTTTAAAAAATTCACCAATCACCTTAAATGATACTTTTAGTGAAAATATGCTTTTGTTGGAGGATTATTTATAAAAATTAATTCCTTAATGATAAAATTAGTAACAATTTTAAAATATTTACTTGAAGATTATAATAACCATTATCACTAATTAAAACTATTTGTTAAAAGCGATGAAGCTAAGTTAAGCGATGGATTAAAGAGACCAGTTGACGTCGTTGAGATTCAACAATTGATTGGAAATCGACCATAAGAATTTTTGGTATTTTTGAAAAATTAAGACATACGTGTACAAATTTTAAGTATACATATTTCTTTATTAATTTGTCTTAACTTAAATGTGTTTATAACTTCTCATCTTTTTCATATCTTTCTGCAGTTAATTCATATAGTAATATTATTATTAATATTATTATATTAATCATAAATGGATAAAATATGCAAACGAAATATAAATATTCTTAATAGTAATATTATTGTAATTATTAATTTCCTACTTACTGTTAACAATTATTATTATTATTATTATTATTATTATTAAATAATTAATAAATTATTTTTACAATTATTATTATTGCTAATTTTA
>JAOQMS010000008.1:22136115-22146339 GCA_027563885.1 Erythroxylum longipes
AGCCCCCTTTAAACCTTCTATTGTTTTTCTTTTTCCTGGTGACAAGTTACAACTGCGACCATCAGTATTTCCTTAACATATTTAGAGATATGCAGTTGGGATATCTCTAATAAAATATCTGTGAGGCTGCATTGACTAGTTCTAAGGCCGCATAGACTAGAGACTCTAATCCACACTTCTTTAGCGAAACCACACTCAAAGAACAGATGATCTCTAGTCTCCTGCACTAGATTGCACAGAATACATTGCTTAGGAAAGGATAAGAATTCCAGTCTATCCATAGTATTGAGCCTATTCAACATAGCTAGCCAGAGGAGAAAGCTAACATTTGGTTTGAGAGCCTTCCTCTAAATCAGGGAACACCACCCAATTCTTATTACTGCCTCATCCATAAGCTTTTTAGCTTGCCTATTAGCGATTTCTGATACAAGAACTCCATCCTATAAGTATATATCATTCTCCCCGAGACTTCTATATTTGGGAATGGACAAAAGTCTTAGTTCTTCTAAGGAAAGAAACCAACTGTCATATCTAATTATCTCTTGAAGCTTAGCTTTCTTAGAGAACCTTTCTAGCAATAATCTAGTCCAGAGAGATATTCTATCTCCTGCCCTAATTTGACATGTAACATACTGCTGAACATCTTCCCTCAACTTGAGAATTTGGTTGAAGAACAAAGAGTAACTGTCTTTAATTCTTAGAGCCCAAAGCTCTCACCCTTTAATATATAGATATGAATTCATTTGATCCACAGTGAATGTTTTTCACTTAGAATTCTCTAAATTCTCTTGGTCATTAGAAATCGGTTGTTCTTGTTGATTGACTCTAATCCTAACCCACCTGTCTGCACGATTGACAAATATGCTTCCAATTCACTTTAGCTATTCCTTTCTCACCTTTTCCTTTACCCTATAGAAGCTGCTTCATTAGTTTTTCCACAATTTTAACAAGTCTTTTGGAGAGGAATATGCAAGAGCACCAGTAAACTTACACTGACATAATTACTGACTTCAAAAGCTGAAGTTTACCTCTATAAGACAGAGTTCTATTAGTCCAAGACCCTAATCTTGGACTAATAAGACTCTTTTCCTTAAATACTTACCGAGGCTTTTAAGGTTCTTTATAAGGTTGTAAAGTAGTTTGATACATAGCCTAAATGACGTCATTTTACATAGAGTAAAAAGAAGTTTAAAGTTTCTGAACATAATAGTTTTAAGAAAGTAAATAGAGAATAGTTCAGGCATTGGTCTGGGTAGGGTAGGGTTGGGCTGATAGGCTGAGTCCGAACTTAGTCCAAAGTTTAAAATTAAAAGAAGTCTAAGCCTGGCTTAAAATTTGGTCAAATTAGACTAGGCCTGTTGACTTTAGGCTTGGTTGAGTCGGACTTGGGCTTATATTCCTACTATTCGGGCTTATAGAGGTCATCATCTTATGATATATTATAGGGTAAAAAAATCAACAAACTATGTGGTTAAAATAATTCCACGAGAAACTCATGTATTTTAAAAGTCTTGTTCAAACCTTTATGTTTATGAAAAGTCCGAAATTAGTCCTCCTTTTAAGTTCTTTCGTTAACTTTCACTAACTTGATATTTTTAGACATGTGGCACATCATATGGATAATTACATCATAAAATTTGATAAGTGTCAAAGATATTGTTTTATTGATTTCTGATTACTTATATTCAAAATATAGTAATATTTAATGTGTAACAATAATTCATTTTATTCAAAATTATTATATTATTAATCTAATATGCTCTTTCATTAAATTTTATTTTTTAACATTTTATTAATAACTATTGATATACTAATAAGTTTAAATGATAGTAAATTAATTCTTCCATTAGAATTTTATGGTACTATCTAATAACACAAATAAATAAGATGATCAATAGTTTCTTATTTCCAATCTATTTTACAATTAACTAATATTAATTTTTAATTTTAATAAATAAATTATAAAATTAATCATTATTTTATTGATTTTTCATCTCATATTAAATAATATAAATATTATTAGTAACTAATCAATAATATTTATTTTGATAATACATAAAAAACATCTAATAATAATAAGTAAGATGAACAATTTCTTATTAAATTATTGGAAAGTGAAATTTAGGATTAGAAGTTTTTTTCCTATCAAGTTTTATAAAATTTTTAGATATTGGATTAAAATAAAAAGTTAAATTTATGAAAAATAAAAAAAGTTAGAATCACACACTGATATTATTCAATATGTTAAATTAATTCTTTTGTCATTCTAAAACAATCAATAATATAAATTTTGTATTGTATCGATCAATATTATTTTATCAGTATGGATGTAGATGCAAATTGATATTCACAATATTGACGTTAACAATTTTAATTATATTTGGTTAAGAGTTTATTAATAAAATAAAATAAAATGTAATATTATTTTATCATTTAACAGAAATATTTATAATAAAATAGAATAAAATAAAATAAAAGATGAGAGTTTCGTTTCATTTTATGTTTAGTAAAAATAAAAAACTTTATATTTGAAAATTTTATATTAAATATAAAATAATAAACAACTTTATATTATTTTATATTATAAAGAAGCTTATTTATGTAAAATAATAATTTTATAATATTACGTCAACTTTCGTTCTTTTACTTCCAATTCCATTTCATTCTACAAAAATTAAAAATTTACCTCCGTAGTTTCTCTGATATTTGCTTCTCTTCAAATTGAAGACGGTAGGGTGGGAGCTGGGCAACTGCTACAAATCCAGAGAAAGTCGAAAAAGACAATGGAGAAGAAGAAGAATGGATCAGTAGTAGAATGCTTTTATATGGTGGTTTCAGAGGCGTATTATCTTCTCCATTTCCTCGCTTTCTTCTCCTATTTTGGTGTTCGCAGCTCCACTTCTCAACTCCTCTCTCCTCCTTTCTCCCACCATCTCTTTTTGAGGGTCATTTCTTCTTCTTCTTCTTCTTCTATTTATTTTATTTGTATCTTTTGGTGCCTGCCGAAGAGAGAAGAAATTAGTTCTGCTTACATTTCTTTTCCTTTACAGGAGATTCAAGCAATCCTTGCGTTTGCTTTCTTAACTGCTTATAAGGTGCGATCTGTTGCTTCAAATTTTCATAGAATCTCTTGCTGGTTTGATGGCCCATATTAAATTGGAAATTGGAATTGTTTTCTCATCTTGTTTCTTCGCTTGCAAAAACAGATGGTGACAGAGGAAACGTGGGAGGCTTTTATCGCTGATACGTTGTTTTTCGCTAAGGTACATTCTTTGTTTACCAGTGTTTTGAGAAAATAATGGTCAATTCAGTAATGCACTTTCTACAATATAAAGAACAGTGGAATATCATGGCATTCCCCCTGAAGCAGTTGTTCCTTGCTGACAATGAAGGATAACCAGTAACCCACTGTCTTTCATGTTCTCCATAGGACTCCGTGCTTTTCTTTTATACACTCCCTCCTCTGTTGTATTATTATCGTATTTTGACTTGGCTTGTCTCGTTTTGTTGCTTTTCAGATTTTACTTGTTGCCATTTCTTTGATAATAGATTACCACTTGGCTATATGGTACACGGTAGTTTTTTCAGGTAATATATTTATCATCTTTTCTAGTCCATTTTATCAATTGGGAAAAGTTCTTCTTTTAAGTGAAGCTATGCTGAAATGATTATAACGTAAATGGGCAACTGCTCCAATTTTGATGAGAACTCCTACAATTCATAGACACTGATTTTATTAGCAGCTCTTTGATTGTGTTATCTTTCCAATTGCAGTTATTTATATATTGACACAGCAGCCTGCCTTTCAAAAACTAGGTATGAGGAGAACTGTGATGAACCCTGTGTTATATACTAATCAAGAATATCATATTATTTTCCTCTAATTGGGAGTCCAGGTACGGCTGCTAAATTAACACCACTTCAGTTGGAAACCTTGCTGACAGAAGGGAATAACTCAAGATTTTGGTTGGTTGGTTCCTCAAACTTCTTAGAATTTTCAGTTCTAACTCCACACAAGTAAAAAATAGTTGATATCTTGGTGATTTTAAAAAAATTGGAATACTGTGCATGACTTATCATTTCTTTTGACATTGTAGTCCACTTTTGGTCCTTTTCCATTTGTGTCTCAGATCCCCCAACTTTATTTTGTTACTCCAATTCAATGGCTTGAACAAAGGAAATTCTGTTAGATTAAACTGCTGAAAGGCTTTGTCAGATACTTGAAGTATGACATGGCTTTTAAGTACTTGTACCTAACTGCTTAAAATGAAAAATAAATACTTTTTATTTTGTTATTTTTGTTAAAGATTAGATCAAATAATCTTTTTAGATATGATTATATTAGTTAGGATTGATATTGTGCTTGATTATAAGAGATTATTAAGTAAATTAGTTGCTCCTATACTACTATAAATATGTTCCAAAACTCTGCATAATTTATGAGATAACAAATACCTTTCTTCATAACATGGTATTTGTTGGATAATTATTTATCTTTACTTTTAGATAAGTTTGTTAGCTTAGGAGATTATCTTCTAGGAGATAAGTTTATCTTCTAAAGGATAAGATATGTTTATCCTATTTTCAAATATGATAGTTAGTAGCATTAAATTAGGAAATACTCTTGTATAAATTCCCTTGAATCAAAGGAATAAAGTGAAGTTTTGACCCCTTTCTAAAATCCTCTTGTTTAATTGTCAGAGCTACTATTGGCTACACGAGTCTTCTTTAGCCTCCAGTATTGTCCAGTGAACAGAACCTTAAATATATTCTGGGTCACCCACTTCAACGCCCAGCTTCTCTCATTAGCATCATCTATTTCCAGTTTGGTAGAATCTGTTGTGTTTCCTCTTGTAATCACCTTGGGCTAGCACCTCACCCACGAATGGTCACCAAACTTCTAGATGTTCATTTTTTCTCACTGTTGGTACCATTAAGAGCATCAGTAGGGGATCGACACCTCACCAAAGGGCAGTCATCAGATGAGTTGTGTGTGAACCTCATGCCTCCTAAAGGTTCTGCTTCTCCTTTCAAATGCTGTCGCGTGAAAAATTATACGCCGCTGGTGTAACCTTTGGCCACCCTCTCCGATGAAGAAAACTTCCTCTTAGATGCCCCTTTGCCAATGGAGTACAACATTGACAATTGGGTGTGGTTCTTTGATTACATGTTTAAGCTGTGTTTGCCGGTTTTTTGGTGTGGCTGTTGGATTGATCTTTATGGTAACCTACTGGTGTTCCTTAGTTGTAGCAGCTGCATGATTATGGCTGATGCTTTAGGTGTTTTTCACCCAACTTTGTTATTAGGAAAGTTCTCAACATGTGGTCTTTCTTGGTTCACCAAAATTTTCAGAATTATCTACCGAACTTGTGTGGTATATTTGATCCATTTTAGCATGGTTGATGAGTAGGAACAATTTGTTGTAACTGATGTTACTTTTGTGATGTCTAAAATCACATAATATAAATTAACTGGTCCCAATTATTTAAATTGGTATAGAATAGTTTGGATTTACCTTATAAGTATTTCTTAATACCATCACCTTACTGACGATCCTCCATCAGACCATACTCTGAAGGAGTGGCTACAAGATGATGCTCGACTAATTTTACAAATTTGCAACTATATTGATAACGAGGTCATTGCTCTCATTAATTACTGTGAATTTGTTAAGGAATTGATGGATTATTTAGAATTTTTATATTTTTGAAAATATTTCACGTATTTATGAGGTATGCAAGGGATTTTGCTGAATTGAATAATAAGAGAAATCACTTCAAGCATACTTTATGAATTTTACGAAGATTTAAGAAGAAATAAGAGAAATCACTTCAAGCATGCTTTATTAATTTTACAAAGATTTATGAAGAATTAAACATGTTGTTACAGTTTCATCCTGATGTTAAAGTTCAATAAGTTCAACGGTAGCAGATGGCAGAATGAGTTTTTTGGCTGGTGTTAACTCTCAGTTTAAAGTTGCCAAGTCTCAAGTTTTTTCTAGTGCTGAAATTTCTTCCTTACATGGATTTTTTATGTGAATACTCCGCATAGATGTTAGTGCATATATTCATCCCAGCATTTAAATCTCTTAATACCCTTATACTTCAAAATAATGGATTTTTGACAGTAAATGTCAGATTCACAGCAAAAGAGGAAGGCAGGAAATTGAGACCATAAAAATTAAGATGTTGAAATAATTGTTTGTCGATATTGTCATGATCCAGGCATACTAAATGTACGTGTCAGAAGATGATGAATAAATCTCAAAAATCTCATTTCGCTCATGTTGCAACTACTATTACTCCTAACTCATCCATGGAGAAGACAATTACAGTTTCTACAAATGAGTTTGCTAAGTTTACATAGTACCAAGAAGCATTAAAAAGGTCATCCCATCCTATCACTGTTATTTTTTATTTAGATAACACACCTTTGTGTGTCCTTTCATCTTCGTCACAATGGATCATTGATTTTGATGCCTCAGATCATATAATAGATAATTTTAGTCTTTTTTTTACTTTCCTGAAACACTCGTCTCCTTCTCATATTGCCTTAGTCGATGGATCTATTTTCTCTATTATTACACAGCATTAAAAAGTTCATTCCATCCTATCACTGCTATTGTTGATTTAGGTAACACACCTTTGTGTCTCTTTTCCTCTTCTTCACAATGGATCATTGATTTTGATGCCTTAGATCATGTAACAAATAATTTTAGTCTTTTTTCTACTTTCGAGAAACACTCGTCTCCTTTTCATATTGCCTTAGTTGATGGATCTATTTTCTCTGTTATTAGATCTAACAATGTTAATCCCACTCTTTTAATGTCTTTATCATCTATCTTAAACCTACCAGGATTCTCCTTTAATTATTATTTGTGAATAAACTCATTCATTCCCTAAATTGTTGTATCTTACTTTTTTCTTATCAATGTCTTTTTTAGGATCTTATGACTAAGAAGATTATTGGTAAAGGACATTAATCGTGAGGTTTATACATTTGGATACACAGGTGCCAAGAACCGTTGCTTGTTCAAGTGTCTTAAATCCCTTTGAAGCTCATTGTTAGTTAGGACATCCCTCTTTACCTTTATTGAAGAATTTATGTCTTCTGTTTCATAATTTATCTTGCTTAGATAATGAGTTGTATCAATTTGCCAAACATCATCGTCTGCCTTCACTCTTTTAAGTTACAAAAAGAGCTAGCTTTCTGTTTGAATTAGTACATTATGATGTTTGGGGTCCATGTCCTTTTGTGTCTAAAACTGCTTTAAATATTTTTCACTTTTGTTGATGATTTCTCTCATATGACTTGACTTTATTTAATGAAAGCTCGTTCCAAGTTAATTTTCCATTTTATTGCCTTTTGTGATGAGATAAACTCAATTTAATGTCTTTGTCCATACTTCGAGAAGTGATAATGTCAAATAATATTTTTTTCATATTATTAAATACCTACATGATTTAGAATGACATTCTTCATCAATCATCATATGTTGAGGCACCATCTCAAAATAGTGTCGCTGAAAGTAAAAATTGACTTCTTCTTGAAACTGTCAGAGCACTCTTATTTCAAACATTGGTTCCTAAACCATTTTAGTCGATGCTATCTCCATAGCCTATTTTTTGATTAATTTCATACTTTCATCTGTTCTTGGTGGTGAGATTCCTTATAATGTTTGTTTTTTGACTAAACTCTTGTTTCCTATTTCTCCACAAATTTTTGGTAGTACTTGTTTTGTATGCGATGTTTGTCCTCAAGTTACTAAATTAGATCTTAAGTCTTTGAAATATGTCCTTCTTGGTTACTCTTGCTTGCATAAAGGATATCGGTGTTACCATATTTTGTGTCAGTTGATGTTTTCTTTATGGAACTTATTCCCTTCTTTCCTAATCCTTGACTTTTGTGAAGATGGACGATGACTTGTTAGTTTACAAGATTACCTATCACACTCCAAATGCCATCTCTACACATGATCCTCCAACATAGCCACATCCACTACCTATTTACTTGATCTATTTTTGAAGAAAAGATCATTTTGATACAAGTTCGCTACCTGTCTCTTCTTTGTTATCAGATCCACACAACACATGATCCACAACAATTGATATTCCAGAAACTAACATCTATGCACTTATCCTATTTCCTTTTTTGTTTCTTATGATCATTTGTCTTCCTCTTCTTGTTCCTTTCTTGCATCACTTGGTTTTGTTACTCTCCTAAAAACTATTTATGAAGCCTTTTCTCATCTTGGTTGGCATTCAACTATGATAGAGAAGATGAATGATTTGGATGCTAATGGTACATGGGAGTTAGTGAACTTATCTAGTGGAAAAAAGGCCATTGGATGTAAATGGGTGTTTGCTGTTAAAATAAATCCTGATGGATCTATTGTTGGACTTAAAACACAACTTATAGCCAAGGGCTACCAATAGTGTGAATTATTCTGATGCTTTATCTCTTGCTACTAAATTGACCTCTATTTGTCTATTCATTTCTTTAAAAAGAAATTTTTTTAGAGCAACCATCTAGGTTTGTTGTTCAGGGGTAAAAGAGGAAATTTTGCTGTCTTTGAAAGTCTCTATACTGTTTAAAACAAAGTCCATGTGCTTGGTTTAAGAAATTTAGTTAGGCAGTGGCAAAGTTTGGCACGAATATGAGCAATTTTGCTGATTCAGCATCCTATAAACATTCTGCATTTGGTATCACTCTCTTTGTTGTGTATCTAGATAATATTATTATTACTGAAATTGATACTATGGACATTTTGATCCTTGAAATCCTTCCTTCACAACAATTTCATACAAAAGATTTAGAGGCTTTGAAATATTTTCTAGGGGTAGAAGTGGCAAGAAGCTAGAAAGGCATTCTCTTATCACAAAGGAAGTTTTGTACTTGATATATTAACTAATACTGGAATTATGGGGGCTAAGTTATGCAGCGCTCCAATGATTCAAAATCTACAACTCTTTAAAGATGGAGAATTGTTTGAAGATCTTGAGAAATATAGGAGATTGGTTGGCAAATTGAATTATTTTACAATAACTCTCCTGATATTACATATTCTGTCAGTATTTTCAGCCAATTTATGTCTTCTCATATCTTTCGTCATTGGGCTATTCTTGAAAAAATATTATGTTACCTTAAGGGAGCTTCTGGTCTAGAGATTTTATATAAAAATCATGGACATACTCATATTAACTGTTTCTCAGATGTTGATTAGGCAGACTTTAAGATTAATCAAAGATCAACTACTGATTGTTGTGTCTTCATTGGAAGAAACTTAGTCTCCTGGAAAAGTAAGAAGCAACATGTTGTGTCCATATCTAGTTTAGCATCTAAATATAGAGCTATGGCACAATCATCATGTTGGATCATATGGATATACTAGCTCCTAATAGAAATTGGTTTCAAAACCTCATTACTAGCAAAGTTGTAGTGTGATAATCAAGCAGCACTACATATTACTTCTAATCCTGTGTTCCATAAATGAACTAAACATATTGAGATAGATTGTTGCTTTGTTCGTAAAAAATTACATCAAAACTTTATTTTTAAGGGATATGTCAAAACTGGAGAATAACTTAAGGCCCCGTTTGGTTGGCGGGAAAGTAAAGTGAATTTGAAATTTGATTCTTTGAAAAATAAATATATGAAAAGTAAAGATATTCACATGTTTGGATACTTATAAGAATTCTAATCGGAAAGCTAGGTGGATTCTTATTATAGTGTTTGGTATATAACAGTATTTTATGGAATATAATTTAATTTTGACTAGTGTTTTCAATTATATCCCTACAAACTGAATAAAAATTAAAATCGTTAAATAATGTTAATTTGTAATACAAGTTATATTATTAAATGTTATTTTTCTTCATTTCTGATATTCTAATCATATAAATATAGTATTGAAAAATACTAAAAAAACCTCAACCGAGTACAAAGATAAATCTTAAAAAATTCAAATCAAATATCAAAAATTTTTCTAACATTGAAAAAAAAAACAAATAGTGCATTATTTCAACTAGACAATCTCAAAATGAAAAAAAATGCCAAATATCTTCTGAGCATCCTAAATTTAATAAATTTCAAAATCTTAAAAACTAATTACTCTTTAAATCTGCCTTAGATATTTTTCTTTGTCAGCATCCTGAAGAGTGAAAAAATAATCCATATGATTTGGATTCTTTACAAGTTTTATTCCAGCTCTAATACGTTCAGCTT
>JAOQMS010000008.1:22154306-22199617 GCA_027563885.1 Erythroxylum longipes
GTAGCGTCATATGTTAGAGCATTTCCAATTTCATATGGCCATTCAAATGCTATCGGAGGATAAATTTGTTGCCATTCCACATTTACATGGACAAGTTGATAGCTGGTCTCTGCCTGATCATGTTCTGAACAATCTTCTGAATCATGATCAGAGTCATATAATGACTCTGACTCTGACTCTTCCGAATTTGGATTGTAATCACTATCGGCAATATCAGAGTCATCAACATTTTCATCATCTATTTGATGTTATTGATATGTTGGCATGGGTTCGAAATTCGAAAACTGATGCTCATATGGATTGTAGCATTCGATTTCGGATGAATAGTCAGCGGGATTATTACTGGGAGTTGATGTTGTTGTTGTTAGATATATGAATAATTATGCAAAATAGGTATTTCATTCTTTAAGGAACTATGTGACTTTATAAATGTAAAAGACAATCATTAGCATTTCTCGATGTATTTTTCCTTAAATATGTATTCAAAATAAATATAAGTGATTGTATGGTGATGTATGCTTGATTGGTTTTATATTAACTCCCTAATACTTAGTGATTATTGTTATGATGTGCTTAAGATACTTATTTTGGTTCACATTTTGTTTTAGGTACAAGTTGGAAGTACAAGAACTGAAATGAGTTAAAAATATATTTGTGGAGCCATCCTTTTGATGTTCAAACTCATTTGCCTTTGTGGAATAAGAAGGAAATGAATTAGTTGAATATGGGATAAGAAAATGAAAGACATGGAGTTCATACAACCTACACGGCCATGCATTGGATCGTGCAACTCTCTGTAAACATGTAGGATCATTTCATACCATATGGAAATATGATTCAGGGAAATTTTAAGATACACGGTTAGATATATGATCGTTTAACTAACCATATATGTCCCATAACCCTAATTTTTGTTATATAAGGACATTTGAGCGGCCAAACATAATATGAAGGGTTTTAGAAGCACGAAAGAGAGAATAATACTTACCTCTTTGAGATCTATAGAGAGCTAACCTTCTTCCTTCTGGTTCGAAGGGGAAATTGACTCTAAAGAACACATTTGGCCTTTTTTTTCATCTTCTATTATTTTTCTCCCTCTTTAGAAATTATTTGTGTTATTCTTTGTTTAGTATTTTAGGTATTAATATATGTATGCTAAATGTTCTCATTCTCAATAGATTATTTATGTATAGACCCATTGCCAGAATCTAGATTATAATAATACATAATCGTTGTAACTTAGATTCATTTATGTTAACTAATGCTTATGAATCATCAAGGATAACATAATATAGGCTAAATGACCCGAGTATGTATGGTTGTTTCCCAGATTAATTTATTTTCTTAGTTTATAATACAATTTTCATGCTAAATCAAAAGAGCTTATTCTAGGTTGTTTGATAACTAAATTCATTCAAAGAGCTTATTTTGATTAGGTACGACCTAAAGGAAAATTGGGGTTAACAGAACTTATTGTTAACCTACAATTAATAGTTTCTAAGAGAGGTATAAGAATAATATAATGATTAAGTATGTTCATTCGTGTGCAGGCTAAGATTGAACCGAGAACTAAATTCTAAACCCATTCATCAATTTTATCATTTTTCCAATGTTTGATTTAATTTTATTTCAATAGTTTAATTTTATTTTTATTTTGTTTATCAATTTCAATTCATTCATAACAAAAACTACACACTCTCTCTCTGTGGATACAATCCCTACTCAATACTACTATAAACTTTATTATTTAGAATTAGGTTTTATTTTCTATTGTGTTCGATGTGCATCATATAGAATCTTAATAAGGTATTAGTTTCACTAATTTGCTCATAGATAAGACTATCTTTCCAAATAATCTTAAAGCATTTGTTGTAAAAGAAAAGATTATGATGAAATTCTAAAGCTTATCATTAGTTTTTTTAAATTGGTATTTCCATGTTTTCCTATTAAAAGTTCATTTATTTGTAAGATATAAAATTCTTATCAAAATATCTTCTAAAATAGCATTATGTTTGTATAAAGTGATCACCATATTTATCAAATAAGTTATTAAGTTAAAATGCAAAGAAATTTTAACATGATTTTTTCTATCACTATAATTGTTAACTGAAGTTTGGTAGATGAAATAATGAATATAATAAATATATTCATTCTACGTAATTATTAAGGTATCAAAACTATAAAACTCACCATTCATATTACATGTTATATCATAATTTGCTCACAATTTAGATATACTCATTTCATATTTTGAATAATCCTTCAAGTACAACTTTATGTGATAATATGGTGATAGTATTAGCATAAACAATTCAAAGTAAATGTTTAATAATGCATCTCTTAGCCTTAAAATGTTACCTAAAAAATCACTTTATTCCTTATATGATATATTTTAAAGTTCATATGCTAAAATCTAAAATTTTCATCTTAAAACTTATATATATACACTTTATTTTTTAATTTCTTTTACAAAAAAATTTACATTTTATGGTAAATTGAATTAGAAGATTTTGAAACCAAGGAATTTTTCTTAGACTAGTAATACTTTTTATGGATTATAATATAATTATGAATGATAATATTGTGAAAAATTATGAATGATAATATTGTGTGGATCCCTTGTAAAATTTGTGTCTCTTTGATATTATGACTAGTACCTCCATTACGACCTAGTTAGTACATGTTTTGATTAACTGTATAGTCTAGTTCTTTTGAACCAAGTGTAATTGCAGGGCTATTTTTAATATAATTTCTTATTCATTTTCTAAAAAAATTGTGCAAAATGGTCCTAAGAATTCAAAGATGACATCTCCTAATATTTAAAAATAAATTAATGAAGATATTGCAAGTATTAATGATATATAAATATTATCATTCATAATTTTTCAATATATTATCATTCATAATTTTATTATAATCCATAAAAAGTATTACTAGTCAAAGAAAAATTCCTTGGTTTCAAAATCTTCAAATTCAATTTACCATAAAATGCAAATTTTTATGTAAAAGAAATTAAATGAAATAAAGGGTTATGGTTAAACAAATTCTAAAAATATTTTAATAGTTATTTAGATTACTTAATTGATTTTAAAATGTTACTTTTGATTTATCAAATCTTCTCATCTTCTTTAAGTTTAATTATGAGTTTAGGGATTCCATATCAATGTCAAAATTTTGTATTTAATTATTTTACACTTCTATAATAAAATAATCACCAACTGCTTAATCTTAATATTTTTGTCTATATAGTATCAACAAAAACAAAAACATGTATAAGTGGTTGATAAAATAATGGTGTAAATGTTGGAATATTACATGTTTAAGGTTTACTTAGAGAGCTTATATTAACACAGAATAATCCTATTATGGAGGGGTAAAGTAGCTTGTGCAAACGAATGATTCATTGTAAATAATTTTTAAATCTATCTAAAAATTTTAGATTATAATATTGATCTATTTACATTATTTAAGATCTGTAAGAAGATAACTTGGAATAATTTTTAAATACATTTTCTTTTCTTAATGTTAAAAATTAGTTTGATATTACTTCCAATACAATACTTCCTTTAACAAAGATAGGTTTCCATAAAGCTCATATATAAAATTATATTAACATGGTCTAAATTTTTTTATAAATATAATTGTTTAATGAACTTAAAAAAGTATAAGTTATATATATATAATATGTAATGTGCCATGGATTAAAAAAAATGAAGTTGTAAAATATGAACAAGTGAATATGAGTCTAATAATATAGTGAATTGGTGAAGATGATGGTGTTATTGATTTGAAACAAAAGTGTGTTTGATGGGAACATAACATTGACTCATACTATACAAAGTTTTATATAAAGGAGGCATGAAGAGGGGTTCGGAAAGCTTGTAGAAGATTTAAGAGAAGCGATACAACAAGATAGAGACATGTAACTACAGAAATAACTAGACAGACACCAGATTAAACTAATGTCAATCTTTTGTTAGGTTTTGCATTTTGGAGTTCCAAAATAAAGTCAACACCAAAATTCAACTTATAACTAGTATCATATTCATGTTTGATTCGTGCATTGAAAAGTTTAAAACAAAACTAACATTAGTGTTGGCCAAGACAAACATCAGGCTTGTATTTTAATTAGTTAGGGTTTGTTTTTTTAAGATGTTATTTTTCTTATAGGACTTTAATTAGGTGTTTTAGTTTGTTTGAAAGTAGGAATTTTTATCTTTCAAAGTTATTTGTTTCTAATTAGAAAATATTTAGGTTGTTATTTCCATTTGGGATTCTAACTCTAGAGTTTAAGCTTATAAAAGGCTTACCTATTATTTTAATAAGAGAGTTGTTTTGGATTTTTTAACAGAAGAAATTTAATTAAGCCAATAAAAGGAAAATCAAGGTAAATTACAGTCTCATAAAGATGAAGAGAGTTCCAAAACCAAGTTAGAAAGGGATGCTACTTAAAATATCAATAATTGTTAAAAACAACGCCTTAGTGCCACTATATATCAATGCAAATAAAATCTAAAGAAAACTTGTCACAAAATAGGTTAATGTGTAGTCTGATTGCATTTAACAACTACATTGTGAAAGTCTCAAAATTACTTTTTATGTTGCTAAAAATTCACCTGTTTCTTTCATCCTATTTGTTAAGCAGAAGGTAAGATAGAGCAATGTAGAAACACCATTTAATGTCTTTATTGATATGTTGCAAATATGAAAACTAAGTGACAACTTATTGCCAATCATTTGGGAGTTATTGATAACGTGTAATATTAGCCTTCGTGCTTCTTTAGTGAAGTTGCATTTGAAAAATAGGTGAGAGGCACTCTCCATTTGACATTTACCAAGAATACACCAATTTTTCATACTTATAAACGTGTTCAGTCTCTCAATGGTGGGTAATCTAACTTTGATGGATCTCCATAAAGTAATAGCAACTTTAGGGAGATTAAACCTTCACCAAACATGGTTATGCCATGGATCACAACTGAAACTCTGTTGAAATAGCTTTCTACATGATGCATTATTGAAAATTCCATTACTAGATGGACACCACCAGTTTTTGTCTTCCATATTCTCGGGTAACACTAATTAGTTAAGTACATTTTACATATTCCTATCAGAAACTCTTGACAGAATCTCATTCTAGTAAAGCATTTGCAACATTTTGATTTTCATGTATGATGCTTTTTAAAGATTGTAAAAACCCTACATTCATTAGAGGCCCTCATGAAATCCAATTTTCATACTGGAAAAAAGTTTTAGCTTCGTTACTAGCATTTTGTCCAATATGGGGTTTGAATGTGCTTCTGAATTTAAGAATCTCTTTTAGAGTAGTTAAAGTGTTCCCTATCGAGAGATCACTTTTCCATATGTTATTACCTTGAATGTAATATTCATGCACCCATTTGCGCCATAAAGATTTTTATCATCAATTTACCTCCATAATCTCTTGATAAGCATGCATGAGTTTAACAACCTCAGGGGGATTATGTTTAAGCCTCCATACCTTCTTGGTTTGCAGACCTCGGCCACTTGATATTAGCTCTACATTCAACACCATTGGCTCCAAATCATAGGAATCTTTAAAGCATTTATTCAATTATCTTGTTCAAAGCTTTAGGAATAGCCATATGTGTAGCCTAATATACATTTATTGAGTTTAAAACAACTGAGATTAACTGAGATCTACTAGCTAGTGATAATGTTTTCACACTTCAACTAGAGATTTTTGCTTGTATTTTATCCACCAACGACCCATGAAGCCAGTAATGCCTCTCACCATATGCTATTGATTAGAGTCGCTCTTGGAAATTAGAAAGAACACTTGTCAGTATTTATATGAAGTCCAAACAACCTAGTAAACATATTAATGGCATTCATCATTATTGTTATTGAACTTCTATTAACACTTGCTATGATTATTGGATCATCAGCAATGATAAGATTTATGATGCCCAATCTACAATTAAAGTGAAACTTAAAATGCTTAGTTCTCTCCACAATTTTTTTTTTAAAATTCTATTCAAAAATGCATGATGAGGTTAGATCTCTTTGTCTTTTTCCTTTGGAGCCCTTAAATCTTCTTATAGGTTCACTATTCTAAATGTATGAGTAGTGAAACACAATTTCATCCATTTTATGAAACTTTCTAGGAACTCTATAAATCTCGTAATGTTACTAAGGCAAACCCAATCTACATTTTCATATGCATTCTTCAAATCCACTTTTAGGAAACAATTATTTCCACCTTTGATACTGGAGGTCCCTTCATGAATCCCGGTATAGATAAAATGTTGTTACCTATCACTCTATTTGGTATATAAGCCCCTTTTGAAATGTCAACATGATTAATTAGGACTTCCTTAATTTTGTAGATGGAGTTGCAATAAGAAATATGTCTAAAATCATTAAAATGTTTCTATTCTCCACATTTAGCAGTTAAAGTGATAAAATTTTTATTAATCTCTTTATGAATTCTCCTCTTTTCAAAAATTGCAATTACAACATCATGTAACATGTCTTTAGTGAATGGCCAAGTTTTAATGAAGAAGAATATGTTGAAACTATCTGGGCCTAGTGTTTTATGGCAATTTTTATTTTTAACCACCTGATTAATATATTCTCGGTTACTAGTTTAAATAGATTTTCTGCTTCATGTGGAGATGCAACATTCCATGATATTCTTCATCATATCAATTGAGAAATGCGCAGTAGTGGGACAATTAATGCTAGAAAATAATCATAGGCCTCTTCAAGTAATAGGTCTTGTTTAGTGATAGTTTGGTTATTTATCACCAAACTCGAAATTCTATTGGAGCATTTCTTGTACATAACTAATCTGTGTAAAAATGAGGATCCTCTGTCACCACCGTTTAATCGTTTTATCAAGGATATTTATTTCATTAAGGAATGATCATAGGATAAAGCCTTTAATAGATTATACATTGCTTGTTGTTTTTTTAACATAAGCACAATATAAATTAGGTTCCTGTAAAGTTCATTATGAGTTAAGCCCACTGCCCTCTTATCAATTGTTAAAAGATGATGATTATTGCCTACATTTTCCTAATGATGTTACTTGAAAATATGTTTAAGTATTTTTAATTTTTTTACACATATTTGTGTTGATTTGAACCATGAAGTTCGTCACTGATACTAAGCCATAAGGCATCTTCAAATCCTCATACATTAACAAGGAAGTTGTTAAATCTAAAGGGAATCTTGAAACTTACTGAATATGTTATAGTCAGGCTAATGAGTGATCAGATAAACAAGTATTAGAAAACATTGTATAGCTGCTTGAAAATTATTGGAACCACTCTAGATTAGCCAAATTTCAATCTAGTTTCTTCCTGATAAGAATATCTCTTTATTGCTTGCTGCTTGTGGCTTGTTGCTTCTTATAAAGAAATTTCCCCAAAAACAACATAAAAAACTTGAATATCCAAAAGGCATTGTCTTAGATCCAAACAAGGAACCTTAGCTACATTAGAACATTTAACTTCTTCTGGTGCTATGGTTGAATTGAAATATCTAGTGAGTAACTAAGGAAACTATGTGTAACTAGATAGCCTCTTTATCCTATCTAATAACTGATTTCTCTGTTATAGATTACTATAGGAATATATGAAAGAAATTGGCAAGATAACCTTCTGGTTTGGCATAAAACCTCAAAATGTATTAATTGATCTGTGATGCGAGAAATGGAAACTTCAACAAAATTATTGTTTTAATATATGAAAATTATACCATTTGGGTGTTGATTATGGTTTGTGACTTCCCTTCAATTACTTTTGAGCATTTTGAAGAGATCATAATTCCCTACTTTGATTCTAAATTCCAAAACACCCATTATATCAAGCTTATTCTCAATAATAAAATTTTTGATTAGTAACTTCTTAGCAAGAGCATTTGCTCTCATTATTCCGTACAACAATCTTCATAAGTTATTATTTTTGAGTAGTTTTGTTTTTCTTCCTGCTAGATTTCCTTTTCACCACTGTCTCAAATTATTTCCTAATGATAATACCTTCAAGCATTTCTTTTGTCCCCTTACTAGCAACCTGCTCTTCATGTTTTTCCAACATTTGGGTGGCATAGTTTCCTTTAGCTATGTTTCGATCAATTAATTGAGTTCCCTTGTTCTACCACTTAGTATGTATTATTAACTCATTATCCCCTTTTTCATTTATAGAATTGTTTTAAGTTTTCTCTTTTTCATGATTTGTTTTACTGGTTTGATTAAGATCTTCACTCTTATTCAATTCTTTAAATAAACATGTCTTAGACTTCCTTTCAATAGGAAACCATTTCATTCTTCGTTTCTCAATATCAGGCTTTTACACATAGGTTACTTTCAGGCTATCCTTCATGCTCGTAAGTTATTCATTCAATCTCACGATAGGAATTACATTAAGAGAATAAGTCATTGGGCTTACCAATGCATAAAAACGTGCAAATTTAATGTGGAGACCTTAGTTGTCGCCTAATCCATACATATGGCTTACCAATATAGCTTGTAAGATAGTTGAATACACTGGTTATCCAGTGCTCCAGAGGGACTCTGTGCATGCATATCCATATAAGTATATTATCCTATTTAATTTCTTTAATGTTTAGCCTTAGTCTCCATATCTGAAGTAGTAATGGCTTGTTTTGAACATGCCGGGGCCTTACTTCGAGTACCTTGATTACAACTTCTTTGCATGAATATTTGAAGAAATATGTATCATCATTATTGACTAAAATATCAATCAAACCATTTATGTGTACCAACCATCAAAATTTCAATAGGCAGAGATACTATGGATTGCTCATTAATTTTACTTGGAGGAAAGTAGTTTAATCTAGCATCAGACTTGTTGTTGCTAGCCATTTGCACCCAATTTTTCCTAATATTTGAAGTGTTAGGAATATTAAGATGTTGTTAAGGTGAATGTTGAGGTATATATTGGTTTGGAATACCTGGTGTTAGAGAATCCAGAGCAAGAGGCGGGAAACCATTAGAAGCATCCATTAGTCTAATTGATAATAGCAAAACACACCAAATAAAAGTTGTGTAAGGAAGACAAAGCTGAGTGACAGTGATCAACACCAGAAGCAAGAGTATCCCGTAGCAAGAGTAAAAAAGATAAGAAAAGGAACAATAATGGAGAGAAGGAGAGAGAGTGAGAAAAAGGACAATGTCGAGACACAAAGTTATAAAAGAAAGCAGAAGAAGAGGGGCTATCTGTGAGTAATAAGAGTTTTAAAAGTGAAGGACAAATGAAGGCAAGAAGTGTAAAAGCTAGAGGTTGGAAAGTTTTATGGTGATTAGGTGAGTTTCGTGCTGGAAAAGGTTGAATCTCTTAGATTGTGTTCACTATTACCTATAATCTTATCTAGCTTGCAAATATTGATCAAACTTAAAATCTTATCACTCTCAATCCCTTTTGTTCAGGAGCATGAAAATTCATGTCTTTCTTTTATATATTTTTGTAGTTAATTTCTTATATTGACTTGTATTCTATAGAACGGTCATAAATTATATCATATTAATATCGAATTTCACCAGTCCTATTAATAAGGGTTGTATTTGAATTTAGTATTATAGCTTAATTCTATATTCAAGTTCTTGATATCATTATTTAAATTTTTAATATGATTGTGTTTTCATTTCATATATTAATTTCCTTATTTGCATTGTTCGTTAACAAGATTCGTTAAAAAATATTATTTTAGATTTTTGTTTCTTGTTCTTGTGGTCTTACAAGTTAATTTTTTAAAAAACCATATTTATTATTTTTTCTTGTTTCTCTTATAATTTAATTTTTTGATTTCTTTTTTCCTTTTTATTAGGTTATATTGAATTCAGTTTTTTGTTTATAATTTTTCTTATTTCTTGGTCTTCAGTAGTGCTTTTATTGTTTCATTTTGTCTAAATTTGCTTCTTTGGGAGTTTTTAACAAAAAGGAAATATTCAAATTAGCTTTCTTGATTTAAAATGTCTAATTTACTTTTAAAAAAAGTTTACTTAAGAGTGTAAGTTATGATTTAAGTAAATTTTGAGAGAAATACATAAGGAAGTGCTTTTATTACTAACTTCTCATGCAGTTACAATATGACTCAAACTCAAAGCAGAACCATGTCCAAAGGTAAGTAAGTAAGTGAGAAGGAAAGAGTAAGAGTAGATCAGGAGTCATTCATGAATATTATCTAAAACTAATTTGAACAACTTATTATAAAATTTGGTGAAGTTAGGGATACGTTGGAAAGATATCAACTTATCATATCTAGATTATAATATAATCCACCTCCAGTTACAAAGATGGATGAATTTGAAGCAAATGATGGAGTTGAAGGTGCTACCAACTACTTGGGAGAATAAAAATGGTGGTAAAGAGGAAGAGGAGGAAAAGGAGGAAGAATAAGGAGATAAGAATGGGATATGTTTGGTGTATGATACAAATGGAAGTATAAAGGAAGGGTAGATAATAATATGGGTCATATTAAGATGGCAATACTACCTTTTGTAGAAAAGATAGAACCTAATGCATACTTGGAGTGGGAGAAGTGTGTGAAACTAGTTTTTGATTGCTAGAATTTTTACAAGTGAAAAAAGTTAAACTAGTTATTACATAGTTTAGTGATTGTATTATAGATCGATGAGATCAATAAATTCTCAATATAAGGAGGAACAAAGAGTCACCTATTAGAAATTGGTAAGAGATGAAGTTGGTGATGAGGAAGCAATTTATACCAAGTTCCATTATAGCAAGCTCCATCAAAGGTTGCAAATGCTAACTCAAGTATTAAAGACATGGATGAGTATTACAAAGAAATGGAGGTTGTCATGGCTAGGATAAATGTGGAGGAAGATAGAAAAGAAACAATATTTATGGGCCAAACCTTAAAATTTCTGAAGTCGTGGGATTACACCACTATGTGAAGTTGGAGATATGATGCATTTAACCATAAAGGTGGAAATATAATTCAAAAGGAGACGTAATTACCATTTAGTATTCCACTGTAAGTTCTTCATTATGGAGCAACACGGAGAGTCAAGAGAATGACCGAGATCCAAAGTCAAATAAGAAGTAGTTAAACTAAAAAAGAACATACCAAGAAGAGTGAAAGCTAAGATTGAGAATTGAGATATCTTGTGCTTCAATTTTCTAATAAGAGGATATATATCTACATAATATCCTAATAAGTGAGTAATGTTGATAAAGAAGAATGGAGATTATGTGTCCACATGTAAAGAGAAGGCAGATTGTGATATGCCTAGATTAGAGAATGATGGCGATATCTGCGAAACTCAAAGATGGAAGATTGTTTGTCATTAGGAGGGCATTAAGCATACATGTAGTAGAGGATGAAGCTACTGAACTAAAGAATATATTTTCTATACTAAATTTGCCATCAAGGATCATTTGTAAAACATGGTTGTAAATGGAGGAAGTTGTACTAATATAATTAGTATGTAATTAGTGAAGAAGTTGGGGCTAACAATCATAGGACGCTATAAACCTTATAATCTGTAATGGTTAGATGTGAGTTTAAAGGTTAGGATAACCAAGCAAGTGTTAGTTTCTTTTTTATTAGGAGATATAAAAATGAGTTGTTATGTGATGTAGTTCTCATGCAAGCATGACACATTCTTTTAGTCGAACATGACAATTTGATGAGAAATTCATACGTGATGGGGATAAGAACAAGTATTCTTTTTTCATAAATGGCAAATTATGTACCATTGGTCCAATATCTCCTAAGCAAGTTAATGAAGGTCAACTTAATCTTTATGAAGAAGGAAAGATTAAGGAGAAAGAAACAAGAGTGAACACTAGGAGAAAATTTAGGTCGTTTAGGAAATTAAAGACGAGAAATGAATTATTAACTAACCGTCAAATAATTTTTAAGGTTGTAAACTAAGGTGCTAATTTAAGAACAAATCAATTTAAGAAGAGGGAAAATGATGGAAATCTAGTATCGAATGGAGCTATTAGTATTCTTTTCTCCTAAAATTTTTCTTAGTATAAATGTATACGTAATAACAACTAAACCCAATAATTCTGCATTTCTCTTTAATTTGTAATGATTTAGTCATTTTAGACCAAAATTAATATACTTAAATTGTATAAGTTAAATATAATTTATTTAAATTCAATGTCAACTGATATAATTATGTTGAATTTTGAAGTAAAACTTATGTAATGATTTATCATTTTTGACCTATCTCTTGAAAAGGAGAAAATATTAATAATTTTAATCTCATTAACTCAAAAGGTACAATTTTACTCTCTCTTAAAAGAGAATGCCCATAATCTAAATTCCACATACAATATAAGAAATTAATTTGCATTTCAATCATATTTAATTTTGAAAACACATTTTTCACTATTCCCATAAGGAATAATTAACAATATAATCCTATAAAAACTAAATAGTAATTTATGGAAACACTTAATTATATTTAAATTTGGTTATATAGGAGGCGTTTAAAGTGAGAAAAAAGCAAATTTAGAACAAATTCATTATAAAGAAGGAGGTAGGATAAATGAAGAAATAATAGAGATGGATCATAAATTATAGTTATAATTTGTTAATGATAAAAGGAATAATTAGAGCTTTTATTGATGAAGACATACTTATTATTTGACCAAATGTATAAGTAACTTGTTTTACATATAAAAGCATTGAACTTTTTTTTTAAAAAAAGGCGGAGGATTAAAGTCAAAAAAGGATTATTATTTTATAAAAATTATAATTAATCTAAATAATTTTCAATATGATAAGTTGTTTTCAAATTAACGTACTTTGTGGGTCCAGTAGTTTACTTGAGTTTTATTTTTTATTCATCAAAAATTTTTATGTACGTAACACATAAAAAATAGTCAAATAGAGTGAATTCCAAGTCAATTAAATTTATGTCAACATGCATATTATCAACACACTTTTTGCTCTTAAGTATTATATTTTTAATCTACTATTTCATCAATGAAATTATGTGCTACTTTTAAACTTTTAGAACGTTTGATAAACTTAGTATCTCAATAGAACTCATTTCATGTAACCTGCACTTAATTACAGCTAAAAATAATGTAGTCCAAGAAAATTTTTAAATGGCCGAAGATATTACAAAGTAGTAAGATTTTGATATGTAAACTATATTATTTTAATTTAAATTGTAGAAATAAATATGTGTGCAAGGATGAGATGTTATTACAAAGACTAATGTAAATTTGAAAGTCGGCATAAGTCAAGAAACTGCAAGAGGAAAATTGTTGAAAGGGGTGGAGTTATGCGGCTAAAGAAATGGAGTATCCAGGGGCGGCTGCAAGGCCCTAGTTTAGATTAGACACCTAAGTGAGCCGCCTAAGTATGGTGTGAATTGATTGAGGCCCGGAGTGGTAAGCTGACGAGAGCTTAAGCGTGTATGTACATAAACCGTAGCTTGGGCACTGAATGAACGTACTGCTCGGGGAGAAAAAAAGAAAGAAAGACTCAAGATCTAAATGAACAGATTAATGGAATGAGGCGCACTAGATTGCATATTGATGGTCCCCATGCACGAGATTTTTGGGTTGAATGGAGGAATATTGTCAGTTAACAGACAGCTTGCCTTATTCATATGATAATATCAAAAATACCAAAAATGAAATAATACTAAAAAGTGAGAGGACCACCTCCCCCACCACCACCCATCACCCTCTATTTCCCCGCTGCTTTGTGGGGTCCATATCCATTGTTGTCGGCCCACGCCTCCCTCCTCTCCCGACTGCCACTTTCCTCACTGCCATTTACTTGTGCTTCGCGTGCCCTTCTTTTTCCTTTTGTAGTCTACACTTTAAAAGGGCTCCTCCAATTTGATAAATTTCACAAAAAATTTAAAATAAAAAAAGAGGAAGAAGAAGAAGACGATGATGATGATGTTATTCTGGTAGGAGGAGAGGGGGCAAATGTGGAGGAAGGATGGCATACAGATACCTATCAGGATTTTGGTGCTTGGAGAGGGGAGCAAGGGGGGACAAAACCGACGACGTGTCACTCGTGTTTAGACTAGAGATAGAGAATGGAAGAGCCGTGCATTTTGGTAGTGGGTAAACGGAAAATTTTACTCGGAATAAGGAGTGTGTCCGTTGCGTTGACGGAAGCACCCAACCCAAGCACCGAATAACAAAAAATTAAAATTTAAGTATCAATCAAAGTAAGAATTTAATAAGAACGTGATTTGAAAGAAACATTTTCGCGCATTAATCAAACAGAATGTCTTGTGCCTCCCGCTTGCTCGTTGGATAAGTGACACGCCGAAAGATTGAGACACGCGTTCTGTTGCTAGTGGTCCCCCCTGGCGTTTGCACTGTTATTAATCACATACGCATACGTTACATGCATAAATACGTATAATTGCTTAAACATGTTCCTTCTATCCAGTTAATTGCTTCGCTTCCCACATCTTGCAACTTACTTGATTCGAATATATTACGTTATTAGATTATACATAATGATTTAATTTTCTGCAAGTATGATTGTTATATTAGTAATTTATTTTTATTCATTTTATGACAAATTCTCTTTGTCATAATAAATTCATTTTTAATTTAATTACACTTCAATTTTTCCTTAAACCTATTGTATTTTTGCTGTTTCATCCATCTTATTTCGTTTCCGCCTATTAAAGAAGAGGATACATACACAACAAATAGCATATCTTAGATCAATAATCTTTTCCTTCCACGAAGATTAAAGAAAAAATTATTGAATAAAAAAGCATAGGAGCTTTAGACGACATTCAACTTAAAGTTGCCATTCATTCATTGTTCACAACCACACAAACAAAAGATATCGTGAATCAAACATTAAACGTAAATGAAACATTTAAAAGCAAAAGATGAAAAGTTGGAGAAACTTTTACCAAGTCAAACCCGACACCAGTCTGGTATAAGCGAATCCAATGCAAGCGAAGAGGAGGATTTTCCCCCTATATCTCACTCACCTATCAAATTTTACTTCTATACACTTTTGCCCTTCATGCATGCCTAGTCCAGCGCGTTAGCAAGAACAGTGTCATTCTCTTATTAGGATTAAAGAAAGAAACACAAAGCACAACTAAGATAAGGCAATTTTGTTATTGGGTTAAGGAAATGGTGACCACCTGGACCGGGTTGGTTGAGGGGCACGTTGTAAAGTGAGGTGAGAGAGGGCGGGGAAAAAAGAAAGTGAAGGGAGAAACTACTCACGCGTGCGGGGGCCACGGATTCTTTTGGGACCCACATAAACTTCTTGGGACCACACATCTCAGGCATGGTCTGCTGGCGTCAAGCACACGCTACACCCATCACTGTCACACCTGTCATTCTTTTATTTGCGAACTATAAAGAATAAACAATAAACAAAAGCAACGTTATATATATATATATATAAAGAGCTGGCACAAATTTCCGTGGAAGTAGCGAAAGTGGCGGGGTATGTTATGTCTTTTACCAGCCTATGCCATTTTCACCGGCGTTGACATTGCACAATTGAAAAGTAACTTTCTTAAGTTAGGCTATTGATGTTTGCAATCCCATACGCCGGACCCACTAGAACGAGAAGAAATACGGAAATTCCTTGAGATTTTCCAGGGTTTGGTCTTCTTGTTAGAAGATCATTACATGTACATCTGTCTTTCTTGTTTCAATTTTTGTCTTATAATATGTACCTACACTAAAAAGTATGCATGTTTGGTCATGATTTTATTTAAATTATTCAAAAAAATATCTTGCAACTTTATCCAATGAAAACCATTAAAGAAAAAAACAATGATCTGAATTAAACACACCTTTCTAAACAATCAAATTCCTAGTATCGTGTGAGATAGGTCCTAAAAACAAATCAATTACGTAAATAGTATATCTTCATTTCTAAAACCCTTCTCCATCCATATTTAGAAACCTGGAATTTAGAAATAAAAACATTTATTATTGAGGAAGGCAGCTAAGATACGTACAGAATAGGGGCTTAGTGCCAATTTGTTCCAAGCCAAGATTATGAGTGGGTGAAAACTTGCAACCATTATCAAGTTAGTGGTGAAAGGAGGTGGGCAAATTAGCTGTACAAGATTGAGGGGGGTCTAATTAATTGTAAAGACGCGTGTTTGGAATAGAAGTGCTTTTGTTCTTTGTTTTCAGTCTTTGGATGCGGGACATTTAAGAAAACAAAAGATAAAAGCCCCACTGAAGTTGGTCTGCTGTTGCTAATTTTTAATCCCTATCTATCACCCTTTTGGGATGAGTTTAGTCCGAATGTGATGAGGGTGGCTTTGAAACGAAATTATTGAAAAGACCTAGACCTGCAATTTCAGTCGTCCTTTTTGTTGTATGAACGCAGGAAAGAGATAATAGTATTGATCACTTAAAAGGTATATTTATTTCTTTATTAAAACCCTAAAATGTGTTGTAACTGACTTTTGGTAAAGTTTTTCACAGCGGGATGTAATTGATTTCGCCTTTTTTTTAATTAAAAATTGTAATGACTATTTTTAAATATACATTAAATAAAATTTTCTAATTACTTTTTATTATATAATTTAAGTAAATTATTTAATAAATCAGTAATTAATCGAATATGTCCTTGAAATTTTCTTTTTAAGAAAACGCATGATCGACGGCTATTAAATGAGTTACACATTTGAGTTGATGTTACCGAATTTAAGAAACGTCCGACCTAATATCAGATGGATTTGGCAAAAAAGGAAAGGAATTCACGGCGGCTTATAGCCGACGTCAGTCACCGAGTCAAGTCATTTCAACCCTCTCAACCTTGGACTTGTCCATGAGTGGTTTTCTGTCAAGGAATTAGCAAAATTGATGTTCTAAGACTCTAAAGTCCAGTCAAAGTTTTTTATATTTTAATTTTCGATATATATCTCAGGAATACGGCTACTGCTACTGCACCTTAGGAAAATGGCCGACAAAGCATTGGAAAATACATTACAGATACCTTAATGCATCTCCAGTTGTACTATAGAACTTAACGTGTATGACCAAATTAAGCAACTCCTGACCGAACTTGCACATATATAATTGGAATATGAGAGAAGAAAACAGAACCAAATCATTTAGTTGGACATGGTGATGATGCTGGGTGGGGAAATATCTTGGAGGAGAATTCTTGTAATCCCTAATCCCTATAGTTTATGAGTTTATTACTGTAAAAAGGAGATTCATGGATGTATATGGGTGGAGTAATGTGATGAGAGGAGTGGAGTGGAGATGATTATTATGAGAGAAGAAAGGTGACCATGATGAATGGGGCATTTATAATTTTATAAATTACTAGTTGAAAGGGACGCATGCAAACAAATCTCACAATATTGTCCTTTCCCTGTGACTACGCAACCTAAATATTTTGGTTGTTCGGTTAACTCGTATTTCCTTGTTTTCCATTAGATTTGGTTAGGCTTAAACCCTCCATACAAGACCATTATGTCCAGCCTAGCCTCCTGTCACATACATCCAAATAAAACACACACATCCGGTTAAATATCATTTACTCCTTTCTGACAACGTAGGATCCCATATGCATGCGTTTCAGCAAATGCTCAAGTCTATTAATAAAAAGTCATGAATAAGTTAAATTTCTTGGGAACGATCGACAAGAAACTTCATTATTTGTAACTTATATTCTTAAATAATTCGAGAGTTCCCTCTTTTTGTACATTCAATACTTCAAATTCCTATTTTAATCAAGTTTTAGTAGCAATTTTCGGACTCATTAAGAAATTCAAGTTCAATTTGATGAATAGAATAAAGTCTTAGCACAAACAAGTGAAGGGAATGCTTAAGAAGTTCCGTTTTGAGCCAAAATAGCATATTCACAGTTGTTGGGAATTAACAATGCATGTTGGAGAGCGGGAGACCGATCCAAGAGGCAGCAGCGCTTGCCTTGTAGTTGGTAGATTAGCCACAGTTATTCCAGGAGACTACGGTATCAAACATAGCCTGGGGAAGGAGTATTATACAATCATATTTCTCAACGTACAAAAAGTATTAACTCGCATTGCACTTGTGCGAAGAGGTCTCATTAGTAAGGCTCTTAGGGTACCATCATCTTTGTTTCAATAATGGGCTACAAACTAGATCTGAGGATTGGAAAATGAAGAGCTCTCTCGTTTTACGCTTTATGTCCTTATTGCAAGCTTCAACACCCTGGAATTTCTTTCCATCTAAATGCCATAGGCAGTATGTGAAAGATAGCATCTGGGGCGGATTCAGATGAACGGAAAATTATTCATGAGATGGATATGTGGGGGACCACAATAGATCGCAGTCATGAGATGCAAAACGAAAGGAGCAGAAGGAACATTGCTTTGAGTCTATCAAGTTGTCTTTGACTTTTAGAGTGCTAACCAGAATATGAAGCTACCTCTGGGAGAATGGAATCTAGACCACACCATTTTGCTCAGTCCAATTAACGGAGCTCTTCCCCAAACACTTGTCATGCTGATTTGTTACAAGAAATTTGGATTTGCGAGCATTCTATGTAACTTCATCCTCAAGTCAATAAGCAGAGGGAGGAGTTGGCATACGAGATCTAATGCTAGATAGACTTCTGATGCTGAGAGAAGGCCAAAATCCATTGTCATCCCTTAGAATGTATGTCTGCTAGGGTAATTATTAATGAAATAGAATAAAATGTAATATTATTTTGTTATCTAGAAAAATAATTTTATAATGGAATATAATAAAATGTGATAAAAGAAGAGAGTTTTATATTATATCTTATTCTATTCTAAACAGTAAAAATAAAAAACCTTCAAATTGAAGAATTTAAGATAGAATGTAAAATAATAAACAATATTTCACTATTTTATATTATAAACTTTTTTTTCAAATAACATTTTACTATATTATATTATGAATCATTCCATTCTTCCTAAACAACAATTTTTTACTATTACATCTATTTTATTTTATTAAAAATCTTACATCCAATTAAATATAATCTTTGTATATCATGCCACCGCTCCACCCATAGGTTAGTGGAGTTTTCATTGCCAATGACATGAAAACTAAAGCCCACCTTAAGTGATGTCTGAATTTTAGTACCTTCTTCTGGTTTCAATTTAAAGAATCACGTGATTAATGGAAGACCATAAGTAACTTTAAAATATTTTTGCTCAATTGATTTGATTGTTCTTGAACAGAGAATAAGAATATGAAAATTACTAAAATACAAATTTCATTAATTGCAATCTACTTGCATAAGAGATAAACCAAATTGTCCCAAAAGCTATTTGACCTACAAATTTTGGGAAAGAGGAAGATAATGAAAATTAGTAAAATTTGAAGAAATAATAGGGATTCCAAAGTTTGAAGGAAAAAATTGTTCAGTTAAACACAAAATAAAAATAATCGTTCAATAAAAAACATGAAATTAAAAACATCTAATTTGATTATAATTCTCTTTTTATATTATTCTACTGCTTCTGTTGCTGTATAAACAAACATCAAATCTCTTCAATTTCTTGATAAACTATTTGATGTACGAATATAATTGAAAGCAAAGTTGGAAAGGAATACTTCACCATGAGCTATTTTAAAGTTTCTATTATCCTGAAAACAAAGTATCGATTTAGAAGCTTCAATGTCAAGAATATTCATGACAGATTCAAATGCACATAGATATAAGGAATATAATGTTGCCTATAAACGAAATAAATAAAAACAAGTCCTATTCATGGTAATTTTAGCTCTAGATTGTTGGGAATGTCAGATGATCCCTCGTTCCATTATAAGCTAAATTTGACTCCAATGTGTTGGTAAAATTCTCAGAAAGGACGTTGACGTCCAACAGGAGAAAGTCGACGCGCTGTCGATGAGAGTGAGAATATCAGCAGGGAGAAGCAGTGCGGACATTGTTTTGTTTAAAATAAGTGGAAGAAGAAAAAAGAAAAAATTGGCAAAAGCAATGGCAATAACAACTATGCACAATCGTATTCAATATCACGCCCATATAATCCAACTACGAGAATTCAAAGTCACAGTGAACGGATGTACATAAAACTAGAAAAATATAAAAGGGAATTTTGATGCTGACAACTTATGAGGCTTTGATATGAATATGGTATGTGAAAGTGGGCAAGGGATCACTTGTACAGTTTAGCTTAGCCTGTTTCAAGTCTATCTCACTCATTTTTATCTACATATTTATGTACATCTTATGTGATAAAAATCAACAAATCAGGTTGAAATAAGGTCAATAGGTCATGCGACAGAAAATCTGTTACCGTGAAAGTGAAACCAAAGACAAAAACAGATAATAATAAAGCTGCTTCTTCTGTTACATATTCTTGTCATGTCTGGTTTGATCCTTTTGCTCAGTCCCTATACCTGTACCCTCCCTTTTCCATTTCTTACCCAACCCAAACATTCCTTTAAAAGACACACTTGTCTTAATTCACTCCTCTCCTCCTCTGTAATAAGTGAGTAACCAAACAACCGCTCTCTTCCTCCACGCTAGACATGTCCCTCAGGCGTCGAGGCACTCAGCTACTTCATTTATAGACAAAAGAAAAAGAAAGAGAGATACAGAGACCTGAGTTTTTTCAGCAATCTTCCTCTATACATATATATGCGTGAAGGATAGATGAGGAAGCGTTGGTGCTTGCAAGTATATGTGAGTGAAAAAGTGGGAAGAGAAGCTTGATGTTGTTGTTGAAGCATAAACCTCGTAGTTTCTAGTAGCTTTCTGAGTTTAAGGCAACGGGACGAGTGTGGGCCGCGCACCCACAAGACGGTATTCCATCTAAAGCTAATATTCCTTAGGTACTGCTGATTACTGTACATGTAATCCCTCTTCTTCTTCTGCAATATTTCCTTTTTAACTTCTATCTATTGGGACTTGGTACACTTTTAACATTTAACAGCTTCTAAGTCATTTCTTTTGGCAAAGATTTGACATTATTTTATTTTTTTATTTTGGTTGGGGTTCTGTGATCATCTCAGGAAGGGAAGAGATGATGGCGGTGACTTCAACCTGCAAGGATGGGGGGAGCAAGATGGCGGCGGCCATGGATAACGGCAAGTACGTGAGGTATACACCAGAGCAAGTGGAAGCTCTGGAGAGGCTTTACCATGAATGTCCAAAGCCAAGCTCCATGCGCCGTCAACAGCTGATCAGGGAGTGCCCTATTCTCTCCAACATCGAACCCAAGCAGATCAAAGTCTGGTTCCAGAATAGAAGGTAATGATTTGTGTCTGAGTTATATATATATATAGGGAAGATCCAAACAGGTATGTATATTGAAACTTGAGTTGGCATTTCATGTTTTCAACATCTGTGGTCGAGATCTCTTGGAAAGCTTTATTTTCCAGTAATACTGAGTTTGGACTTTGTACAGATGTAGAGAGAAGCAGCGGAAAGAGGCATCGCGTCTTCAAGCTGTAAATAGAAAGTTGACGGCAATGAATAAATTGCTAATGGAGGAAAATGATAGATTGCAGAAACAGGTCTCGCAGTTGGTCTACGAGAATAGTTATTTCCGCCAACAGACACAAACTGTAAATATCTCTTCTCTGTCTCAAAACAGCTGCAACTTCCTTATTAAAATCTAACGAAAAGGAGAAGTCTGTTTTCAATCAAACATATAAGAGAGCTTTGATTTGTGTCACAATTCTAAAAATGTGCGAGAGATTTCTTATTGTTTTTCGGCGAATTTGTCTTTGCAGGCGGCCCTTGCCACCACAGATACAAGTTGTGAATCGGTGGTGACGAGTGGTCAGCACCATCTGACTCCTCAGCATCCGCCAAGGGATGCTAGCCCTGCTGGGTTAGTGGAATCTTTTTTTGGCTTGTTTGGTCCTTTTCTGCTCTCCGTTTCTTTTAATGTCTCATTTAGATAGTGCTTTTGTATGGTCTCTAGACTTTTGTCCATTGCAGAGGAGACTTTAACAGAGTTTCTTTCAAAGGCTACTGGAACTGCTGTGGAGTGGGTCCAAATGCCTGGGATGAAGGTTACTGCTCACTTCACCCCCTCATTATTTATTTTCTTGAAAAAAAGACTTCTCTCTGTTATTTGTCATTATCTAGGAAAACCAGAAAAAAGAAAAATAATCAAAACACCTTGCTAGCTAACTTCTAAGCAAAGTCTAAATCACATCGTACATTTCTCTTGGTGTTTTAGAGATGCCACTATCCCATTCTTTTGCATGCCAAGATATCCTTTTCTTTTTCGTCCACTTGTCTTGGTAAAATCATGCTTTTGTTTTTTAAAAATATTTCTTCATTTCAGCGGCTTTTTTAACAAACTGAAAACAATGTCTAACAATGAAACACAATAGTTCTCGTATAACGTTCATTAAAACACAACGCAGCTTAGTCATGGTTAATCTTTTCTTTTCACCTTTGTTTTGCCCAAAAAGAATTATCTTTTCAAGGAACATGGTAAAGGGTATCTATTCCTCGTTTACTCAAGACAGTTGAAATTGAGTTACAAATTAATGACTATTGTTTCTCGCTCTTTCTTATCCATAGTGACACAATTTTATAGTCTTACGTGATCTGACTTTTCCTTACCTGTGCAGCCTGGTCCGGATTCCATTGGAATCGTTGCTATTTCTCATGGTTGCACTGGTGTTGCAGCACGTGCATGCGGTCTTGTGGGTCTAGATCCTACAAGAGTAAGTCATTTTCCTGCTTGGTATTGAAGGATCTCATTCCTGAATATGGCTTCTAGTGTTAGAATGATCTTGATAATGTATCCTACAGGTTGCAGAGATCCTCAAAGATCGACCATCATGGTTTCGTGATTGCCGAGGCGTGGATGTTTTGAACGCGATGTCCACAGGAAATGGTGGAACTATTGAATTGCTCTACATGCAGGTAGGTTTTAGAGCTTCTGTTTCTGTATTAGAATTGATATTATGTCATTTGCCAATGATTATTTATGCCTTTTGGTTCAGCTTTATGCACCTACAACCTTGGCACCAGCTCGTGACTTCTGGTTATTGCGCTACACCTCTGTTTTGGAGGATGGCAGTCTTGTGGTAAGTAATTTTGTCACAGCACCTTTTTCACTTTTTCTGCTTTGAGTCTTATAGTTGAAGGGCTAGTGCTCTTCTTTTTCACCTAGCCTTGCTAAGTCAGGGTCTTAATCGGACTGCTAATTAGGTCTGCGAGAGATCGCTTAATAATACTCAGAATGGTCCAAGTATGCCACCAACGCAGCATTTTGTGCGGGCAGAAATGCTACCAAGTGGATACCTTATAAGACCTTGCGAAGGAGGGGGATCCATTATTCATATAGTGGATCACATGGACTTGGAGGTATGCCAATTTCTGTTCTGCAATTTGCCAAGCATGTTCTTGGTGTTGCTTGGAGAACTAACTGTTAAGCATGCCTGTTACTTGAATGTAGCCTTGGAGTGTACCTGAGGTGTTGCGTCCGCTTTATGAGTCATCAACATTGCTTGCTCAGAAAACAACACTGGCGGTATGCTTGTTCTTCATCTGCATTTTTGGAAGCAATATGCATCCAAGATTTTATGGTTCAAAAGACAATTGGCATAACTTGCATGGTTCAATTGGCATAACTTGCATGGTTCATTTGTTCTAACACGGGTGATATAAACCTGTCACTATCTAAGCTATTAACCAACAAGATAGAGGGATAAAGTGGTATGCAAAATTATTGGCCTCTGATGTACTTTGCACGCAATGTAGGCTTTACGCCATCTGAGGCAGATTACTCAGGAAGTTTTTCAGCCAAATGTCACTGGTTGGGGGAGAAGACCTGCAGCTCTACGTGCATTGAGTCAGAGACTAAGCAAGTAAATATCTTGGAGATGTGGTTACATATAGCATGAATATGGTGATATTTCGGCATCTGACAAGCATTATTTGCAGGGGCTTCAATGAAGCCGTTAATGGCTTTACTGATGAGGGATGGTCTATGCTGGAAAATGATGGCGTTGATGATGTCACTGTCCTTGTAAACTCATCACCAAACAAAATGATGGGTTTAAACATTTCTTATGCCGGTGGATTCCCTTCTATGAATAATGCAGTGCTATGTGCAAAAGCATCCATGTTACTACAGGTAAGAATTTCAATATTTTTGCACATGCCAACAAATGGAGGAATTTGTAGGTATGACATAGCTATCCTACAAACGTTTTGATGCTGAGTATACATGTTTAACAGTTTGCAAGTCCTATGCTACGTTGTGTGTATAAACTTCCTTTTCGGTCAATGTTCTTAATCATACATGAAATTAATTTGAGCTCCGTGAAACACAGAGATAGTTGAAAATCAAGTCTAAGTTATTGTTCTGGATTCTGTATATCTGGCCTACAAATGAACAATTGCAATGTGATTGAATTTAAAAGTATTGAGTTATAAATTCCTAAGGTCAAAGTCAAAAAATCTGTAATTTTGAGTTCATGTTAATTGTACAATGACGCAAATACAAAGAAATCCTTTGCAAGTTTCATGTGACTAAGCCATCAAAGATGCCATTGTCCGTTCAGCTTATGAACACACACAGAGTCCATATGTAATGTAAATTTTTTGATGTTCATGAAGCAAAGCATGTCCAAGTCCTCCCTTGGGGTACTTTTGCTTTCTATGCATTTAATTTACTCTATGCTTGCCTCAAGCACATGGGTTTTCCTTTTTTTTTTTGTAGAATGTGCCGCCGGCAGTACTTCTCAGGTTCCTGCGCGAACATCGGTCAGAATGGTCGGATAGTGGTATTGATGCTTATGCAGCTGCTTCTGTTAGAGCAGGTCCTTGTAGCTTGCCAGTATCTCGGGCTGGAAATTTTGGGGGTCAGGTTATTCTTCCCCTGGCTCACACAATTGAACATGAAGAGGTTAGTTGTTTAGTTCTGAATTCTGGTCACCATGTTTTTGTCATTCCTTTGCAGAAGTTTATTGGAGATGTCCTTGCAATTTGCTATAAATGCATGACTTTTGACAAGATATGATTGTTCATTACCAGCTTATGGAGGTCATTAAGCTTGAAAATATGGGCTATCGAGAAGATATGATTGTCCCGAGTGACATATTCCTCTTACAAGTAAGAGTTCTTTTTTCCCTTTATTATATTTTGATTAAACTTTGCACTAGGCAACTTTCTATTTATTTTAAGTGGTTAATAACGTTGTTTCCTTACCAGTTTCTGATATTCCAATTATCATTGACTCTCAGCTTTGTAGCGGAGTGGATGAAAATGCTGTTGGTACATCTGCGGAGCTCATTTTTGCACCTATTGACGCCTCCTTTTCTGACGATTCACCTATAATTCCTTCTGGTTTCCGTATCATTCCTCTTGATTCTAGAACTGTAAGCATTAATGGTCTAAGTACCATAAAGCTTCTTACATATCTTAGTTATTAATATTTCTTCTTCTCTGTAAAACTGTATGTTGGGTCTCTGAATTTTCCAACATTAATTAATGCAGGATACTCCTAGTCCAAACCGAACACTTGATCTAGCCTCTTCTCTTGATGTTGGACCTACTGGCAGCAAAGCATCTGATGATAATTCAACGGCTAAATCTAGATCAGTGATGACTATAGCATTCCAATTTGCATTTGAGATGCACCTTCAAGAAAATGTGGCATCCATGGCTCGGCAGTATGTTCGTAGTGTCATAGCCTCCGTTCAGAGGGTGGCATTGGCACTCTCCCCTTCTCGTATTGGTTCTAGTATTGGTTTTCATTCAACACCTGGCACTCCTGAAGCACAAATACTCGCTCGTTGGATATGTCAAAGCTACAGGTATATACCGGTTTTATTCCTTCTCTTGGCAGCGTGCACTCATTATTTCTTGGAAAATGACAAGGAAAAGAAAATGATAATAATTTCTTGTAAAATGTCAAGGAAAAGTAACGTTCATTGCCGAAAGTAATTTGAATGCTTGAACTTCTTTGTAGGTGTTGTCTAGGTGCTGAACTAATCAAAACCGAAGGAACTGAGTCCATCCTCAAAACTCTTTGGGATCACTCTGATGCAGTTATGTGCTGCTCTTTGAAGGTATTTGGGGAGTAGTTTCATGCTTTGGATGTACATGGTTTATATTTCTAGATATTCCTTAGTCTATTGGGTGATGTAAATTGTTTTGTTCGAGTTGTTATGATCTTGGTCTGGATTAAGAGAAGAACCAAACCAAACCAAACATACCCAAATTCCCGCCTAAGTAGGGTATGGGGAGGGTAAGATGTACGCAGTCATGCCCGCATTTCCGATGGAGATATTGAGACTGTTTCCTTATAGACCCCTGGCTAAGATAAGAGCAAAAACAAATAACAACAAACAAACCAACACTGGATTAAGAGAAGACATTGAAATAAAATATTTGTAGCTTTTTAAGCAGTTGGACGTTTCCAACAAAATAATTATGGTAGATTTTGAAGGATGGTCCACATGTTAATAATAAAATTATCTCCCCATTTTCCTAAAGCTTGGCTCCTGACAGTTGTATGCATTGTTCTTTAATTTCGTCCACTTGTGTGATTGTATCTTTGTTTGTTCTCAGATATCTCTGCTTTTTAAATTCTGCCTTTATTGCTTCATGGCATTTTCGTCATAATTTCTTACTGCATTTTCATCATAATTTCTTGTAATGATCTATACAGGCTCTGCCAGTTTTCACATTTGCAAACCAGGCCGGACTTGACATGCTGGAGACAACTTTTGTTGCACTTCAAGACATCACCCTGGAGAAGATTTTTGATGATAATGGAAGGAAGACTTTGTGCTCAGAATTCCCTCAGATAATGCAGCAGGTATGGTCTGTTGCAACTAATGATTGGGAATTTGAATCTATCAGTTAAGATTCTCCAACACACTGGAGAAATATCTTAAAGAAATATAGAGAAACATATCCTTACTTGACAAACAAATTAGTTTTACATCGTCTCGATGTTGTTTGTTCATGTTTCTTTTCCTGAAAATTTGCATATATTTGCTTTAAATGTTAATAAACAACTGAAACTATGAAGAGAATTGGGACAGATGTTCGTCAGAGCAGTTTAAAAGCTTTTCCTATTTTATCCTGGATAATTGAGTTCCATTAGATTTTGAAGACTTCTTGGCAAGGGGACTCACTTTTGGAGCTCATATTGCCTACAAAAAAGTTGTAGATTATGATTTCATCTGTCTCATGTTAATGGTTTTGATTGATTTTGGATAAAAAGATCAAAGTTGATCTTGAGGGTTAATCTATCCCCTTAGCAGAAGTTTATGCAGACGTGCAGAAGCTTTACTGCCTCTACTAAAAGTAATCTCCCGCATAGACTGTTGGCAGAAAAATTTCTTGTCAAGTTTCTGAACTAGTCGGAGAAATTACTAATGATTTTGCTGGTCGATTACTAGTAAAGAATTGTTACCGCATAAAGCTTCACCTTGTTTAGTCTCAGAAAACTGTAATTTTATGTTGGCAGGGGTTTATGTGCCTTCAGGGTGGTATCTGCTTGTCAAGTATGGGAAGGCCAATATCGTACGAAAGAGCAGTTGCATGGAAAGTTTTGAACGAAGAGGATGCAGCTTACTGCATTTGCTTCATGTTCATCAACTGGACTTTTGTATGACAGAAAACATTGAGACCAACATTCACTGCCTTTATCATGTCTACAACTTGATATAATAGTGTCCTTGAATGTTTAGGGGAGGTTTCATGTTAAGTGGCCCATTTCTCTTTTAAGCTTTATTTATAAACCCGTCTCCCCCTTTCTCCATGCATGCCTTTTGTTCCAAGTTCTTGATAATCTTACAGGTCACATCACCGTTCTCTATGTCCATGCTGCCTCTCTATAAGAATAGGTTTCGTTTACAAACATGGCCTGCCTAGAATTTCCTTTCCAACTTTCTCTCATGGCCTTTTGGTTGAGAACTGCTTCAATACTTTCTACTACTATTTTATTTATCCTCCAATCCGTACTTTTATTTCTGCTTTTTTCATATGCCGACCTTGCTTCTATTATTCGTAGGAGATTGGGGCCCAATCAACTGCATAAAGCCGGAGAATTCAACCATCCTAATTGTAATACAAGAATGCACAACTCCTAGAACGTCATCCTAGGGTACCCAAATCGGGTAAATTATCCAAATTGATAGCAGTTTCAATCGTAGCAAGAGCTTTAAGAAATAGTTGTTCAATGTTGTAATACTTAATTTGTCTTGAATATAATTCGATCTACAAAAGAACAAATAGTTGCATAAACTAAAACTTTAGATATTTTATAATTATTTTAAATCCTATCTTAAGGTTGAGTGATGGGTACTCTAGGTTGGTTTTTATTAAAATTATAAACCGAGTCATGGTTCTTTATTTCAAGTCAGATTAAATCCTATAAATATTTAAATTAAGTTATGCCAATTTAATTGAATTGAGCAGTTTGAAATGTTGTAAAAATTTTAAAATTTAATAACTCGTAAAATTAAGTAAAATAAATATTTTTAACATTTGGCATGGTAAAATAAATTTAATGTTGGCCGCAAAACAAATCAAACCAAAAGTTTTAAATATAAGAATGAAAAAGGGTTTTATATTACATTGAAAACAATAATTTAGTTGACTTTATTTTGACAAAAAAAATTAAAACATAAGATTATAATATTAGAAAACTAGTAAACTAAAAACCAATGTTATCTGAAGTAAAATTAGGTTAGTATCAATAAAAAAGTAAAAAAAAACTACATAATTTTCTATTTGTAAAAGAAAAAAGATTAATAGAATAAAAAGAAAAATATAGAGTTATTTATTTGAAATATAGGATTATCGTGGATTATCTTGAACAAAAGTATTCTTACAATCTAGCTTGCTTTTTTTCATAATAAAAACTTATTTAAGAAAAATTAAAATAATAATAAATTAATAATCCTAAAAACTAAATAAATGTTAACTTCTAATGATATAATTTTTGTTTATTTTTGGGTTGGGTTATACTAAAACTAAAATCAATTAAAATATTATTTTTTTTAAAATTTGAAAATTAAACTATTTTCTATCTTTGGAAAAACATTAATTTTGTCTTGACAAGGCTACTACTAATATGGAGAGGGTTAACTATGCAACACTTTTTGTACGGATTAACAAAGATTATCAACTGCCTAATTCCATTCCCTTGCTTAGGCTAGATGAGGATAACAAGTTTATAGAGGATGTATTCCCAATTTCTTATACATGGATGTCTGAAACAAGCTAATAGAAGTAATATTGAAAACCGGCACGGAGGTTTTTGAAAACTGGTGATTATACAGAACTCATCTAATTGGATTATGATTTGGATCCATTATTAAGGATGTTGCTTAAACAAACATTGAGCCTAAAATAAGTATAAAGGTTTTTCCCATAAACTCTATCAAATTGCCTAGATCAAGATCCTCCCTTTAATAAGGATTATTCTGGAGCTAGAGGATATGATGAAGAAGTCAATAGAGCCATCATAAGCATACATATGGAATAACAATCTACATTACCAAAGGCAAAAGTTGATTATATGAATAAAGATCTTGAAACCTTGGAGAACAATCTCTTAAGCAATTCAAATATTACCCCTAAGAAGATGGAAATAGATGGAAGCTTCAAAAGAGTTACTCACAGGAGTTCAAAGAGGAAGAATAAATTCCCAATAACCTCTTCCAAATGACAATCATTACTTGGAATATCAGAGGGCCTAATAGCCTTAATAAAGAGCAAATTCTTTTTTACTATATCCAAAATACTAACCCCTTTCTTATAGGGCTTTTAAAGATCAAGATTAAGGAGAATAGTGGCAAATATCTGTCTTTCTTGAAAAGGGCATTGGAAAATTATCACCAAATACTCTTGCCACTACAATGGAAGGGTAATGGTAGCATATGGCATGATAAAATAAAAGTCACTCAATAAATTATTGGTGAAAAGTTCATTCATTTACACTTAAGGATTAAATAAATGATGATTAGTCTGCCTGTCACTTTTGTTTATGCCTTTAACTTAGCTTTCCAAAGAACCCCTTTGTGGAATAAATTGAAAGACATTAGTGACATAATGACTAAGCCTTAGCATATCGCTGGCGACTTCAACATCTTGCTATAATATTATAAAGCTAAGGGAAATACAAACCTAAGATATTACATAGAATATTTCCATAATTGTGTGAATAACATGCAAGTTATTGACCTGAGGATGGATGGAAACTACTATCGTTGGAATAATAAATAGAAAGGGCATTAGTTCTTAAGGGAAAAAAAATAGTCAAGGCATTGGTGAATGTACAATGGTTATCTGATTTCCAGAGAGAAGAGCTATATACAAAAATCCTATTCTATCTGACCATACTCCTATCTTGATATAGAAAATTTTTAACATTTAAAAGAGAAAATATCCATTCATGTTTAAAAATTATTTAGTAAACTTATCCTTCGAAAAAAAACTATTTAATAAATCTGGAAGGATTTGAGGATGCTATTCTCAAAGGGCGTAAGTCAATTTTCAAAGACATTAAATGTAAATTTATATAAGGAAGTTGTAGTAAGTCAAGTACGAGCTGAAATTCTTGGGGCTTAAAGTTAACTTTCAAGGACATAAAATGTACATTTGTACGAGGAAGTAGTAGCAAGTTAAGCAAGAGCTAAAATCCTTTAATAGGAAAAGATTCAACAATACTCAATTGACAGTGAAAGAGGATAAGGAGGAACTAGAAAGAATTCAAAACTCCCTATATATCTCCCACAATGATGGCACACTACTAAACAAAGACAAGAATGCTTATAGGGAATTTAAACAAGCAATTGAGGTAAACTTCTCACTTTTCAAGAAATGTTCAAAAGTGTTGTGGTTGAAAGAGGGAGATAGAAATTCAACTTTTTTTTCCCATAATTTTGTACTAGTAAGGAATATACAAATAAAATAACCTTTATATATGATTAATATGGAAGAGAGTTTAGTACAAAGGATGAAATTCTAAAGGCAGTTCACTCCTTCTATAATTCCATTGGTGTTCCAACTAGCGTTACCTCTTCTGTGGAAGTATTAAAATCAGTCTTGAAAGACCATATCATTATCCAACAAGCTGATAACATTATAAGGCCTTTCAATCCTAATGAAGTGGAAGTTACCATGCCTTCTTTAAACCCAAATAAGACACCTGGACCAAATGGTCTAAATGCTTATTTCTTCAACCAAACATAGTAGCACACTATGGAACTTGTGACAGAGGTAGTGCTTGAATTCTTCATCCAAAGGAAAATGTTGAAGGAATTTAAAAAGACCTTTGTTAGCCTAATTCATAAGGTTTAAGTCCCTAACTCCTTAAAGGATTATTGACTTATTTCCTATTGTAATACCATATATAAAGTCATTTATAAGCTTTTAGCAGACAGATTGAAAACTATCCTTGAACATCTAGCTAATTAATATTAGGGAGTGTTGTTTTGCAGACTTACAATTTATAGCCCTCAAATATCGCAAGTGCATGGGTCGTGATTTGTAGTAAGTGAAGGGTCAATCCCACTAGGAGGGTGAGCTAATCTAATCCTAGGTTATATAAGGCTAAAAAATTATTAAAATGAAAATAAAATTGAACAAGTAATTAAACATGAGAATTTGATTAGTGGGAATGTAATTCAGGAATTTAAGACAAAAGGAATTAAAATTGAGCAACAAAAAATTCACCATGGAAATTAATCAAGGAAAATGACCAGATTCTGGGAGAGGGGATTCTTTCTATCATTAATGCTAACCTAGCCATTTATGTGTTAATGAGGTGTCGGTTCTAGACTATCAAAGGGGGATCAATCTCTCTCGAGTTATAATCATGCACCCTAATTCATTAACCCTAATTAAATTGTGAAATTTATAATCTCTCAATTAACAAAAGATCCATAATTCTAATTAGATCTTAAGCCCTCTAATAAACAATCGGGGTCTCACATAAGATCTCTCTCCATATAACAACTGACTAGATTGATTATGTGGTCAATTAGATCACCTAACTCTCATTAACCCGATCTAATCATTTTTATCTAGTTCAACTTCTCGGTTTATTACTGAAATATACAAATATCACAACCAATCACAACACCCAATCACAATAACACAATAATAACTAGATTAACATTAAATCAAGGTCAAATCTCTAAGGAAAATTAAAACATCTTATTCAAACCTAAATCCATACATATATTCATATTCATCTTCATATTCAAAGAAAAGAACAACAAGATGAAAGAAATACATAATAGAATGGGGATTCAGATGCCTAGGGAGAGCAATAGCCGCGAAGACCCGCTCCTTTCTCCCCTTTCTCTTCTTCTCTCTCTCTTCTTTCTCTCTCTTTGAGGGTTTTCCAAAAGTGGCAAAAAATGAAGCTTTTTTAGGGTTACATCTCTTTCCTTTATATGGTCTTTTCAATTAGGGTAACCCTAGGATCTTTTCCGGGTTTGAAAGGTCCTAAAAGTCCCTCGAAAACTTAAAACTGGAATTATCCTCGCATTTGTCCGCATGCAGGCTGCGATTGTGGCCTTTAGTGACACCATCGTGGTAAATTATGCCACGATCGTGACCCCTCCATCATCCTTCTGTTACGATCGTGGCTAGCTCCCGAATCTTCTTCGTTTTTCACTCTTTGCCCTGAAACACTAGCAAACACATCAAGACACCTCAAAAATATAAAATTGAAGCTCAAAAGCATATTCTAACCATAAAACACTTAAAACACAAATATCTACTAACTAACACAATTCTAACCTACTCACTCTAAACAATCAAATTAACAACTAAATACAAACTAAAATACCCATAAAAATATGATGAAATCTACATCTACCAACATCCCCACACTTTAACGTTTGCTTGTCCTTAAGCAAACAAAACAACAAATAAAAACAAAACACAAAACATGCATATACAATAATGAGAAAATGACTTTAACTTCATAAAACAAATTTAACTATAAACACAATCCTTCAAGTTGTTTTAACTTACTAACTTACGAAACCTGAGTCTAAATACCTTGGACTAAATATTCAACTAATCCAGACCTTAATGTTACGTTTAGTCACCCCTATCACTTGCTCACACACATTGATAATTATTCAGTCAATAAAAAATGTAACTATCCCTAAGTATGTTTTCATGAAAATTCAAGTTGTTCACCAAGATTGGTAGATTTTATTTGACAAAACATTGTTTTTGTTAATTTTGGTTGACATGAACCTAACCTTTTACTTGAAGGCAAACATTTATGATAAATGTCGATCCAGTTACTCAACTAGGTCATGTTTTTATTAAGTGGCTCGGTTGGAATGTCATTATAGCCTTTTGATGCAAAGGGACATATTTGTGATGTGTGTCGATCCGGTTACTCAGCTATATCACATTCTCAACTGCTCTATTCATAACTCGAAGGTCAGTGGAATAGTTATTTGCTTATGATTTATAGACACAATTTTTTTATATTATTCTTATTATCTACCTCATTTATTTAGCTAATAATTCTCATGAAAAGGTACTAACGAAGCTACTTATTTGATTGACCTAAAATTATAAATGAATGTGACAAATTCCTAGGGTGAATAAACTAACATCATATCCTAATTACAAGTATATTTAACCAATGTAACCTAGGTCTCTAATTTCACAAGCTAATAAATCTTCATAATCTAAAAGACTATTTTCAAGGTTAAATTGATTCTGTTAAGTCCTAGCCATTGACACATTCACATAAATCACATAATGCACCCTAAAATAAACTAACATGCAAAATTCACATTCAAAATAAAAGCATACATGCACACAACGTTGCCCTCCCTCAATGTGAGAAGAACAACTAAAAACATATAAGGTGGGAATAAACATAACATAAAATAACATGAAAACATAAGAACAACATAAAGAAAAAATGGAAAATAGAAAGGGTTAGAATGCTTTGAGCTTGCTTTCTTATATTATACTTGATTCAAAGAAAGAAAGAGCGTTCGTAATCCTCAACCATTCCAAATCATGAAAACTTATTTGTTCAAATTTAAAACAAATCTAACTACATAAAATTTAAATCTAACAACTAAACGTGCTAATTTAGGGTCATTAGCTTGACCTCGCATCCTTGAAAGCTCAACCTGGATCAATTATGAGTGGCTTACTTCCACCCTTCTCATTCAACATCAATTTTGTAGCCTGTGAGTAAGCTACAAATTGTAAGATAATGAAAAGGACATAATCTATCAAAGTAAGGAAACATAATAAGCTTAGTAATCTCCTTTTCAGTGATAATCTGTTAGCAAAATAGGGAATAACGAAACTCCCTAAATCTTCCATCAAATCCAACAGTTTTTTCTATAAGAAGGTGAACTATTCGCTTTCTTCCTTAATCACCTTCGTCTCCTTTGCTTCTTTCGCTTTGCGAACAGAGACATCTATATCTTTTTGAACCTCTACCATCGTTTTCATCTATTCGTCCTGCTCTTGCTCCTTTAAAGATGCGACTACATCAATTTGCATGAATGATATGCTTAATAGGTAAGAGGGAGGAGGAACATAAGAAGGGTCCTCATTATTTTCTTCATCATTTTAAAGCTTTTCTTGGTCCTCTACAAGGTGAGTTTCTACTTGGTTTTCTAGTGGTTCTTCTAGCTTTTTTCCACTCCCAATTGTGATAGCCTTAACTTGCTCTTTTGGATATACTTCCATGTAGCTCGAAAGACTTCCCACACTTCTTATAGATAAAGGGTTGGAAAGCTGTTCCACTTGAACCTCCAGGTAGAGGATGGACGAGGCATGAGTCCTTATTACTTGGGCGATTTGCCCTTCTAATTTCTTCTGGGCCTCATCCATACTTACGAACTTGTCTATGATCTTTTCTAGTTTGGAATTATATTCATTTTATTCATCCTGTTGAAATCTATGTGATTCTTGATTTCTAAACTAAATCTCAGTGTTTTTAGACCAATGAAAATTTAGGTGGTTCTGCCACCCCGAATTATATGTGTTTGAATAAAGATTGCTATATCCCGACCAAATTGTGCTCCGTTAAAGTTGAATTGCTCCATGTTGCTGTTTTCCCCAAGGAAGCAATCAGCTGTGATATGGCCCTTTTGTCCGCATAAATTACATTCGTGTTGCATTGCTTTGAATGGAGAGGAAGAAGTAGCTTTTAGGCTATTCAGTTGCTTGGTTAGGTTGTCGATCTCATCCTACAATGTTGTCACTGAATTTACAACAATCTTTCCTTTTGGATCCTGAAAGGCTGGTTGTTGCCTACTTCGTTTTGATGTCCAAAGATAACTATTGTACACCATCTCTTCTAATAGATCGTGTGCTACTTTAACTGTTTTCCTCATGAATGATCCTCCAGCAGCTGCATCTATAGCGCCCCTCGTGGGTGGATTTACTCCATTATAGAAGGTTTGTAAAAGGAATTCATTGGGTAGGTTATGCTGAGGACAACTCCTTTGTAACTCCTTATACCGCTCTCACGCTTCATATAAAGACTCCTCGTCATTTTTCTCGAAATTGATAATTTCCTTTATTAGTCTTGTTGTCTTGTTTAGAGGAAAGTACTTATTTAGAAAAGCTCGCACCAGCTGCTCCCAAGTTGTAACGTTGTTTGGGTTGAGAGAATTCAACCACGCCTTGGCTCTATCGCTGAGTGTAAAGAGAAAGAGCCTTATCCTAACAACATCTTTTAGCATCCAAATATATCAAAAGGTGTCACAAATCTCTAAGAAATTGGCCAAATAAGCATTAGGGTCCTCATTGGCTAACCCATAGAATTGCAAGTTGGTTCGCAACATGTTTAGCAGTAATGGTTTGATCTCGAACATACTCGCTTGTACTGGTGGTAGTGTAATCTGTTGATGATAAACATTGGGCTCTGCGCCTCATGAAGTCTATAAGGATCCATCGCTCTTCATGATGTATTTCCTCCACCATTGTTCTTTCCATCTCTTCTTATCGTTCAACTCTTGAGATTCCCTATTCTTACCTTGGGATGTCTGAATTGATGTGTCTTATGTCTTGCATACAAACTTCCATCTTTTTTATAATTTCTTAATCCTTAGACTAAAAGAATCAGACTAATCCTACACTTCCTCAACAATGGTATCAAAAACTTGTTGTATGTTTTATAAGCTAACAATTTATAGCCCTCAAATACCACAAGTGTATGGGTCGTGGTTTGTAGTATGTGAAGGGTCGATCCCACGTAGAGGGTGAACTAATCTAATCCTAGGTTATCTAAGGCTAGAAAATTATTAAAATGAAAATAAAATTGAACAAGAAATTAAACACGAGAATTTGATTAGTGGGAATGTAATTCAGGAATTTAAGATAAAAGGAATTAAATTTGAGCAACACAAAATTCACTATAGAAATCAGTCAAGGAAAATTACCAGATTTTAGGAGAGGGGATTCTTCCTATCATTAATGCTAACCTAGCCATTTATGTGTTAATAAGGTGTTGGTTCTAGACTATCAAATGGGGGATCACTCTCTCTCTAGTTATAATCACACACCCTATTCATTAACCCTAATTAAATTGTGGAATTTGTAATATCTCAATTAACAAAAGACCCATTGATGCGGAACCTCAAAGCTAAAGAACCCGAAACCCCTTAAACGCACACTTTAGATAGAATATGAACAAGACAAAATCCCTAACCCTAATGAACGTCCAATCAATTATATGAAAGGAAACACATATAATAAGGTTCATTTGAAAACAAGAGTAGAAATTCTCCACGTGTTTACCATGATAAGAACTATATCCTTGATGCAATAGAAGAAGACAAGAAATCCTCCCTTATAGAATTTGTTATTGAACCAATCTAACCCTAAATAATGTTTATTATGATGTATTTATACCTCTTGAAAAGAAAGAAACCCTAATTACTTAAAAGGCCTTTAAACATGGGCGTTTCACCAAAATATTTAAAGTCCAAACTAATATTTCTAAAATACAACCCATTAAACTTAAAAGTTTTAAACAAGCCCAAGACACAAGTAGTGGGCTGTCAAAAATTATGTTTCTAACGTAAAATAATTAATTAAATAAGAAGGAAAGTCTTCTTGCTCATTCTGCTCAACTTGATTAGTTATCTTGTCATTAACCCTTATTGTCTCTTGAGTTCCATGCCATCTACAATTCAACCCATATAGGATTAAAGCACTTCTTTGAACTTCTTAGCATTTTTTTTGGTCCCTCCAACATTACTAGCTCATCTTTGGTGCTATTTTGCTTACAAAGTCCCACGGTCGTGCTCACATCACCCATAATTCTAATTAGATCTTAAGCCTTCTAATAAACAATCGAGTCTTACACAAGATCTCTCTCTATATAATAACCGACTAGATTGATTGCGAGGTCAATTAGATCTCCTAACTCTCATTAACCCGATCTAATCATTTTTATCCAGTTCACCCTCTCAGGTTATTACCAAAATATGCAAATACCATAATCAATCACAACACCCAATCACAATGACACAATAATAAACTAGATTAACATTAAATCAAGGTAAAATCCTGAAGGAAAGTTAAAACATCTTAATCAAACCTAAATCCATACATATATTCATATTCATCTTCATATTCAAAGAAAAGAACAATAAGATGAAAGAAATACACAATAGAATGGAGATCTGCACACCTCGGGAGAGTAACAATCGCGAAGACCCTCTCCTTTCTCCTCTTTCTCTCTCCTTGAGGGTTTTCCAAAAATGCAAAAAATGAAGCTTTTTTAAGGTTACACATCTTTCCTTTATATAGTCTTTTCAATTAGGGTAACCCTAGGGTCTTTTTTGGATCCGAAAGATCTAAAAAGTCCTTCGAAAACTTAAAACCGGAAGCATCCACAAGTTTGTCCGCACGTATGCCATAATCGTGGCACCTTTATCATCCTTCTGTCATGATTGTGGCCCTGGGTTAGCTCCCAGGTCTTATCTGAATCTTCTCTATATTCCACTATTAGCCCTGAAACACTAGCAAACATATCAAGGCATCTCAAAAATATAAAATTGAAGCTCAAAAGCATGTTCTAACCCATAAAACGCTTAAAACACAAATATCTACTAACTAACACAATTCTAACCTAAAATCATACTAAACAATCAAATTAACAACTAAATACAAACTAAACCATATAAGGTAGATCGATTTATGATAATATATTTCTTGTTTAGGAGTTCTTCAAGAATTAGAATAGGAACTCTTAAGTAAAGATTATGTTAATAAGGTCGACTTTTATAAGGCATTTTGGTTTGTGTTTAATACACTGTAAGCTTTGTGATTTTTTTTCCAAGTTTAATAAAACAACTTATTTAATAAAGATCTCACAAACCTTATAAATGTAGTTAGAGGCCTGAGGCTAGGGAATCCTTTTTCTCCTTACCTGTTCACCTTGAGTATGGAAATACTAATAAGACTTGTTGCAGTGGTAATTAGATTGGAAAAGAACTTCAAGTATCCCTCTAACTGTAAGATCATACAAATTACAAATCTCTCTTTTTTAGATGATCTAATCATCTTCTTTAATGTTGACCCTAACTTAATAAGTGAATTTATGACTTCTTTAAACACATTCAAGTCTATTTCTTGACTTTCTATCAACTTAGACAAAAGCCAACTCTACATTACCTTAGGAGCTAGCTCAATCACAAATAGAATGAATCACAAGGATGGGAGGTTCTAAACCCTCTCTTACTTACCTTGGCATACCAATTTCAACCAAAAGATCAACTTTCATTGATTTAGACATTAATTGAGAAAATTGGTGCAGCAAAAGTCTTTCTTTAGCTAGAAGAGTCTAATTGGCGAACTCTATCCTTAATTTTATCCATGTATTTTGGTCCTCATATGTTTGATACCCCAAATTTATCAACAAGACTGTTGAATAGATTATAAGAAAGTTTATATAGTTTGGTAATAATACAGGCTCTTACTTAGCCAGCTGAACTAAAATATCTATGCTTACTTAAAGATAAGGGAGGACTAGGAATCTTATTGATCAAGATCACTAACCCAGTTTATTTTATTAAGAAAATATAGAGAATTCTTAAGGAACCTAACTCACTTTGGATCAAGTGTGTTCAATCCTTCTTTATAAAAGGCCACAATTTATAGCTTATGAAACCAAAGAGCAATATATCATAGTCAATATACAACATCCTAAAACACATATAAACAATTAGATTGGATTTTTATTAGGAGATTAGGGATGGAATAACTACCTCTTTTCTGATATGATAACTAGTAAAGGGCAAGCCTTTAAAGCAATGTTAAAGAACTCCTCCTTCACAATATGGTTGTAAATAGTGATTCAATTAACCAAGTTCTTAATACATATAGGAATCTAATCACTAGCTCCCTAACCTTACTAGGTCTGAACCTCTAGCTCAATCTAGGTCAAAATGACAACTAAATGGAAAAGAAATAGCTTTGGAATCTTTACTAATAATTCATATAGGAATCTATTAAGACCTTGTACCTTTAAAATTTCATACAATATACTGGTATGGTACCCACAAGTATGTCCCCATTCCTCATTCACATTTTGGATGGCTCTCAAAGAAACGTTAAAAGGATAAATACTTATACGAACATTGCAAATACTTGTATATTTTGTAAAAAAAACTAAAATCATTAAAGCACCTATTATTCAAATGAAAACTCTCTTCATTCATTTAGAGTAATGTCTTAAACCTGTGTAATGTAGGTTGTAATTGGCACAACCTTATAGATTGGGGTTGCAAGAACCAAAAGAATAAAGAAGTTAATTGGAAAATATTCAAGATATCAGTGAGTAGCTCTATCTATAGTTTATGGATGGAAAGGAATAGAAAATTTTCCAAAAGATTACTACTAATGAGCTAAATTGCCTTAATTCTACCATACAATTTATCAGAGAGCATAAAATGGCACAAAATCTACACTTGATTTGTAGTCATTTTTTAGTAGCATAAAAACCTTATTCCTCTTCATTTTCTCTCCTTGTAATTGCTCGTGTAAGTCATAAATGTGTGAATTTTGAAGGGACATGGGCATATGACTATTAAGGAATTACATGATTAGATATACATTCATATAAGTAACAGTGTAAGTCTTACAAGATTATGTGTCATGACCATGTAGATCTTTATGGATATGTAAAGGCATGTGAAAGATCACCAACTTACATGATTTGATCCATGGTCATGTAACTGACTGTGTAAGTTATGCATGGGTATGTCCCTAGACTGTGTGAGTTATGCATGGGTGTGCCCCTAGACTGTGTAGGTTTCTGTGAACGCTTGAACGTATTGAAATCAAAATTAGGTAGATACTGGGATATATGCGGGAGTGTGTATAACCGTGTATACCATAAACTTCTTTGAAACCTTGAAAAATATTCACTCAAAGTCATAAAATTCAAAACTCATACCATAACATAAAACTTTACACACAATCAAATGAGGATGCTCTATATCCTAACATAAAAACACCAAAATATCAATAAAATCCTATACTAACACTAAAATGGAAAACAAAATAAAATGAAAATGAAATCTATTATAATTCTTAGATTGCCTCCCAAGTAGCGCTTGTTTAATGTTATTAGTTGTATGTACCCTTCATGTTTACCATCATCTGGGTCTATAATTAATGGTTTGCTTCCACTTTTTTCTCCACATAGGGGTTTAGTAGACTGTGAATAAGCCACATGTTGTAAGGCAATAATAAAGATAAAATGCATCAAATTAATAAATCCAATTGACGCTTTTAATAACCTTTTCAATAACGAACCATTAAGAAAATAAGAAATAATAAAACTCCCAAAATCTTTAGTTTGCTTATAGGAAGTGGAAATCATCTTTACTTAACGTGATTACCAATAATTCATTAATAGTTTCCTCATTTGGCTCATCCTTCTTTTCGTCCTTAATCACCTTTGTCCACTCTTTTAATTTCGCTTCGTAGATAAAGACTTCCTCCTCTTCTTTAACCTCTATTTTCTCTATCATTTGTTCTTCTTTCTCTTTTAAAACAACATTTACCTACTCGTCTTCTTTAACTATCTTCTCTGTCATCTCTTCTACTATTGCTTCTCAAATTGCAACTTCATTCATGAAGTCGACCTTTGTCTCCTCCTCACTTTGAGACATTAATAAGCTCACATAATATGTTGAATTCAGCTTAATGTATTCAAATGAAGAAAATCACCCTTTTAATTTATAGTGGCTAGCTTCACTTTTGGCAAGGTCTTCCATTAATATATCTCTAAGACATTCTTCTTATTACTGTTAATTGAAGCGTAATCGTTCCATGCATTAGCGTAAGGGTTGCTCCATTCTGAATTATAAGTGTTCTCATATGGTGTATTATAAGGCCAGTTGCACATGTAATAATGATGCTCCCACATATAGCTTGGTTCCCGACATTCATGATTGTAATGTTTACCCATATAAATGTCACAATACAACATGGATATCAGTTAAGCTTTTAAATACATGTCACCATACCTTTCATCCCAATTTTGTGATGTTGCAATATGTGATGGCATATTATAATTTCCATGAGAATATTGTCCTCTTCATCCTTCCATTATGGTTAGCTAGCACTGTCAAGTACAGGTCGATCCCATAAGAATTGTAAGCACTAGTATTAATATTTTTCTATTATCTAATCATAGAATCAGGTTATAACTTAATTAAAAATTAAACTAAATTTAACACAATAATGAACTAGGATAAAGAAAGTACTAGATAGATGATATCAAATAAGTAGTACCTAGGTCATGAATCCCTTATGATATCTTAATCACTAACTCTTTATCATGCAATTAAATTATTAATTACTTGAAAATGGAAATTCCTATCTTATGTTAATATCTTTCTAAAGACTATTAATAACTAACCCTTGATTGATTAACTAAATTCTCTTTTTAGTTAAAACCCCTAAGATTGCATTACTCGATTAATGAATTTCACTATTAGGTTTGACCTTAATCTAGAGGATTTATGTCGACCTTTCTCTATGTTTGCATAAAATTCCTTCCAACTATAGTAGATCTATTCACACAAAAGGATTTCTTAATCTCAATTATGTGAAATCAAACATTTGACTAATATCTCGGACATATCAATTTAAGAATATAAATGCATAATTGAATCATGGAAAATGAATTAATAAAATTGCATTGAATAAAAGACTATATCATACTATTCATCCCGACTTAAGGTTCACTATACCCAGGCACTAAATTTAGTTCATAAACATAGAAAACAAATCCATCATCAATATTTAGAAAAACAAATAGAAATAACAGAATTCATAATCTATATCCCCCTTTTATCTCCAATGAAGTATTATTGAAATTTGGATCAAAGGTTGCTCTTTATCAATCATTGTGATGTAATCTTTGTATTTTTTGTCCTTAATTCAAAATTGCTTCTTTGTTCCTTTTCTGTTGTCTAATTTGTCTCCAGTCGCTTCTCCGTTTCTTTAGCCTTCAATAATTTCCTTTTATAGTAAAAACTAGAGTTTCTGGAATATACATGGTAACTTACACGTCCGTGTAAGTGACCATAGATCTCAAAATATCCTTTAAATCATGACCTTACATGGTCATAAAAGCTTACATAGACAACATACATGGTTTTGTATGTAAAATGCATGGGCGTATGTCTTCACACAGATATACACAACATCTTCAATACTTCACACATTTACAGTGACTTACACGGTCCCTATACACCATCGTGTATCTCCAAAGTTGCATCAAAGCTTCCATTTTATGCTTCGATTTCATCCAAATTCTTCTCCTTTTGGTCTATGTGGGAATTATCACCTAAAAACACACTTGTAGCAAAATAAGTACCAAAATATTAAATAATAAGCAAAACACAGTCAATATGGGTATATAAATATAATCAATTAATCATTTATCAACAACTCTTGAGTCATATATCTTATTGTTTTTTGGATGGATACTGAGGTTATTTTCAAATTCCAATCACATCTTAAGACCAGGAAAATAATATATTTACATGCCTATTTGAAATATTTATGTATTAGAGAATACCTTTTGGGTTGTACATTGCATCTGTGACATTTCAAATGTATATGATGAATATATGTAAGGATATGGTTAAAGAAATCATGGAGGAGCTTATAGATGATTTCTTTTTTTGGTAATTTATATGACCGATGCCTCTATAATATAGATCGAATACTAAAAATATGTAAGAAAAAAATAGTATTCAATGGTAGACATTCCATATGATGGTGAAAGAAGGATAGTGTTAGGGAATAAGATTTCTCAATAGGGAATTGAGGTTGATAAGTTAAAGATTGAAGCTATTAAGAAGGTACCACCAGTAAAATCAATTAAGGCAATTCAAAATTTTCTTTGATAGTTGGATTTTATAGACATTTTATTATGGTTTCTCCAAGATAACTTTCCCTTTCACCAGCCTACTTTATCATGACATGCTATTCAGCTTGTAATATGATTATTTGGATGTCTTTACTTTTCTAAAGAGAAGTTGATTAATTCCCAATCATGGTGGCACCAAATTGGAATCTTCCCTTTGAACTGATGTGTAACTATAGTCATTTTGAGTAGTGCTTGGACAAATAAATGATAAACTCTTTAATCCAATATCCTATGCCAGCAAAACTTTGACAAATGCTTAAGTAAATTATACCATTATAGAGAAAGAGTTATTGGATGTAGTTTTTTATTTGATAGATTTCGTTCTTGTCTTATATTTTCCAACACTTGAATTTAAAATAACTTTTATTTAAAAATGACACAAAATGTATATTAATTAGATAGATTATGTTATTATAGGAGTTTGATATGGATAAGAACTTAAAAACATATCATCTATCATTTTTGAGAACCTAGACAAAAAGGAACTAAACAAGGAAGATATAAACGATGCCTTCCCTCATGAGCAACTTTATTTTGTAGAGTTATATGCTTCTATCTTATGGTTTGTTGAATTTTCTAATTATGTTAGAAGTTAGAATATTTTCAAATGATCTTTCACATTATAAAAGGAAGAAATTATTTTATTTTGTGAAAATTTAAAAATACTATTAACATAAGCTTGAATCTTATACAACTAATAAATGTTTTTTTGACTATAATTATACACTCATATTTAATGTGTTTTACTCGTTATTTAATAAATTTATAGTATTTTTGGTACTTAATTTGCTTTAAGTGCATTTGTAAGTGATAATCACCTTCTTAGATCTAAAGGAGAATAATTCAGATGAAATCGTGACATGGAACAAAGATTTGAAACAACTTGGACCTACATGACTTTGTAAGTCTCTATAAATGTGTGGAGATTTAAAGAATTTTGTTTCTAGTCATGTGAAGTTACATACCCATGTATGTTGATATACACAACCGTGTATGTTGCTCGTGTAAGTCTCTGTGCCTGTATAAAATCACAATTTTAGGTATTTTTGGAGATACACGATCACCTATACAACCATGTATGTTGATCGTATATATCCCAAAAACTTTAGTTTTTACTATAAAAGAACATGAATGGAGGCAGAATAGGGAGAGGTGAGTTTTAGAGTAATTTTAAGTCATAAGAATAAAAGGGCATCATTTTTTTTATCAAGGGACAAGGAAACCATAAAGGTAATATGAACAGATCTGATAGAGAGCTTCATTTAATCCAAATTACAAGAAGATTCATTAACAAAAAAAAGGAGATTTAGAATTATGATTTTTTTTACTTTTAGTTATTCTTCTGAATATTTGTTGTTGATTTCGTTTTCTATAGATAGGAACTAAGTTGTTTAGTATCTAGGTGTTATGAACCTTAAGTTATGATAAGAATATTATTTGATATTTTATTCAATGCAATTTTATTGATTGATTTATTGCAATTCAATTATGCACTATATTCTTGTTCTAATATATTCAAAATATTAGTTCATGATTTGTTTTTCATATAATTGAGATTGATAAATTCTTTTGTTTGAATAGATCTACTATAATTGGAAGGAGTTGCATGCAAATCTAGAGATAGGTCGACATAAATCTTCTGGATTAGGGTTAAACCTAATAGTGAAATTCACAAATTGATAATACAATCCTAGGGGTTTTAACTAGAAAGTGATGGATTAGTTGTCAATAGGCTTGAGAAAGATATTAACATAAGATAGGAATTTTCATGGTCTAATAATCAATAATACAATTGTATGATAAAGGGTTAATATTTAAGGATTCTTAGGGTGATTTATCACCAAGTTACTATTTATTTGATATAGACTTTTCCAAGTATTTCCCTGTAACATCCCCTCACCAATTGGAAAGGGTATTTTGGTAATATGGAATGGGTTAGGACTGTCTAAAGTGTTTTTGA
>JAOQMS010000008.1:22212597-22248616 GCA_027563885.1 Erythroxylum longipes
AAATCAAGTAAGTTAATGCTTTAATCTTCATGAGTAGTGGTAGATGAAACTAATATGATGGATGATTTGAGATTTGAGATTTGAGATTTGAGATATGAGATTTGATGATTGATAATTAGTTTTGATATATGTGCTTTAACGTGGGTGTAATGTAGTAATAAAGAGATCATGTTCTAAATTGTAGTGAGTTAATGTATTCATGAATTGTTTGATAAATGAATCAATTATGATAATCAGTTATAAGACGTTTGATTTTGAAAAAGGAAGTTTGAAATGTGATGAGATGTGAATGAATGGTAAGAAGCGTTATGTATTATTTTGTGTTAAAATTAATGATAATTTATTAGTTTAGAGCTAATAAGAATGAGTATTATGATGTCTTGAATTGAGATAAATTATGATGATATTTAGAAGTGAAATAAAGATGAGAATTAGAGTTGAATATGTACAGAAATTTGGAGTGGATAGTGTATAGGAATATGTTTTGTTTTTGGTGTCTATAATCAACCATAGTTTTGATTTGTGTGAGTATGAAGTTGAGCTGAAATGGAGTTATGAATGAAGAGGAAATGATGGTGTATTAAGCTAGAAATGATGACTAAGGATAAAAGATTATAGAAGTAACTTGTATGAGTTGGAAGAAGTTGGAAAATTTTGAGAAGTTGCTTGAATTCTTCTGCTGAATGCATCCCATGATCGTGGGAATGGTTAAAGAAGGTAGAAATTTTTTCTGCCAACAAATCTCACTATCGTGGGAATGCTTAGTGGGGCAGAAACTTTCTGCCAACAAATCCCACGATCTTGGGAATGCTTAGCTTGATGCATTTCTTTAGCTAGCATTTTAATCTTCACTGATAGGGATGGAGTTCTACCTCTTATTTTTTGAACATTATAAAGTTGCATTTAGTTTTAAGTACAATCAATTTAATTTCTTCAATTTTCAAAATAAAAAGCTAGTCAATAATAGCTGAAATCACTTTATCAAATTATTACTTAAAAAAGCTAGTCAAATTTTAAGTAATAATTTGATAAAGTGATTTATATACTTTGCCTTATGTTAATAAGGTTATATTTATCATTGTTAAGACATTAAAATTTAAGCGGGCAAATTGTGATCAACTCGTAAGAAGGCTGGTAAATTCATTTAGCAGTTTGAAGTCTTACTGTCTAATGGACATTTGAGTACCAATATTAATGATTCAAAAGCATTTATAAATAGCTGCTCGTGTAATTTGTAACCAAATAAGATTGCGTTTGGATCTGCGGTGCGGTGAGGATAAGTACTTATTCACCGCAGTTTTCAAATACAGTCATATATTTAGATCTGCGGTAAACAACCGGAGGTTGGAGAAAAGTGCGATGTCACCACATAAATCAATAAGCAGAAAGACGATCACGGTAGGAAACTACTTCTGCGGTAGAAATTTTACTTTCCATTAATAACTTTCACTACAAGTATTATTTTCCATTATACTCTTAATTAATATGACTAATAATATATTTTTGTGAAATATTTTATTTACTAAATTTATTTTATTTATATTTTCTTATTTTAATTTAAAATTTTATTATTTATAATTTTAAATTTATATGACTAATAATATATTTTTTAATTGTTTATATAACAATTAATTGTTTATTAAATCAATAGGCTTTTTAATCATTTTATCTCTTTTCAGCAATTGCAACCGCATTTGCCAAACACCTATTTTCACGTTTCAGTAGTTGCCAAAACAGTAATCCCAAAAATATAAGTACTTATCATTTCAGCAGGTTGTCAAATGCTACCTCTCATCCAAAAGCAAGCCTAAATATATTAGCGGGATGGTCATACGTAAAAATTTATAATATATCTTTGTTAAATAAGTTCAGTGAAAATTTAAATATTGATAGCATTATTCTTTCGTAAATAGCACGTGTTTCTAGAGGCAAATCAGATAACATTCTAGTGAAAATAATATCTATTACAACAAATTAACATGAAAAACATATTATTTAAAGATATGTATGTAGATTAGTTCCCTTCACGTGATTTTTACTTTTAACATTATAATTAAAAAGAAAAATTGACAGCTCTTTTTCATTCAAGCAATACGCGTCAATATCGCATATTCTTTTTCCTTTAAGAATTGAACTCCAAATTTGGAGCTAAGATTCTCTGTCTAATTTTATGGTGTTTTATTCTGTTCTATGAATCTCAACTATTTATTTATGCGAGTCTTGTGTGAGTCCCATGTAAATAAATACAAGACCAACATAAATAAATGACTGAAATTTATGGGACAAAATAAAATACTATAAAATTAAATAAGAGATCCGGTCTCTAAATTTGGCCCGTAAATGTACTGTTTATGCAATAAAATTGAAGTGGGATGTCATTATTTGGAAGCCCTTTTGAGGCGCTCCGGATAGGGGTGGGTGATGCTGGACTCGATTGCTGACCGTGCACTCCAATCAATGTGGAATAAAGTGCATGACGCACAGTTTGAGAGAAGAACAAAGCACCTTTGCTGGACATTGTTTTTTTAAAAATTGTTCTTATCAAAATCCCAATATTCACCACTTGACCCTGAAATGCCCGTATATATGTAAATATGTTGTCTTCATACAAAATCTCAATGTTCACCACTGACCCTCAAATGCCCATATATATTGCATCCATCTCATGCGCATGCTAAGACTAGCTTTCAAAAACAGAAGATGGAGACTACAATACGATCCACCCCGCCATGTTTCTCCATATCAAACTCCACTAATTGTGTTTAGGGGGTTGTCGGTGGCTTGGTGCTTTATGAAATGGATGCACGTGTAGTCTATTATTACTGCATTAAAATGTGAACAAAGACCAAAGTTGTCTTGAATCGAAGAAACATTCATAAAAAATGTTTTTTAGGAGATCTGCATGTAAATTGGAAAAGAACAAAGCAATTCTGAAGACATCAATACATTCTGCCCCAAAACGAATCAAAAACCGATTTTTACAACACAAAAGAATGAACTTTTAGAATATGAACATGAAATAAACAAATGCCTTTTGCATGGTCTCCAAGGGCTATAATTGATATGTTTAGGCCTTTCAGATTAAACACTTCAATATGCCATATCTTTGCCAGCAAAATGTAACTGGTTTGTCCCATATGTTGTCAGGTCAGTTTCATTATTATGTTTAGATGTATACTATATATAGAGATTGTTCTTTCGCAGTGGAATCTTCCATGTAAGGCTGCCATGATTCGTGGTTGAGCAAAAGAGAATGATTGTTATTGTAAATACTGTCATGACCAGCAAGGAAGATGGAAAAGAAAAATAAAGCGAAAAGAAGGTTAAAGTTTTGACATGTGAGGACAGGAGCATAAGCTGCAAAAATGGAATTTTTTTGTAAGTATGCATTTGTGAAGTAGTTCTTGGCCTTCACAGCCTTAGGACAAACGATATCCATCAAACCATCAGGATTCGTACATTGGTCCCTCTGTCTCTGTCTGCAGCACAAGTGATCCTATTGGTTAGCACTTTGACCTCACTTCTGTGATCAGGACAATTCACGTCTTAGCTAACTTGGTCTTTTAATCGATTTCTTCACTAAAGTCTTTTAATCCAAAGTACCGGGCAAAACTGATGGTGGGCTTTGGAATAAAGTGTCGTTGACCCTTGGTAATCTGAAACCCAAATATGTTTCAACTAAATCAGGCAAAAGTGCCATCGACCTTTTCTAAATCAACTCTGTGTTTGGGTTATAAAAAAAACAAAAGAACATGACGAATTTGAAGTTAAACAAGTGCCAACATATCTTTTCCGCTTCTATTTCTATATACTTCCATTTTTGTACACTTGGGTGAATATATCAAAGCTGAAGATAATGTTTCAGGTAAAATTTAAACCAAATTCTAATTTCTTATAATGTATACAAAGATCTTAAGATTTCTAAAAATGTTTTAAGATAGTTATGCAGTTGCACCTCCTTTTATCCGGGTATCACGCATCTTCTTCTTTGGGTATCGTGTAGCTCATCTTGCTTTATCTGAAGAGCTCATCTTCTTCTCTAGGGTATCATGCCTATTCTTGTCTGATTATTCCGTCACTTCTTTTGTTTCTGGCAAATAAGGTTTCACTCTCTAGCTCTTTCCTTTTTCTTGTTATAAAATATTAATTGATTTTTTAATGCTTCTACTGGTTACTGTAATTTGGTTTTTGTATTTTGAGTAATATAATTGCTATCTCTTTAATTTAAAAACTACTCTTGGATAATGAGGTTGTTAATTTATTATCCTCTCGTTGATGTTCTAATGTTCTGACTACTGGGATCCTTGGAAATGAGATTGGCATTGACAATGTATAAGATTGGCGCAAGTTAAGAGATGAATATGACTTTTGATGAGCAGTAGACCCAGCTAAAATCTAAGTTATAACAAGGCCTAATAAATAGAAGAAAAGAGTCAATAAGATTAATGATAATCTAACAAGGAAATTAATGATATTAATAATTTGGATCTGAACCAATGCTTATTATGTATATATTTCCATTACCCTCATCTTTTTGTTGTTAACGAATAAACTTTAAGTATAAATTGTTATCAAAATGGATTTCTAACCAAAGCTGGATTTCTTTTCCTTTGTATGTGGGCTATACCCTTGTACTCTATTCTTGCAACCTGTGTGACCAAATTTAATTTCTTTTAAGTGTTACATCTTGATGCTTTGTCTAATGAATGCTCAATGCACAACATTCAAGCTTATAGCGTAAGTTAAAATATGGATGATCACTCTTCATCTGCAAACACCTTTATTCCAAAACGCACAAAATTTTGTTTATTATTATGACTTAAATGCTCAATTAAGGACCCTATAAAGTGACCATAACCCAAGTAGGAGATTTTGAAGTTGCCTAAGTTATCCAGTTGGGCAATTTTTTAGTGATTAAAATTTTATACATGAATCAAACTAATTTATATCATCAATTAAAATTGGTGCATTTCCTTGAAAAATAATAAATGTGATTTTTTTAGACGGAATAATGAGAAGTTTCCGTAAAAGACTATCGACATAATTAAAGAACTAAGAAAAGAGATAGATATTTCCCAAATTGAACTGTTAAAAGACATTTCCTAAAGCATGAATAGATATTAGCACTTGATGCATCAAACATGAGAAAGTATTTGAGATGTGAGAGAAACTTTAATTTCTCTCTAACATCTTGTCCTTACATCCAACCCTAACCCTAGATCTGAATCATTCAACTTTCTTTCCCTCCATCCTCCATTCGATACCCATGTCCATCGTTTTTCTCTTGTTTTCCAGCATTACTCTTCCTTTGATGACCTAAAAACAAAACATCAATAGATTAAATTGGTTTCCAAATCTAAAATAGAGTCTGATTTCCCACCACTATCCTTTACCACTCTATCAGCTACCCATGTCCATCGTTTTACTCTTCCACTCAACCTTCTGTAGCCCACTCCTCTTCTCCATCCCTCTCTACAACTATTCATCCCTCAACCTCTGCCATTCCTCTTAAACCTTCTACTCCATCTGTTAGTGAATTTTAACATTTTAAAAGGGCTAGAAAGATATGGAAACAGGTTATGAGTGACAATTATGAGTCTTTCTTGATTTATAGTCCACCTGTTGAGATTAAAAGAAAGCTAATGGTGGCTCCTAGTCTAGACATTCTGTAGGAAGGCGCTAAGACATAGGAAGCTGCTCTTGTTAGTTTTTTATGGATAAAAAGCCTGCTTTTCCAGTAATACAAGCATGAACCCAGAAAAACTAGAAAGGGAGAGGTCTAATGGAAGTTATGCTAACTAAGGAGGATAACTTAATCTTTACCTTCTCCTCAAAATCAGAAACTCAAAAGATAATTGAAAAAGGCCTTTGGCACATCTCTTAACTTCCTTTATTTCTTCAAAATTGGCAACCAAGCATGGAATTAAAAAAAAATTAGATTGAAAAACATTCCTCTATAGGTGAATATCTACAACATTCCTTTGGAATATTGGACAACTAAGGGTTTGAGTATGCTAGCTAGTTACTTGAGAAAACCAATATGCATGGATGGACACACTACGTTGAGGAAAAGGGTTGGATTTGCACTGTTATATATGAGTATGGATATTTTTAAAGGAATGAAAGACAACATCCCTATCCTAAGGTTGGAAAATGAACATTCTCTCAAAGAGGATAAAGTTATGGTTATATACCAATGGAAACCTTCTCTAAAAGCACAAGGCAAAGAATGGAAACCTAAGGGGAGAGTTTTCATTATAGGAGACTATTGGGAGGTGATGGGTATAGAAAAGATTAATTCAAAAGACAACAAAGATTGGGAGGAAGCATAACAAGTATCAGATAATCATGAAACGGTTCAGGTTGATAAGGATTCACCTAAAAATGGGGAGAGTATTCAAGAGGAAAATAGTCCATATTCAATTCAGTAGGGAGGAGTTCTTCAGAATCCATCGAGTGGCTTAAATAAATCACTAAAGAATAAGAGGGAGAATGAAATAGAAATTAGTGAAATTAATCCAAGCAAGAGAGTCCACCATATCCAACAGAACGAGTTAAACCAACATAAGGCTGAACTGCAAAGTGTAGTTACTCAAAAGCATCAATTTGAATTGGTTTTCTCTCGGAAAAGCAATAGAAGCAGTAAGAAAGACTCTAAAGGAAAAAGTAATCTCTTATGACCCTAATTGTTTGGAATGTAAGAGGAATAAACAATCCTTCTAAGCTTAATGCGATAAGGGATTTTGTTCGAAAGGAAAAGTCTTTGTTATTTTATCTATTGAAAGCTAAAATTAGAGAAGCAAATATGAATAAACTAAGTTGTTTGGATATCAAATGGCAATTTCTCACAAACCACTAATGTTATGCCTATGGAAGGATTATTATTGTTTATGATGGTGATCTCTTGGAAGTGAAGGTTCTGGAAACCAGTCGGCAATTTATCCACACAAAGCTTAACTTCAAAATGGAAAATTCTTATGCTTTAGCTACTTTTGTCTACTATTTTAACACAACGTTTCAAAGACTAAGCTTTGGACTTCTCTTTGAATACTCAAAGCATCAATTAGTGTTCCATGGTTAGTTAGTGGGGACTTTAACACCACTCTTTTCAGATCAGAGGCAGAAGGAAACTATAACCTACTCAACTACACTTCTGATATGTTCGATTGTATTAAACAGGTGGAACTAATAGATTTAAAATTTGAAGGTCATAGGTTTACTTGGTCCAATAAACAAATATCTAATTGGCAAATCAATAAAAAGCTGGATAGGGCAATGGTTAATGTGTAATGGTTAAATATTTTTTCAGGAAGCTCAGCTAATTTCCTAGACCTAGGAATTTCTGATCATACCCTTATAAAGGTTGATAACTTGTTTACAACTACCAAAATCCATCATCCTTTCAGATTCAACAATTTTCTAGTTAATATGGAGGGCTTTCAAGAAGCAATTATGAAGGGTTTGGAGTATGAAATATATCATTCTAAGCAGTACATTTACTTATAAAAGTTGCTTAAGGCTATTAAACAAGAATTGAAGATGCTAAATTTAAAGAAAGGTCAGAACTCCTCAAAGGAGATAGAACCACCAAGAAACAAGCTTTTAGTAATTTAGAAATCTTTTGAAGCTAACCCCACAGATTGTACTCTAGCTATAGCTGAAAAGGAAGCCCTTAAGACCTATTTGCAAATGGTGGATAATCAATGTTCATTATTTAAGCAAAGAGCCATAATTAATTGGATTAAGGATGGGGACAGATGCACTGAGTTCTAATTCAATTCAGTGTCAGCTCGAAGGAATGTAAACATAATCACTTCTATAAAAACTGAAGATGGTGAGATTGTATATAGACAAGATGGAATTGTAAAGGAAGTCACAAATTTTTATAAAAATCTCCTAGGTTCAGAAGATTCCTCAGCAAGAATTGGAGTAGACCTTAGGCATTTTGTTACAGCTAAGATTCCTGAACTTAAGGCTTGTGTGTTAATTAGACCAGTTACGGATCAGGAAATAAAGAAGGTGGTTTTTAATATAATGGCTTTAAGGCTCTGGGACCAGATGGATTGAATGAGGTTTTCTATCAAAAAACTTGGAGTAGTTTAGGGGGTAGTTAAAAAGGCTGCGCAGGAGTTTTTCCAAAATTGTGTCTTGCTTAAGGAGATTAAAAGACCTTTCTTTGTTTGGTCCCTAAGAATTCCAACCCATCCACATAGAGTGATTTCAGACCTATATCATATAATAATTTTCTATGTAAGATCATTGCCAAGATTTTGGCAAATAGGTTGAAGGAGGTTCTACACTTACTCATCAGTGAGAACTAAGGTGGTTTTTTGAGTAGCAGGGATATTGGGGATAATATTCTTTTAGTGTAGGAGTTTTTAAAAGGCTACAATCACAACAGAAGTCCTCAAAACTGTATTATTAAAGTGGATTTACAAAAAGCTTTTAATAGTATGAACTGAAGATTTTTGCTACAGACTATGGAGGTTATAAAATTTCCCCATAGTTTTATAATGTGGATCCAAGAATGCATTACTACTACATCATATGGAATATTGATTAATGGAAACCCCATAGAGATGTTTAAAGGCAAAAAAGGACTTAGGCAAAGGGATCATCTTTCTCCTTACCTATTTCTAATTTGCATGGTGGTTCTTACTCTAATGCTGAAGCATAATACTTCTAATGACTCCAGATTTAGATACCATTCCAAATGTAAGAAGCTTTCTCTAACTAACTTATATTTTGCAGATAATCTTATTCTTCTAAGAAAGTCTAATATTCATTCAATCTCCCTACTGATGAGTACTCTCAACACTTTTAAGGAGCTTTCTGTACTGAGTATCAATCTTCATAAAAGTTATTTCATACTCTCCAAAATTGCTACTCACTTTTTTAATTCCTTGTCACAAGCTACTGGTATAGAAATCAAAGATCCTCCTCTTCTATATTTGGGCATTCCTATCTCATCCAGGAGGCTTAGATATTGTGAATGTATCCCTTTAATAGAAAAAATTCAGAAAAAATTGGGGTCATGAACTAAAAGAGCCCTGTCCTTTGGAGGGAAACTTCAACTTCTGAAGTTAGTAATTATGTCAATGCAAACTTCCTGGTTTTCCTACTTATTCCTCTCCAAAGGGCTTATTAAGAATGTTGAAAAGCTGATGAAGTAGTTTCTATGGGGAAAAGGAAATGGTGAGAAAGGGATTGCAAAAGTAAGTTGGAAGCATATCTGTCAACTGAGGGAGGTAGGTGGGTTAGGTTTGGAGTCAATCAGTAAGAAAAATAGCTTAACTATGACCAAGAGAATTTGGAGAATCCTAAGTGAAAAACAATCATTGTGGATCAAATGGATTCATATCGATATATTAAAGGGTGAGAGTCTTTGGGCTCTAAGAATCAAAGATAATTACTCTTCATTCTTCAACCAAATTCTCAGATTGAGGGAAGAAGTTCAGCAGTATATAACTTGTCAAATAAGGGCAAGGGAAAGAATTTCTCTATGATATGATAACTGGATAAGTCAAGGGGCTTTAATTCATATTTAGTTGGCAAGAGATTTATTGAGAGGTTCCCTAAGAGAGCTAAGCTCCATGAAATAATTAAAAATGACAACTGAATGCTATCTTTAGAAGAAATTAAACTTTTGTCTATTCCACAATATAGAAGCCTCAGGGAGAATGATATATACTTATGGGATGAGATTCCTGATTTATAAATTACTATAAGAGAAGCTAAAAAGCTAAGGGATGGGGCAGTTATAAGAGTAGGATGGCTTTCCCTGATTTGGAGCAAGGTTCTTAGACTAAATGCTAGTTTTCTCCTTTGGCTAGCTATGTTGAATAGGCTCAGCACTTTGGATAGACTGAAATTCATATCCTCTTCCAAGATTTGTATTCTTTGCAACCTAGAGGATGAAACTAGAGATCATCTCTTCTTCGAGTGTGTTTTATCTAAGGAGATTTGGGTAAAAATCTCTAGTCTATGTGGCCTTGGTTTTAATTATTGCAGACTCACGGATATCTTACTAGAGATACCTCATCTGCATATCTCTAAATATGATAAGGATATTTTTATAGTCATTGTAGTTACATGTATTCAAGCAGTTTTGAATGAGAGGAATAATAGGAGGTTTAAAGAGAGATCTAACTCTTTACTCTCTCTTATAGAACTCTCTATTGCTAAAATTAGGGAACAAATGATTACAAATCAACTGGACCTGCACTGTAGCAGAGGAATGGCTCTCTCATAGAGAATATAGGCCTCGAAGTCTATTCCTAAATCATGATATTCTATAAAGTGTTTCATGTAATCTGGGTTAAAGAAAAGAAGAAAGTTCTCATGCATAGCTATTTCTGGATGTACGCAGATTTTTCACCTACTCATGAAAGAAGGAAACTATTAAAGAATAGGAGGATCTGGACTCACCTGTAGGAAATAGAATGGATTTGGAGTACCTTCCGTAGATCTGCTTCCTCTCCAGTCGAGTCTTGTATGAAGGTTCATTGTTGTCCCTTCTAGTTCCCTGATATTAACATGTAGTTTGTTTTTCTGTGGAGATTCATATAATCATTAAAGTTGAAGTTATTTCGAGTTGAGTATGCATACCTGAGTTAAGATCTCCCTTTGTGTAGAGAAACGAGTAATAAAAGCCACCGTGTCACCACCACAAAGCTGCGCCTCTAGAGCGTCATCTTCCTCCTTCCCAAATCGAGTAATTTTCTGAAGCTTCGAGAAAGAAGAGAGTCGTTATACCCTAATCGCTAAACGTCATCGTACATACACCTTTTTGGTTTTTTGAACGTCGTCATTTTTGTCTCAACTATGTGTTTAGTGTTCCTACTTATTTTATCTCAAATGGGAGAGACCCTCTCCAAAGATGTACATACTATTTTCTTTAATGATTTTTTTAAATTCTAAAAAAATAATAAAAGATGTGCCTCGTTGAAGAGCATCACAAACATTCCATAACCATTAATTCATAAAACTCATTCCACAGCTATAAAACTCATTTCATATCTATATCTATAAAACTCATTCTGTAACTATGAATTTCATTCTATATCCATAGAACTTATCTCATGTCCATATCCATAAATCTCACTCAATAACCATAAAACTCATTCTATAACTGTAATATTGATTTTATAACCGTAAAACCAATTCCATAACCATAAAGGATAAAGATTATAGTGTAATCATAAGTCAGTTATTTATAAGTATGTTTCAAGTTCTTTACACTATCAACAACATACAAAATATGGAATTTCTTGGTTAATCCATAAGTCAGTTTATAATACATAATCATGGATTACTTGGTTGATCCAAACTTATCTTTGAAAGTTGTTTTTGTGATAATTGAGTAACTTTTCTTTTAGAACGCCCTTCTCTTAATCGCTTGAGTTTGTAATTGTATGGATGTTATGCTTATAATTTTTTAATCTTTGACCTCTTAGCTAAAAGGCCAACATGAAATTTCTAGGATCAACATCTCAAAATTTCCTTTTGATGGAGTGCGTGTAGCTAATATGCTCACTTATTACCTAGAAATTAAATAAAAAATAATGCATTGTCAATGTATTTATTTTCATGAGATAAAGTAAATATTGATTATAATTACCTATGAGGCACGATTATATGATATTATTATTAAAGTGCCTTCATAACCTAATTATTGTGCATAAAATAATAATCAATGTAAATGTTAAAAGTCCATAGTTAAATGAGCAATCAATTTTAGAACTCATATTGGTTGGATCTTTACTATCAATAGCTAATACGACTTGGATATATCTTTTGCTATTATGCCTAGAGTTCCCACGTTTTCTACACTTTTGTGCTGGACCCCTTTTGGGACATCTTATCTGGGTTCATCAATTTCTTTAGTTCGTTTTTGTTATTTCTTCTTTTAGTAACTAATTAACAAATACTTCATCCTTTGACTTGAAATGATGAATGACACTTATAGCGTGCTCACATGGGTAAAAATAAAGTTCATATGCTCTTTAAATACAAGTTTAGTCCTTACCAAGTCTTACTTTGTCCTTTCCATCTCCTCTTGACACCTCATAATCTCTATTCTCATTCTACACCAATCTCCATTATAATGCCTCTTTCTTATCTTTTTCTTCCAAATTCTTTACCACAATAGGTGTTATTTATATCTTCTAACTTTGAATATATTCCCTTATATCTGCATATCTCCTCATGATTAGAATCCTTATGGTTTCAAGTATATTGATGACTAATATATCCTTTGTTGGTAATATTTCTGCATTAAAAGTCTTACTTATATTGTTATTGACAATAGGGTACTTAGATTCAAATGATTGACAATTTCTTGCCTAACATTCTTGATGATACTCAAGAAATGTTACAACACATTCTAGTTTGGTTTTGTCTATTTATTCCAAGTGCTAATTGAAATCTTCAATATAAGTTAAGCATGTAGATACACATAATTACTTCAAGTCTTTACTACTTTATCCACCATGCCAATTATGGTAAATGTTTCTAGCATACATCCTATGAGTGATATTTAGCACTATAGTTTCAATAGTCTTAATGAGACCATGAAAGGCTAAGCAAAAAAAAAAATCCAACAATAACATGCCATAAAGTCAAGAAAAAACACTTTAACAATCCATAAGGTGCAATTTAGAAGTTAAAACTAACCTTTTGCTTATTTAAAACTAATGCAAGCCCACCGACATCACTCAATTGTACCTGTTAATAGAGTCACAAGTCAACTCTAAGTTATTGCATTTTCTAACTCTAAAATATCTCATTCCATTAGGTACATCTTACTTGCTGTATCTCTCCTAATGGCATTAATAAGTTTCCCCTGAAATTTAGTCTTTAAAAAGCATCCATATATACCTAGTATTAGTCTCAAATGTCTCCATCCCCTTTTCATGCATAAAAACATGTATACAACTTTATAATTTGAGTATCAATGACTTTTCTTTCCTTAACAAATGAAGCTTTAAAGTTAAACTAGGGTCTTTATTTTTTTTAACTCATTCCCGTATTTTGCCACGTTGAGCATTCATTCATAACCTTTATAGCTCTCTCTTTTCTTAATTTCCTTTTCAAAATTCTACGTATAATTAAATTAACAAAATTTTAGATTCTCTATGCATTCCTTAACCATTTTAGCAATTATAGTGCCTGGCTTCTCTAAAATTACATCCCTAAAATGCCTCATAAGAAATTTTTTCGAGACCATTTTTGACTTGTTTGTAGTGAAGAAACTATGTTGGGGCTTATATGTTTCAACCTTGAAGCACATATCATTATTGTTATATAATGCAAACAACTTCCATTTACGACCCTTTATACACCTAACGTTAATCCTTATTGACTCATTTCTTTTGCATTGTATGTTGAATCTAGTAGCTACTATATAGTCATCAACAAAATCTTTGAATTCCTTTACATTACCAAACCATATACCTAAAGTCCAAGCACATTTTCTAATATTTGCTCCATGCATAATACTCCTAAATGGTCTCCTTAGCAACTCATCAGGTTCTTCACCATTACGATAGTCATCACTATCTACAAAACTCTTATAATTTGATGAGTCTATTTCTACTAGATGATGTTTATCTTGAATAGACATATTGAAATTTCCATAATATTCATGTTGGGGATTTTCATTCACCAGCTTTATTTTCAATTTCTTCATCATTACTAGTTTCTTTTCCATCTTAATTATCTCCTTTGTCTATAAATACACCATCATTAAGTATTCTCACCTTTATTATATGCCTTAGCACTCCTATACTTATGACCTGTATTTAAGTCATCAACAACTACATCATCTCCACTTGCATCTTTTAGCCCGTGACCAATATTTGAGTCATCATATAACTTATCACTCACATTTTTTTTCATAAGTAATAAGCAATATCTTAGGAACTAAGCTAGGTTCATCTAACTTATGTATCGCATACTTGACTACCATGCCATATGTCTTCATCAAATTCATAAGCCTTATACAACTATTGTTTGATTTAATAAGTCTTAATGATACTAAAATTAAATCTTAGGCTTTATAATATGCTCTATCAACTTGGTCATACCATAGTTTCACTCCCATCTCAAATATATGTCTATAACGCATAAAAACTTGTTATAACTTATCAAATATAATCATTAACCCTCCTTCATAGCTTAACTCATGATCAAATATAAACCCCCATTATAAAATAGTCTTATACTTCCATACTCAATTATTGTGGTCCCTAAAACAAACAAATACGATTCAACATATGCATTAATTAAAAAAATATATGAAGTAACTAACGTAATCAATAATGATGTACCTAAAGAACATTTAATTAGATTTTTAAAATTAGAATTAGTTTCAAATTTTAAAGCAGGAAAATAAAATTTGCATTAGGGGTAAATAACAAAATTGGATTTATTAATAGGAGAATTGAAAAGCCAGTAGAAATTTCAGATGAATTATAAATTCGGTAGATATTTAAATCGTACCAAATATTAACGTAACTATTAACATTGTTCAATACTATATTAAACACGCATAATCATTAATTTCATTCATATTTTGATTCTCACTTTCCATTTTTATTCCTATATTTTTATTCCAATTCCTTCATTACCGGTTACTAAACAAGATCTAATAGTTATGTCAATTGAAGAGCTATTTTAGATAGTTTTTGAAAAATTTAGGGTCTTTTTTGTACAATGTAAAACATTATGGTATAACTTAAATTTTGACTTAAATTATTGGGAGAAAATGTAGGCTGAATGTAATAACTCATAATTAGGATATGAAAACTGCTTAAAAAGAGAGCAGAATGCAATAGAACAGACTCTTTCTGCAAAAAAGAACATCATATAATTTCACTGTTTATTCTTTTTTTGTTAGATTGTTTTACATATATTCGAAGACATAATATATTGAAAAAATCTCTCATAACATTATATGATGTATTTATTGAAATCAACAAATATCCTTTACTAATACATATTTGTCTATTCTTATAAATTTCATTCTAATCAATTTCATTTTTTTACTTTATTATTTTAAAAAATAAAATTCATTTTACTATAACTTTTTAAATTTTTTATTCACTTCGGTCATGTAACTCCTTTCCATTTGGTTTCCATTTTTTTAAGAATATTCAAAATAAAATAAAATTTGGTTTTTATAGTTTAAGGCCAAATTATTGAACTCCATCACCCGGTTAAATACTTAGCCTCCTTTTCTATAGCTAATTAAATAGCTTCTCTACTCTAAATTGGTTCATTTCTTCTTTTTTTTTAGCTTCATAGTATATTTTTAAAATGAAGCCATTAATTATTTTAATAATCCAAATTTAATTCAAAGCAGAAAAGTTAAGTAGTTTGACTTTTTTATTTTCTCAATCCGTTCGAAGTTTCATTAATTTAAAAGTTTAAATTGATTTGTTTTTCTTATGTTAACAAATATGTGAAGATAAAAAAATTAAATTAAATACAGTAATTAATACAAAATATTAGTGAAATAGTTTGAGTGGCTTAAAAATAAAATAACTTTTGGGATTTAATTTGAACTGCGTTAAAAAGTTACTTAGATTATTGACCTATTGAATTCAAATTGATCAAAGGGATAAATGATGCATTTGCGCTAAAAATTACGTATTAATCGTCTCAAATATGCCATCCAGCTAAAAAGACGGAAAAGTTTGGTGGGACATCGCCAATTTGGTTAAAAAAACACACATGATTGGTTAGCACTGAAGCAATTCTAGTTTAGGCAATGCATGCGAGATAGTTAGTTGTCTGGAAGGATAGTATTTGCTAGTACTATTACTATCACCATCACTCTCCCGTAATCATTAGAATTGAAAGTCTAAAGTCATAAAGATTCTTCGTCTCGGGAATCGCACAAGGCAGTGTGATGCTTTTTATATTAGGAGAGTTACAATCTTGCTTGGACCACGAGTCTAAATCATAAAAGTAATAGCAATGATGTTCACGTTGAACCAAGGAGAAAAAGGAAAAGATCCAAGATAATGGAATCAGTCACTTTATAAGTTGGGCCATATAAGAAAGATGCACGTTATATGATACAATTTATCAAAAAAGTTGATAATTGATTTATAATGGCATCTAGTCTATCTACAGATTTTTAAATTTTACACTCGAGTAGGAGTAGTATGTCAAAACATATCCATCAAGCAAAACATTTCTAGTAATAATCGTCTCCAAAACTAACACCTTCATCATAACAGAAAATGAAACCCAAATAAAAAAAGAAGCAAAAAAGATTTAGGAACTTGAACAAAAATTAATCAACCTAAGAAGGCGAAGAGCAGTTTAGGGCTGAAACACAAGAAGTGGTCTTGAAAGCAGTGTGGAGGGTGGTGTAAACGTGGCTAGCCGCTGGACGTGCGGTGGGGTCAGTTGCAGTGCAATAGAGAGCCAAATTCATGGCTTCCACAATGTGATTTTGCTGAAGAGATGATGATGGGTGTGATCTGAATCCAGGATCCACCCACAAGTCCAGATGACAATCGGAGTAGCAGTATCTGGCCCACTCAACAATGTTCTCCTGCGCACCAAATTCAGGATCGTCCGGGCTCTTGCCCGTTAATAATTGAATGAGGATGAGTCCAAATCCATACATGTCGCTCTTTTCCGTTACCTCTTTGGTTTTTCTAGTTTCTGCATTTCACAAACTAACGGTGTCAATTAATGACACACGTGCATGTCACCTAACGCACCATATGTTAATCGGCCAAACGATCATGCTCCAATCTAATGCAGGGTTTTAATTAAGTAATTTAAGAAAGATAACCTTTTAATATAAATCCATGCAAGAACCATTCGTATTTGATTTACCGACGGTAAAATACCTGGCGCAACATAGGCTGAAGAGGTCAAATACTTGGGGACGGTCGGAAGCAGTTCATGAGGAAGGTTCAACCTCAGTCGAGGTTCGTCGTTTCCGTCGATCGTTACATTCTCCGGTGACATGTTACCGACGGTAACACTCGGAAAACAGTAGCAATGTAAGTATCGGAGAGCTCTTGCAATCCCCACTGCTATCTTTCTCCTCCTTTCCCAACTTAAATTTCTAAGAACTTCATTCAAGTTTTTGCTGCCGTCAATGTACTCGTAAACCAGATAAGCTACCTTATCGGAACGACATACTCCAGTCAGCTTGACTATATTTGGATGCTGCAGCATACCAAACTCTGAGATTTCAGCCCAAACGCTCGGTGGAATTGAGTGCACAACCCTTATTTCCTTTACCACAAACTGCATGTTACTCAAGATGGCAAGCCCCTTGTATAAAATCCCTTCCTTGCCGCTAGAAATGACATTTTCTTGTTTGGCGGACGAGAAAATATCATCTATTGTCATGGATTGTGATACTTTTTTATGGAAAAACTGCAACTCCCAAACTCCATTTTCATTCTCAACTTTTTTTAGCTCCATATGCTTTCTTCTCCGAAGGAAAATAATGCTAAAAGCAGCAATAGCTAGTAAAATAAATCCTGCAAGAAAATACACAACAACTAACCACGTCGTTAAGCTCCTTGCCCTTCTGCATGGAGGTAAACCACTATTAGCGTCACCACCGCATAGGTCGTTGCCAGCAACTGCACTCGCATTTATAGCTAAAAAAGCTCCTGTTGACGGTAGACTACCGTGGAAATGATTGTGAGAGATGTTCACTTCAACAAGCGATTCCACTGTTCCCAAATTCCTGGGCACTTCGCCTGATAATTGATTCTGTGACACATCCAGCTGACTCAGAACCGGTATGTTAGAAAATCCGGTAGGGAGTTGACCACTGAGGTGATTGTGGCTAAGGTCCAGACTAACAAGCTTATTGCATGAACATAAATTTTCTGGGATATTACCAATTAGCTTGTTTTCATTTAGCTTCAATTGCATCAGCTCAAATAAGTTCCCAAAACTGTGTGGAATGGGACCTGAAAATCCATTGTGAGACAAATCCAAGTTCTCTAGCTTGTTGCTGCCAAATGAATTTGGTAAGTGCCCAGAAAATCTGTTCCGAGCCAAATTCAACATTTTAAGAGAATACATCTCCCATTTTCTCCCGTCAATCCTCCCTGAAAGATGATTGCTTGAGATATCCAAGAAGTACACAAGCGACAGTTTAGTGAATTCCGATGGTAGCTCACCGGATAGCCTGTTGTCTTGCAGACGTACTCTCTGTAAACTTCTGCAACTACCCAAACTCTTAGGAATTTCACCTTCAAGTGAATTCGAGAACAAAATGAGTTTAAATAGATAGCCAGAATTGCATAGGCCTCCAGGTATTTTTCCAGTGAGAGAATTGGTGGAAAGGTCTAGTACGGTGAGGTTGTTTAGTTTGCCAAGATCTTTAGGTATCTCACCGGACAATTTATTAGACCAAAGCTGAAGGACTTGAAGACGAGGTAAGGAACTTAAAGATGTAGGGATTTTCCCAGTGAAGTTGTTGGAGAAAAGATGAAGAATCTCCAAGTTTTGCATCTGGATTATAAGTTCTGGAATCTGTCCTGAAAGGGAATTATCACTAAGATCAAGAGAAACCAAGTTTTTGAGGTCAAATATGGATCTTGGAATCAAACCCTTAAGCTTGTTTTGATAAAGAAATAGGTATTGAAGATTGGAGAGGTTTCCCAAAGAGGATGGGATTTCTCCTGTGAGATTGTTGTAGACAAGATCAAGATGATTCAGAGATGTTAAATGGCCTATCTCTTTTGGTATCTCCCCAGAAAGATTGTTGTATCCCATATAAATCCACTTCAAGCTCTTAAGTCGGCCTAATTCTGGAGGGATTACGCCAACTAATTGATTTGAGGCCAAAGTTAATACCTGCAAACCTGTGATGTTTGTAATGGAGATTGGAATTCTTCCCACCAAAACATTTCCACCAAGATCAAGAAACTTCAGGCTTGAAAGTGATCCAATTTCCTCTGGAATTTTTCCCGAAAGCATGTTGTTGGAAAGATCGAATATTTCCAGGCTGGGATTTGGAGCAGCTGGTATGGAACCAGTGAGATTGTTATTACTAAGATTGAGGTATCGGAGGGAGGAGCTAGAGGCAGAAAACATATCATGAGGAATCTCGCCGGCGAGTTGATTGCTAGAGAGGTTGATGGTTTCAATAAATGGCAGTTGAAAGATTGAGGAAGAAAGTTTCCCGGAGATGTTTTTGCTGGAAAGATCAACGACATTAACACGAGAATTGTTGCTGCAACTGATACCTTGCCACTTGCAAAAAGTGACGGATGGATTCCAGTTGGAGAGATGTTGAAAGGGGTCATTAACTGAGGATTTGAAGGACCAGAGAAGCTCAACTTCGTCTGCATGCAACATGCGGAAGCAAGGGCTCAAGCACATTAACATTAACCAGCACAAGGACGGACATGGCTGAGTTTCTTTCATGGCCATCTCTGTCTAGTACTGAAATAACATCTACGTAGCAATAACTTGGCGAACAAAGAAAATGATAGCCGTAACTTTTGGAGCTCTTTCAGCTAATTAATATGATAAAAGCTTTCCCTTTTCCTCACCACGAACGTGCTGGTATCATTTTAATCCCTCGGATCTGAAGCTGTTAGAAGGGCGAGAAAAAGCAGAAATTAGGATAATAAACAATCATGTTAAACTAAAGGTGCTAGAATAAAATAACGGAGAATGAACAGACAATGGTTGCACTTGAACCAAGCAGCTTGCATATCCTGTTCCAATGTTATAATATGCAGAATTATAAACTGACATCATGTAATTATATAAAAACAAGAATTGCATAATTTAATTGTGCTGCAAAGAAGTCCAGGAACGCACCCATAGCTTATTTGAGAACTGTGCAATTCAAGGAAGATTTATTGAAAGAGAAGGAATGGCGTGTTGTGCGTAGAGAGAATGATCGGATATACGGCGTATAAATAGATAAGAGGTGAGAGAGAAAAGTAGAAAGAGCACTGAAATGAGAGATAATTACAAAAATGCTCCTTGACTTTCGTTGAAGGTTTGAACACTAAGGATTGAAAGGGAAACACAACAGGGACAGATGTTGGAAAAGTGCTTTGATTTTGTCGGATATACCCAAATGCTCTTTTTGACTGACTCACTCATTTTCATACACGTATATGTATTGACAAGGGTTTCTGTGACCGTTGAAAAGCTTCAAAGTTCTTACGGGAGCGTGTGAATATGCCCTTTGTTGTACTTAATTTCATCGTTCTTTAAGGTAACTTGCAGTCCCTTACCATTCTAATTATGGCTTCGGTGGACATTCAATCAACAAAGCCTAATGAAATGTTTGAGACACTCATGCCTGGTAAAAGTAAAACAGTAAATTTTTAAATACAAATGAAGCCCACTAGAACAGCAAAAGAGCAATTACTCAATATATTAAGATTAACTTTAAAGGCTCTGTGTTCTCATGTGAGGACATTCATTGCATTAGACCTGTATTTCATTGATTCAAAGGGATTGCTAGATTCTCTGCGACAAAGAGCAAGCATGGACAGGATTTGACCAGATCGGTTTACTCATGTAAATACATATATGTCCGGGCGTGTTTCTTCAGGGGTAAATGTGGTGCGGGAACGAGGGCAAGTTGGGGAATGCCTTTAATTTTACAAGGCTAAAAGCAGGCAGTCTTGAACCTCTTTCGTTTGGACTCTTTATGATTATGTTGGATTCTCTTTCCGGGTAGAGAGAGATAGAAGGAGTTACAACATGAGGCAAACAAGAATATCAGAAGACAGTGCTAAAGAATGAAAAGAAGATAAAAGAGAAAAGAAGAAGAAAAAGTTAGATGTCTTTATGTTAAGAGTAATGCTCGTGTGCTATCGTTTACCGTAATTGAAGACCCCACAAATGTCTTTCTGGAAGGAATATGGTGTGTGGTCTTTGTCATACCCGGCAGGCTGTGCTCGTCACCATTTTCTAGGGTTTTACACTTCTTCTTCTTCTCTGTCTCTTCTCTCCTTTCACCACTTCACGCCTATCTCCACTACTTCCTCTTCAAACTCTACCTTTTGCATTTCTTTATTACATGTTTACGTCAGTTACCACTGCCGTCCAGTATCTGATCACATTCTGTTTTAATTTGTGCTTCACGCTACGTATGGGCTTAGTTACTGTTAACTAACAGAAAGGATATCCACTAGCTGAGCACGCAACCAGTTGTCGGATCTCAGTTCCTGGAACTAATTCAGAATATGGGCTCATATCTAACTTAAAGAACTAAAGAGAATGATTAATTCAGTTTTTATGCAATGAACATAGTTAGCAAAATCAAGTTTAGCACTAATTTCATTAACTCAAATGCTAAATCGTCATTAAGTTGAATTAATCACTCCATTTCTTTGTAGGAATGATCCTACACCAGTTCAAGATTTTTATAAACCGACATGGCGGGAGGTAAGGACCATATGCATATTTTCATAACCATATGGGTTATTTACTAAGTTTGCCATATTACTTTTTTTCAAATAACTTCGGTTACATGTAAGCAACCAAAGCACACTTCATTAGAGGACATTTCCATGCAGAGACTTCATGTATAAATTGATCAATCTTTTTTTCTAAATTCTAGTCGGAGTACTAGTATTTCATTGGAACGATTAAGTTGGTATTGGCTTATTACTAACCTTTGAAAAGGGGAAGTAGATATTGCATTTCAAACTCGCGTAGTTTTCAGTTCAGAAGAAGCTCGCGTTCAATACTTCCTCCAATAAATACAAGACCTCTAGCTGGCTAAAATTCATCTTATTGCAAGAATTTGTTATGAGGTACTGTGACCTTTTAGTTTTAGTTAAGGGGAACCAAATAAGTAACGATGTAAAGGGCATTACCGTCCGAAATTAGTTTTAGTGCTATATTCCTACTTATCAATGTAACACTGTCCTCACCGTCCATCCTTTCTTTTTGGTTCTTCCAAGAAGTCACTTTATTTTTTCCCCCTTAATTGATTGAGGTAGGCCTGACGTCGAGCCGACCCATTTCCCTTGAATAAGGGTTTCAAGCTATCTCCCTCGCAATTAGTAGGTTTTCTATGTTCTTAATTAGTTAGTGGTCCAGCCTGATCACTTAGTAGAAACTTTTATCGATCGATACTTTGTTTAGATGAGAACTATTAAATACTTAAGAAAGAACATTGACATGCACTTCGCTGCGTGCTCTTTTTTAATTCTCTCTCTTTTATATAGAAATAGTTTATTATGAACATTATGATCTTGGAATGTCGGGCGTAATGGTCCACTAAGATTCTAATTAACATGGTATAATAAAATGTTAGCTCGTTAGCTTGAGCCAGAGTGAGTATGTCGCATGGTTTTACTAGCCAGTTTCACGATTAATACATTGTCATTACATCTTTTCCAAAGGCAACTGAATTACATTAATTCATTTCACTTTATTACCCGCACTAGAAACCAATTAACAACTGTTCTCATACGTTGATTAGTAAGTTGGCGTCTAAGACATATGGATTGAAGAGTAAACCGACTGCATACTCTTATACATGTCAGATTCTTCCGAAGGTCCTCTGCTTGTAAGGGTTGAAAACTTGAAATATGGGCAGAATCGCTTCAATGATGCATTTTCTGAGGTCGGCCCCACTTTGTGAACAGAAATCCTTCCAAGGCAGCTTGAACTTCCACAATTAAAAGTGATAAAGTAAAAAGGATTTTGGGATTGAAACAGCCAAGATAGTTCGTCGTCAATCTCCAATAATAACACTACAACCTGACTTGCGATCCTGGTCATGTCATGAGCCATACGCATTGATTTTTGTATACTTCGGATTAGACCATTCCAGCTGCTTGCTTGATGAAGGTTCATAAGGTGCTAGAAATCCTCTTCCCTGTGACAATCTTTTTGTTGTACCAAAATAGGGCTCGAGTTAGGTTCGTTATGGCAGCCACAATATTATAGTTGTGAATCAAATTCACAGCTGCAACACCATTTTTTGTGGCCATATGTTCCATGACAACTGTTACCTCACGAAGGAAGTAAATAAGAAAACCACTTGGTTCCGGAAGTGAACTTAAAATACAATGGAACACAGAGAAGAGCCAATAATACCGAATAACTTCAACTCCATTTTTGGCTTGATTGGCTTTCACACGAGAATTCCAGTTAACTACTTTGCTTTAATGGCTCAATTTCCCAACCTTGCTCTATCATAATAATTACATGAACTTCAGCCGAGTTTAGTTTCACGACAAAACCTATCGTCAGTATAACAATGTTGAGAATACCCACATATGGGCATCCCATATTGAAGAAAGAAAGAAAAGAAGATTAACAAGTAAGCTTAGTAGGCTAGTCTATTTATTGCCAATTGATTTTAGAATAAAACCTCACTTAAACTTGCGTGTGATCTAACTTTTTTACCAGTGTGAGCCTGTAGACCCATTGCAAATTTAACATAGTATCAGAGTCAATGAAAATCTTGACTTGCTGTTTGTCTCAGAAAGTGGTTCATCATTTAAGCAACTGAAGAAGGATTTGAAGTCTGCATGGAGCAAGTGACCCGACAGTATTATTTGCCCCAAGAGGAAGCCTATTTAACCTCAATCAAAAGTCCAATCCTGATGAGGATTGATTACGTACCTTTTTAGATTGTCCAAGTAAAAAGGAACTTGAGGGGAAATATTGAGAATACCCACATGTGAGTACCCCATATCAAAGAAAAAAGAGAAAGAAGATTAACATATGAGCCTAATGAACTACTCTATCTATTGCCAATTAATTTTAGAATGGAACTTCACTTGAACTTGTGTGTAATCTAACTTTCTTCCTTGGCCCATTGTAAATTTAACAAACAAATGTAACAGCAAATTTTATCGCAAAAGATAGAAATTAAGAGTGAAATGTAACGAAGGAAAACCAATTTGACTACGGAGACTATAATTTGATTGGTTTATCATAAATCCGTGTAGAATGATGTAGGTGATAGAACCAACTTTAAAGAGAGATGTGCAAAAGCGAAGAAAATGAAGAGATGAGTATAATTTGGAAGAGCTGAACTAGGGTTTGTGAAACGCCTGGTCCATAAAAGCATGCACCAATCTTACCTTTGAGCTGAGCAATCCCTTACTTACTCCCTATAGCCTGACAAAAAGTTTTGAGATTTTTCGAATTATAAGATATTATACAAACAAATTGGCTTAAAAATTAGTGTTGTATTGTATTGTGTATCTTCATTCACAATCAATAACCAAATAAATATTCCTTTTTCACTTTTTCTTTCTTAAAATTTTATTACTTAAATGTAATAACTCTATACAATTCCAATTCTTCCACACAGATGTTATAATGTTTATATGAAAAATTGTTAGCTTATTCCTTTATACAAATTCTATTAAATGTATAATAAATGTACGATTATGTGTATTTGGAAGTAAGTTTACACGTGAAAACGATTCACAATTAGGATTCTCATAATTTGTTCTTTAACAATGATGTCCGTATTTGTAGTTTAATCATTTCAATATGTCGACCAAACATAATTTAAAATTTTGCTATCAAATAGTCCAATAATGAAGGATAAATAATGGCGAGAATATTTTCCTTAAAGTTTGAAATTTCTTTAGAGTTTTTCATGAGTCGTAATAAATAATAATTGGCAGTAAAATCTTATCTGTGAGTATTAATTAATTTAATTCATAATAAAAACATTGGACCAAGTGAGATCCTATTTCGTAATTTAATAATAATAAAATATATTACTTAGTAAATTTATTTTTTGGGTCATATTAGTACTTATATTATAATGAAATCATCCAATATGTAAAAAATCCAATCCAATGGAAGGGCAAAATAAGTAAATGAGCGAACTGAATAAATAGATAAATCAAAGGATGAATAAAATGAGTAAAATAAAGTATTATGCAATTGAAGAGAACTTCAAGATAGTTCAAATTAAGTGGACTAAGAAAAAAAATTGGAACCTTTTTATGCGTAACAAATCATTATCATCTTTTTTAGCAACATTTTCTTAGTCGGTTCAATTATTTAAGGGCTTAAATATTGCATAATCATTTCATGGTAAGCATAACCCAAAAATTTTTACAATTAAGAGATTTGGTTTGAGTTTAATGAAATCCTTTTTGATGCATCAAAATACATTGAGAGGATTTCTAAAATATTTTTACATCAAGTTTTTATCAAATGAATGTGTTTTGATCTTTTAAAAAACTAGAACAATGTTGCAAAACTTTTTTTATGAGGTTTGGTTGACCTATGATTAATTTAAGTTGATATATGTTAAGATTTTAAAGTGCTTTGTGCATTTTATACATATATTGGTCAATTATTGAGACATTGCTCGATTAGTGCCTTTTAAATAATATTTCATAAGTAAAAAAAAAATTAGTAATAAAATCTTACATGTGGATATTAATTAATTTAATTCATAAAAATGATATATAATAGTGGACCAAGTGAGACCTAACCTATAATTTTAATGATAGTAAAATATATTACTATTAATGAATTTATTTTTTGTGACGTTAGTAATGATATTATAATAAAATCAAGCAATATGTTAAAAAATCCAATTCAATGGAAGGACAAAATGAGTAAATGAGCTAATTAATTGAATTGATAAATAAAAGGATGAATAAAATGAACAAAGTGAAGTGCATATACAATTCAAAAGAACTTGAAGGCAATTTAAGTCAAGTGGACTAAAATAAGAAAAACTGGAGCCTTTTCATTTGTAACAAGTCATGGTCATCTTTTTAGTAACATTTTCTTGACAATTTCAATTGATTAGGGTCTCAAATATTGCATAATTATTTCATGGCTTGCATAATTCTATACCACTCCATTGCTGGTTTCTTTAACCTCAAGTAGTCTCTCGTAAGTTTATTTGACAGATGGAGAGTAGGTCGATTATGTCAGAAGAATATGTCTTGATTGAGGGGATTGGGATAATATTGAGGTTAATTTGTGGTAAAACCGTATTACAGGTCATTTTCCATTATACCTTATTCTGTTTCCCTTAGAAATCTATCATCTAAGGAATATAGCACCTATATGCCACTTTGTTTAGATCATGTTTCAAAAGGGGCATTTTGTTTCTCCTTGTACACCTAATATGTAATATCTTGTCTCTCAAATTGTTGAAGGATTTAAAGTGTTAGACTATTGAGTCATATGAGTGGCATCATATAGAATGAATTTGGCACATTTATGACATGATTTTATGATTATATTGAAATGCATAATATTAGCATACACAAATGAATTGTGAGTTAGACAAATTGCACTCAATTGACATATTCTGGGGTATGAAACTAAAATGAATGTGCATTTCCAATGTCTTGTACTTTGGTTTACCAAGGACAAGAATTGATGGATTATAATTAGTAATTTGGAATTAATTGTTACAATTGAGAGATTGATGAATTAATATGTACATCTAGTCTAGGAAAAATGTCAAGTGGTAAGATAAGTTGACATGTGAAAAATTAGGATGACTAGACCTATGAAATAAGTGTCACATGGCAGTAGCACTGAGTGACAAATAGTTTAGAAATTGAATATAATCTTGGTGACATTTGGAAGGATAAGGTGAGGACAAGTGGCTTGCACGCAAACATGACAAGTGTCATTGTATTACATAGACACCTTGCACTTAATAATGTAAACTAATGCAAAAACATCTCCTTTATTGTTTCTTCTGTGATTCATCCCTCTCACCACCGAGAACTCAATTCTTCCTCATAGCTTTCAACTTCTTCCTAAGTTCTGTCCATTATCACCTTATATTTAAGATGATCTTGCATGCATGGAAGACTAGGTTAGCTTAATAATTGAGGAGGCAATTGAGTGATCAAGTAAGTGAAATACTGATCTCTTATGACATATGTTAATAATACTTGATGATGACTAAATTAGGGATGGATTGATTGTGATATTGGTGTACATGAGTGCTGGAAAATGATACATAAATAGTAGTTTCTGTTCTATCTTTGCATGCATGGAAACAATAGTTTATGAGTTGTTAAATGAATGAATTTGAGCTAGAATTTGAGATGAAATTGATGAGGAATTGAGGTATAATTAATGGAATTTTATGAAGGTGTTTTGAATCTAGTATGAAGGTGTTTTAAATTTGGAAAATTAGGAATGTAAGGGTATGCATAAGAAGTGATTGTTTAGGATATAAATGAACAGAATTTAGAGAGCCTAAATGTAGCTAAAATAGAAGTTATATTGACATGAATTAAGGTAGCTTTTAAGGACATGTAATCTGGAAAAAAATGCAAATGTTAGTTGTGCTTTAAAGTAAGTGAAATTTTAGGGAGAATTGAGGGAAATTGGATAGTGCACATTCGAGGAACTCATCCCACAATTGTAGGAAGGTCCTCCACGATCATGGGCAATGCTTTGAAATGAAAACTTTTTTTTGTGTAATTGTTGAACCACATAAGGATAAGTCACTTTACATTGGTGTATTTGGACTTGATTGAGGCTTGAAATGAACCTAGATTGTTGCTTAATTCACTAGTTAAGGGTTTGATAAGGTTAGGTTGTTAATTGATGTCATAACTTAAGGAATGGGTTTTCTTGATATCAATGTATTGAAATCTAGAAATTATGAGTTGTTAAAGGAATTAAGATGTTATTATGAATGCAAATATGATTTAAGGGATATAAGTAATGTGTATTAGATATAAATGAATGAAACATTGGAGAACATGAAGTAATTGTGAGTGAGAATTGGATAATTATATGAACATATATGATTGGTGAATAAATCAATCTTACATAAGATATAAACCTAATTGCAAAATGGTAGTATACAAGTTATAAAGTTTGAATGATCTGAAAGCATATAAGTACAGTCAAGATCTTAATTTGTATATTAATAAATATTCAGAAGGTCAATTGAGCATGCATTGAAATATGATATATATACATGTGAATGATTGAATAATCATATGATAGACAACTTAATGATTTGTGAAATATGTGTGTATTGCATGAAGATAGATACACAAGTTGATCATCAACATCCAGACATTGCCAGATCATTAAGGCAATAGCTTATCTGGAGTGTACTGTGAGTTAACCTAGATGTGTAAACTCAATTATATGTGTTTTTGTCTGATCTATATGTTGAATATGGAATGTGAGAACAATCGAATGTGAAATGCTTGAATAAATATGAAATGTGAGAACAATTAAATGTGAAATGCTGGAAGGAATATGAAATGTGTGAGTAATTGAATGTGAATTGCTAGAATTAGGTCCGATGAACTTGATACATGTGACAAAAGCACACAAGAATAAAAGGTAATGAAATATGGCATATGGAATGATGCATCACATTGAAATGCATGTTTAGATAAAGGAGTTATGACTAGAGTGACCAACGTGAAAAAGAGCTTTAAGTTTAAGATTGTATACAAAGAGCCACAGGCTCAATTATTAATGGGCCCGGTATCCATAACGAATATGGGACAGTAAATGAAATGAGCCTGTTATTCACAACAGATACGGGACAGTAAATAGGCGCTCGGTTATAACAAAGAAAAATAAAATGGAGTCATATGTGCATTTCTATATACATCCTTATACGTATCATATGATTGAACTGAAATGAATTATTGAATTGTTTGAAATACAATTGAAAAGTAAATGAGGATGTGTTGTGATATGAAATGTTAGCTTACCTGATATACTTATGAAAGTATGAAAATCTTGATGTACTTAACAAGGTATGATGAAATGTGATATGATATTGCCAGAAGTGGTTTTCTTTACTTCATTACCTTTATTGATGACTATTCTCGATATGGGTATCTGTATCCGATGAGATACAAATCTGATGCATTTGAAAAGTTCAAACAATTTAGATGATAATCTTGATTTACTTAACAAGGTATGATGAAATGTGATGTGATATTCAATACTGGATGATATGTAATACTTGTTGAATTGGGATATGACTTGTCTCTATGTATCTGACTTGAGTGAATGCATCGATGATGGTTCACTCACTAAGATCACAAACTCATCAAAATTGTAATGTTGATTTTCAGGTTCAAAGGAGATCTAGTTTGACTAATTGGAGTATAGCTACTACAATTGGACATGATTTAGTAATCGAGATCAGTTGTACCTGCAGATGTCTCTAGTCATTATGCATCAACAATAGCATTTCTCACCTATTTTCAAATGTATATGTGAACTCTGAAGTGTAATGACATTTGTGATTTAATATGATTGTGAATAAAATGTGTAATATCTTGTTTTCCCATACTATATATGAGAAATAGTGTTGAGAAAATTATGAGGTATATTGCATTCATATGCATACCATAAGCATACACACGAATTTTTTTTATTTTTATACATATTGCAAATATTATACATGCACTCAATTGACATATTTCAAGGTATAAAAGCTTTAAAATTATTATGATGTAAATTGTGAATTTTTAAAAGCTTTAAAATGATTATGATGTGAATTGTGAATTTTTATGTCTTGAATTTTGGTTTGATGGTTTTAGTTATTAATATAGAATTTATTTGTTAAAATTGGAAGAATTATGAAATTATGTGTATTTTTGGAATATAAAAAATGCCAAGTGGTAAGGCAAATTGGCTCGTGGTAGTAGAAATAAGTGACAGATGGTAAAAGAAATAATTGACAAGTGGCATTAGGATTTATTAATAAGTGGCATAGAAAATTGGTTGACAAATGGACTAGAGATTAAATAGCATTGGGTACTATAATTAAAAGACATTAGCATTAATCTTTATGTGGTAAGTCTCATGACATGTGTCATGACACTCACCAAGCATTAAACCCACGACATATCCATTGATCTTTTGATTGTCTTTCATTTTCACTACATGCTCTCTTCTTCTTCTCTTCTCTCCATTTATAACTCGCACTCTCCACATTCACAACCTTAAATCTTGCCAAAATCCTTCATTTGTCTCTTCAATATTTTGTTGTCTTCTTCATGTTGATGAAAATCTAGTATATTCTACGTTAAATTTATGAAGATTGTGTAAGCTTGGAGCTTAGGTTACTTGATGTTTTAAGAAGGGTTTTGCAATAAACAAATATGCACAATCTTTATCTTCATGGTTTGTTTTAATAGAAGCATTTATGATGATCATTAAGGATGATTGATAGTGAAAATGTTGTTGATGATAAGCGCTAGAAATTTTGATGAATGAATGGATATTTTCATATTCTATTTTTGATGTATAAAACCGTAGATTATTGGTTGTTTTAGAAATGGATTAGATTGAGTTTTGAAGTTAAAGAAAAGGCAAGTGTAGTGTCTTGAAATGAGAAGAACTAGGATGATAGTTTAGAGATAAAGTGATGGTGAAAATGGAGTTAATAAAGTGTGCTAAAATGTTAATGATGAATGTGTATATATTGATGTTATATTTTTGTATAAGGATAAACAATAGTTTATGAGTTGTTTTATGGATGATTTGGAGTTAGAATAGAGGTGATTTTGTTGAGGAAATGAAGTAGCAATGATGAACTATGCATAAGATGTGTTGGATATTGTATGTAGAGGTTTAAATCTGGAAAAACATGGAAGAATTGGCAAGAAATTTTCAGATTAGATAACCCACGATCGTGGGAATGCGTCAATGATTGTGGAAAATGCAAGGAAAGGGAGAGAAATGTTCTGATGGCATAACCCATGATCGTGGGACATCCTCCACAATCGTGGGGAAGGCATTAAAGGTGAAATGTTATCTTATATGTGATGGTTGAACCAACTAATGATAAGATACTTTCCTACAGTACATTTAGACTTGATTAAAACTTGAAATGAACCTAGTCTGATGCTTGATTAAAGTGTTGGATATGTTTAAGTTGTTAATTGAGGTTATAATTTAAGAATGAATTGATGATATTAATGTAACTAAATATGGAAATTTAGAGATGATATAGGAATGAAAGTGTTCTTATGATTGTGAATGTGATTCAAAGAGTATGAGTAGTATGTATTAAAAATGAATGAGAATTGAGATATTATGTGATTATATAATGCTAGAAAAGGAATTGATGAATGTATAATTGAAGAGTTTAGAATAATCAAGTTACTTTGAGGTGTAAACCTGAATGCAAAATAGACATACACAAGTTATAATATTTGAATGATTAAGATTTGTTTTTTAAGGAAACATACCCGGGAATAGTCAATTGAGCATGCATTTTACATGACACATATATATGTGTATGATTGAATACTTATGTGAATGAGAAACTTAGTAATGTGTATAAATGTGTGTATTGCATGATTATAGAAGCACAAATCGAACGCCAACATCCAAACATTACTGGTTCATCGAGGTAATAGTTAGCTGGAGCTTACTGTTAGTAACCTAGATGTTTCTCACTAGGATTGATTGTATTTGCTTAAATTTCAAGTATTAAAATGATATTTATGAGAATGTGATAATTCCAGAAATTGATGGTCCATGGAGTTTGATAATTGAGATTTTATTAGAAGTGTTTATAATTGAATGTGAATCTGAAAGAAATATGTTTTCTCAATAAAAATCTTAAATGCCAGACTTAGGTCTGATGAAAATGTGAAAGTGACTGTATATGATGAATAAAAGTAATTGATTGCATATAATGTGAATTGATGCATCTCATTACCTTAAAATGCATGATCAGATAAAGGAAGTTGTAACCGGAGTGGCCAGTAAAAAAGAGCTTAAAGCTCAGAAATATATATAAAGAGCCACAAGCTCAGTATTAAAATGAGCCCGGTATTCACAACGAATAAGGGACAATTACTAATGAGCCCGGTATCCACAAAAGATACGAGAAAATTAAAAAGGCACCTGGTCACAACAAAGTAATAATAAAAGTGGAGTCAAATGCGCAATTGCATATATAATTTGATATATATTAAATGAATGAATTATTTGGACTAATCTGTAATGGAAAAGTGAAATAGTGTACACAAATTGTATTTGTTGAAGCATGATCAAAATGTGAAATGATATGCAATATTTGATTGTATGATTTGTCTGTGAATTGTTCTTGTGATTTGAAATGAGTGAACCATCCTATTCAGTATATGTTGATGTGATTCATTTGTAAATTGAATGGAGAATTGTCTTTCTGGTTTGATATGAGTAAGCACATCAATGATGGTTCACTCACCGAGTTCGCCAAACTCATCAAAATTGCAACGTTGATTTTCAGGTATGAGAGAGGAGATCTAGCTATTAAGACACTCTACAAGAAGTCTAGTACTGCGTTTTTGGACTCAAAGAATGGCTTAAAGGTCGGTCAGCTGATACTGAGGAGTTTAGATAGAATATTTTTGTATAGTGTTCTCATTTCATGTAGAATGTTGTAAAGAGTAGCAAACTCTATGATATTTTTGTGATATTGTATATATGGATTATGTAGCGAAATGCTACAATGTAAATTATGCTTTATAAATGAAACGAGGAGTTTAATCTTTAAATATTTGTGTTACATATGTATGATGCCATAATAAGTGAATGTGATTGCTTTAACATACTGCTTTCACAGGATATGTTCTCGAACGTCCTCAGGATATTCGAGCATGTGCCCCGTGAAGGCGGGGTGTTATAAAATGATTCAAAATGAATGTTTGAAATGATTTTGATATGTGATGCCTTAAAATATGGTAATGCGATCGTCTCAACGTGCCATCCTCGTAGAGTATGTTCTCGAATAATCGACGATACATTCGGACATATGCTCTATGAGAATGGTATGTTACATTTTGGTATCAGAGCCTAGGCTTAGCATCTTACATGGGCATTCATCATAATATATGTCAAGGTATATGCATCTTAAACATGTAATAGCATGCAGTGGCAACTGATCCTCAGTCTTAGTTGCATTTAAATAAGTCACATGCGTGAACATTTGTTAAAAGTATGAACTGTTAGAAACAATGAGAAGAATGATGATCTGTCTGAGTGTGAGAAAATGAAAGTTTGTTGATATCTTGAAATAAGAGATACTACATGGTTCGATATGTTAGACATAGATTAAGTGTATTTGTATTCATGGTTATATTAATTAATATGATATTAGTATTGTGCTATGGTTGGATTCCTTTGAATTGATATGGATGTGAATGCATTTTCGTGGATGGATTAAAAAAAAAGAGAAATAGTGATAAAGGTAGAAATGACAAGATTTAAAGTGTACAAGCAAAGTTGGAAGAAACCAAAATTTACTATGACCTTAAGAGGTTGAACTTGGAACTGGAATGGCTATTTAATTATCATATTAAAAGTTTATGATTTAGTATAAGGTTATATCACTGGGATCTGATATTAGAATTTCATGATAGTTACGAATCTTATATTTTTGAATTGATTGAGAACATACTTAAGTAAGATAAAATAAATGATAGCAATATATGTAGAAGTCCTAAAGGTAAGTTGATAAGTTATTATGAATGCACATCCAATAATATGGTTACCTTGGTGAATGATGTTACGGAACACATATGTATTGCATGCTTAGATATGGTACAGGGAGTGATCTATGACATATTGAATGCTCTTAAGTCTTAGTCCCTATAGTTAAAATTCTGAGATGAATCAGAGTAGCGTAGTGGAAGCATGGATTTATGTGGATTTATTGAAATGGTAACTACTAAGGGGAAGTAACTTTCATATAGTCATAGAATACTCAAATGTTATCTATAATCAATTGAGATCAAGGTATAATAAGCTTAAGATATTAATTGGTGTCTTTTCAAAAATAAATATCTGGATAAGATGTAATGATCATGATGGTATATACCAAAGCATAAGAGTAAATGAACATGCCTACTGGTTCATTGAGGTTTAATATATAGAACATTCTGATAATGTAAGATATGATAGTAATTGATTTTGTTGAAGTATTATGAATGGTTGAAATGCAACGATGAACATAGTTGACTGGGAAAGATTTCGTGAACAATAGAAGTAAATTTAGAGAGAAATGTTTTTATAAATACTTTCACCAAACATATAAATCGAATGTTTCATTTCTAGGAATGAATAAATATTGAATGAATTAGGAGTGAATATTGGAGTTGAATAGATATAAGACTCAGGTACGAGAAGCTGAATATACTATAGAGAGTGCAGGTATTTTGTTTATTGTAAAGTATCCAAACTACGTTATTGGGTTCTTGAATTTGACATGACACTATTGTTATTGCTAGAAGAACTTAGGTCCACATTGTATTCTATACTAGTATGTTCAGGAGGTACAAGTTAGACTTGATGTATGTGATACCAACTCAGGAAGTTAAGATTGTAAATAATTTGAATTATATGGAGAAACTAGTAAGAATGGTCAGACATTAGGATAAGTTGTTGAGGAATTTGAGGAATCGAATGATTGGAGAAAATCATTCGAGAGAAGAAGTCAATTAGGAGATTGAGAAAAACATGAGACAACATTTTTGTGGAATAAGTTAGTTAAGAATTTCGAGGACAAAATGTCTTAAGGGGGGGGGGGGAGGGGAGAGTTGTAATATACTATCTCATAAATTGTTAAAGGATTTAAAGTGTTAGACTACTGAGTCACATGAGTGGCATCATATAGGATGAATTTGGTACATTTATGACATGATTTTTTGATTGTATTCAAATGCATAATATTAGCATACACACATGAATTATGAGTTAGACAAATTGCACTAAATTGACATATTACAGGGTATGAAGCTAAAATAAATGTGACATGAATGTTCATTTCAATGTCTTGTACTGTGGTTTACCAATGACAAGAATTGATGGATCATAATTAGTAACTTGGAATTAATTGTTACAATTGAGAGATTGATGAATTAATATCTAGTCTAGGAAAAATGTCAAGCGGTAAGACAAGTGGACATATGGAACATTAGGATGACTAGACCTATGAAATTTATGACATATGGAAATAGAATTGAGTAACAAATGGCCTAGAGATTGAATGACAAATGATGTAGAGATTGAGTGAAAAATGTCCTAAAATCTTGGTGGCATTTGGAAGGATAAGGTGAGGACAAGTGGCTTGCATGCAAACATGACAAGTGTCATTGTATTACATAGACACCTTGTACTTAATAACGTCAACTAATTTAGAATCATCTAGTTCATTATTTCTGCTGTGATTCATCCCTCTCACTACCGAGAACTCACTTCTTCCTCACATCTTTCAACTTCTGCCTAAGTTCTGTCCATTATCACCTTGTATTTGAGATGATCTTGCATGCATGGAAGGCTAGTTTAGCTTGATAATTGAGGAGGCAATTAAGCTGATCAAGTAAGTGAAATACTAATCTCTTGTGATATATGTTAATAGTATGTGATGATGACTAAATTGGGGATGGATTGATTGTGATGTTGGTATACATGAGTGCTAGAAAATGATGCATAAATGGCAGTATCTGTTCTCTTTTTGCATGCATGAAAACAATAGTTTATGACTTGTTAAATGAATGATTTTAAGTTGGAATTTAGGATGAAATTGATGAGGAATTGAGGTATAATTAAGGTATAACTAATGGACTATTATAAAGGTGTTTTGAATTTAGTACGAAGGTGTTTTAAATTTGGAAAATTGTGGATGTAAGGGTATGTGTAAGAAGTGATTGCTTAGGATATAAACTAACAGAATTTAGAGAGACTAAATATAACCAAAATGGAAGTTATATTGACATGAATTGAGCTAGCTTTTAAGGACATGTAATCTAGAAAAAATGCAAGTGTTAGTTATGCTTTAAAGTAAGTGAAATTTCGTGGAGAATTGAGGGAAATTGGATAGTGCACGTTTGGGGCGCTCATCCCACGATCGTGGGAAGGTCCTCCACGATCGTGGGCAATGCTTTGAAATGAAAAACTTTTCTTTTGTGTGATTGTTGAACCATATATTGTTGAACCATATAAGGATAAGTCACTTTACATTGGTGTATTTGGACTTGATTGAGGCTTGAAATGAACCTAAATTGTTTCTTGATTCATTGGTTAAGGGTTTGATAAGTTT
>JAOQMS010000008.1:22267388-22286070 GCA_027563885.1 Erythroxylum longipes
TATATATATATATGAGAGATTGATGTACCATATTTTCGTTTTTGTTATTAAAAAATTTATGAATTTATAGATTCAGGAGAATGAATTGCCAACTGGAAACAACAAGATACTGAAATTGAACTCTTAGGAGGCATATTACACATGCGTGTTACATGAACTCAGAACGGAAATTTTTTGTTTTCCTAATAGATACAATATTAGAAAGCAGGAACATAAATACATTGGGAGCTCCTTGTGGTCATGGACTCATATCTTATGGTAAAAGCTAGAGAAGAACGTTCCTGTCTGGAAATCTGCAATTAAGACCGGTTACCGAACACTTACATAGTAGCGAAATCTTAGAGAACAAAGAACACTTAAAATACAAAAACCATGCAAAAATACCTTACCACGAACATTGGATCTCAATTGACCACTCTCCGTTCACCTGTCTCCTTTATGATTGCTGGGATACAACTGGAACTCCTTGCTATACTGCCTTTCCTTTGAGCATCTCTATCCCTTGGACTCGTGGACTTTTCTCTAATAACTGAGCTTTTCTTTAAGATCTCTCGCATGGTCTCCGCCTGGCACAGCACCGGATATGCCCTACCAACTTTATTAAACCTTAAACAAGCACTTATGTGATCGTTCAGGGCTTCCTCTCTCTTGCCTCCATTTTTCTCCATCTCTCGGTTGACGGCCTCTGCACATAGCCCACAAATGAATTTCCCCGAGAACTTGTCACGCACTCGCTTTATGTACTCACGAGTGCACTCTTCAGACATGCCACAGCACTCGCACTTTGCATTCTCCACCTCTGCTATGGAAGCAACGTTTGCGTCCGTCGTTTCCTTGCTTAGCTCCGATGAGATGTCGGAGATGGTTCGTTGTAAACTTTCCATTGAAAGTCTGTGAGTTATGTGAACCATTTCGCTATTCTTTGGGTAGGAGGCAACGAGTGGCTCTCTCTTTTGCGCCATAGGAATTGCAGTGAAGATTAACAAACAAAATGGTGCAATTAACGTATTGAAAGATAGGAGAGTAATTAACATTCAATAAAGAAGATGAAGTGACAGAGAAGTTGAGTACTAATGGGAGAAAGCTGAAACTTGTGAAAAAGGAAAAGGATCATATGAAGATGTATTTGATAACTGACCTACAGCTACAATATTCATGAAGAGGATTTCTTCGATGTTATAATCACGAGAAAAAGTGCTCCGAATGATAGATATAATTATATGAGGCCCAAAAAATTTTAATATTGGTCTTAGTGCGTAAGTAGTTGAAGTGAATTAATTTTGATTTTAATTTCTAAAGTCTAAATAGAATTTAAAGTTTGGAAAAACTATTTCATACTTATGAAATAATGTGTTTTCAATGTTTAGTTTTGCTAAGATTAAGTTTATTGTGATGTAGAGAGGGTTTTAGTCTAATATGTGATGTTTATGTCCAGTTTCATATTAAAAAGAAGACTAGATATAAGGAAATTTTCTTAAGTATATGAAAAAGACGATTAATCAATTATTAAACAGTTATTTTTAGGTCTACAGTTTATTAAAACTAAAAATTAAAATTGTTCAAAGGTTAATTTGTTGAGGAATAACAATAAAAAAGATGAATAAATCATTCCTTTTCAAATATGGGTTGGTATGATGGATGATAATCAATTAAATATAAACGTAAATGTTAGAAATTTTTTTGTATCTTTAGTATTTTTGTAATTTTTTGATGTGCATGATAATCTTTATGACTTGGTTCTTATGTATGATCATTTGATACACTTGTAATATATCAAATTCAATGACATAATTACGAAGAATCATGCATGTTTCATAGTTGATTGTAAAAATCTTTAGTTTTTGAGTGCTTATTCTTTACATATTTTGTTTGTTGCTATCGATATTTATTATAAGATGATATTCATTAACTAATTATACAACAAAAATATATTTCATAGGTCTATAAGTTTCATATTTGTAAGGGCTAAGTTAGTTGTTATTTAGAACTTTTATTACATATTTTATGTGAAACTATATGACATTCTCTTATGTTTGATTCATTGTTGTGAAGGTGATGATTTTGAGGATCAACCATAGATTCGAAAATAGCTTTTTCCATAAAATTTCGATTGAGGTGATTCTAGAAGCATTGGAAAGCTAACTCAAAGATCTACAACTCTATAAAAGAGTTAGAACAAAACTGGTGTCAGATGTAAAGCATATCTAGCCAGATTCACAAAAAATTATATTTGAAAACTTTCAGAACAAGATTGACACCAAGTTTAAAATGTAATAGGCATTGCTTCTTGTAATAGACACTTTAAGGATATAAGAAATTATAAGTTTAATCACCTTAAAACTCTTTTATGTAACCCTATTGTAAATACTTTCATTAGTGTCATTCTAAGGGACTTTGGAGGCTTGTGACAACCTCATTGTCACTAAGCTTTTTGTTTAAGGGTTTCTATGCCTCAAGGAAGATTTAGAACAAGATTAAGAGGGTCTAGTGAAAGCTCTCTTTCTCTTCTTTACTTTATTTTAAAATTTTTTATTATAATCCTATTTTCATCATGTTTAATAGTTAAAACCCTGGATAGGTTTAGGATTTAATTTTTGATAGATCTTTTAATTATCAATACATGATCTGATTATCATTTTGGTTGAATTTATCTCTTTATTTTTAATATTAAATTTATGCCTAGTCACCATATATTCAATTATAAGGATTGTATAAAGGATCGATAGGTGAAGTATAATCAATGCATTAGGAGAATAAATGTTTGATGCTAGAGAATGATATTATCCTATGCTTTAGTGATAACCAAATAGATTAACTATGCTTAATGCAATTAGTTAGGTTAAATTGCACATCAAAAGGTGGTAGTTGTCTTATTAAATACACTAATGTTCCTCGACGGAGGGTATAGATACGTTAGGTTAATTGTTATTTTAACCTATATAATCAAGTATGTTTGATAATTAAAATTCTACATATGTAATCTCTGAAGCACTAACATTTATCTTCCTAATTTACTTGCATTAGTTCAATTGTCTTGTCTTCATTACTTTAGAAAGTTTATTATATGCCTAAATCTTGTTTATTTTTTTAGCCAAAATAAGCACTAAACAAGTTTTTGTTTAGCTAAGATTAATATACATAGTAATCTGCTTCCCTATAGGATCAATATTCTAGATTACTCCATTTTTATTGACTTACTACAATGGACACTTGTATGCTTATAGATTTAGTTGATAAATTTTTTGACTCCATTGTCGAGAAACCACTAAATTTAAAATTTATTAATCCTTGTTTCTATTTTATTTAATTTTTATTATATTTTTTATAATTTAGATCTCTTATATGTTACATGTTTAGAATTGCCATTATAATAATGCAATTTTGAATCTAGCATCATAAATTCCTAATATTTAGGACTAGATTAAGATGTTAATGAACCGTGACAAGGGTTATGAGGAGGCATGTTTTCATTATGGCATCTATAGACATCCTTCCCATAAATGCATAAATGTAGAGAAGGCCTTTTGTTACTATAAAGATACTAGCTATATGGTTATCTATAGGATGAAGTAACCATTCAAATATCTTTTAGGAAGAGTAAGGAGTTGGAGTAGGTAGCATATAGGAATAATTTGGTGCCTCAATTTCAATTGTAGAAACTATAAAATGGTAATAAGATGGAAGAGAATGATCATGCATTTTATATCTTTCCTAAAAAAGAGTGGAGAGATTGGAAAATTTTAATTCTACCATAGACCTACTTGAAAAATGGGGCAATCTAATTATGAATCCATTCACAATTTAGCGATTCAAATCAAATAAATAATTGAGATAGATGGTGAAAGGGGTTAAGAAGAACATTATATTTGAAAATTTTTGATGCAAAAGATGCTAAAGAGGAGGATGGGCAAAGGTTAGTGAAGCATGAGGAAGTGGGAGAGGAAATAATGAACTAAAGCAATCCAACACCAGTCTAACTACTACTAGTTTGATTATAGTTTTGAATGTAAAGTAGGTTTGGACATAAGCAAATTAGCACTTTCCTTTTCTGTAGTAATTGTGATTCATGGTTTAGAGTAATATAAATCTTGACCCATGGTGAAACTAATTCCATAACTAAACAAGTTTAAAATATAGGAGTGGATGTTGGATTTATTCTTTTATAGATGTTGAAGAATATAGAATGCTCAAAAGATCTTCTTTTCAACAAGAAGAAATTCGAGGAGTTATTAGTTTCTAAATTAAGTTAAGAGGACTTATATATGTTAGAGGTAGAAAAAGGGGACTGGGACACCTGAATCCTAATAAAACATGAAGAATCTAAAGAGTGTTAGATCTTGAAGAAGAGTGGATATGAGCCTCTAATTATAGGCTCAGAATAAAAGGTGTGACTAGGAAGTTCAGTTGTAAGACTTACAAAGAAGCGTTTATTAGGAAGCAACTCAATATACTAACTCTAATTTCTTTTATTTTCTTAGTTTTTGATTCTTAATAATTTGACTTTTAATTTCTTTTATAGATAGTTTTATTATGAATTTTTAATTCTACTTCACCAACTTAACATAGATAAAAAGGAGAATTATCTACCTTCATTGTCTTTTATGAGTTTTTATGATATTATTTTTTTGAAGTTAAGAAAAAATTTCATTTTTAATTATAGGAAAAATCTAGGATTTTTCTTAAAATTTGTGCATTAACTAAATTTTTTAGCTTTATGTTTTTTGTGTGTTTTAGATTAACATTTGTAGTTTTTTCTAATGTTATGTTTAGGTTCTCATTAGTTTCTTTAGGTTAACGACATAAATGCATATATGATTCGATGTTGAGATGTGTTGTTGATCGTGGTTTTTTTTATGTGTGTAAGTTTTAATTAATTAACCTCGATAATCCGCAAGCGCATGAGTTGTTCACATAATACCTAAGATGTCGATCCCATGTGAAGGGATAATCTACTCCTAAAATGTAAGGCCAAAACAAATCGCAAAAATTCAAATGTAATAAAACTAAAACAAAAATGCAATTCAATCAAGCAAATCAATTTAAGAATCAATCATGAAAAATATTAACAAATTAACAATTGCAACGCACACTCAAGAATCAACCTAAGGAACTACCAATTGAGAGAAAGGAAATTTTACCTATCCTTAACGCTAATCTAATTGATTATGAATTACTGGAATATTGGTTCTAGACGATCATAAGGTTGATTATTCTCTCTCGAGTTATAACCATTAACCCTAATTTATAAACACTAGTCAGATTATGGAAGTTGCAATTTGTCAATTAACAACCTATACAAAACCCTAATTAGATCTGAAGTTGTCTAATAAACTATTGGAAACTATCGTAAGATCTCTCTTCGCACAATTTACCGATTAAATTTAATTCTTGTTCTATTAAATCACCTAACTGTTGTTAGCCCAATTTAATTATTTTTACTCGATTCACCCTCTCACTTTATCACCGAATTATGCAATTGCAGAACTTAAATCACAATAATTCCTGTAAAACATAAACAATCAAAATTTATTAAATCAAAGATAAAAATCTGAAGGTGAGTTTAGAAGCAACATCAACATCCCAAAAATCCTATCACCAACTATTATTCCAATTCTATACAATAATAAAATTGAAAATAATAGGAAATACAAAATTGAACAGACGACGGGAGGCAGCGACGTTGGGAAACTCCTGATCCGAGAAGTACTTCTAGTCGCTTCTTCTACACTTCTCTCTTCTTTCTTCTCTTCCTCTATCTCGTGATAATTCGCTCTAGGGTTTCTCTCAAAAGTGGCTGATGCAAAAGTTCCCTCCTCTCTTTTTTCTTATTTTTTAAATACATTTTGTGTTTTAAGCATCCATAGGGTTTTTTTGGGGTCGAAAAGGTCCAAAAATCCCTCGAAACTTGAGGTTTTTGAGTATCTGTGCCTTTGCCCGATGCAGGCCACAATCATGGCTTGCATGCTATAATCGTGGGCCACATCAAAGCCTTCTAGGCTTGCCATGATCGTGGGCTAACTCCAGTGCTTCTGTCACGATCGTCGCCTAATGTGTCATAATTGTAGGCCGTTGTTTCGACCCGAATGTCTCAGAAACTTCTCCATTCTTCGATGTTGACCCTAAAATATTAACAAACACATCAAGGAACCTCAAAATAATAATATTTAAGCTCAAAAGCTTGTACTAACCTATAAAACACTTAAAACATAGATAATTAACATATTAACACAATTCTAACCTAAATACATAGCAAATGATTGAATTAACGACTAAACACATATCAAACTATGCCCTAAAACACGATGCAATTCACACTTATCAGTTGTTAAAGGTTAAGTACAAAATATGATTAAAAGATTGGAATGCAAACTTGACTTTGTGATTGCTAGCAAACCAAATTTATTGAGAAAAGATGCTTACATTTGACTTGAGTATCTTGTCAGTTATTGTATACAAGGAAATAAGCATGAGGAGATGGTGAAATGTATAAAGTGGCAATGAAAAATGAAATTCAAGCGAATTGAAAAAATAAGAAAGAATAATTCTATTTTCCATATTTATAGGGGCTAAGTTAGCCCAATTTAATTATTTTCACTCGATTCACCCTCGTAGTTTATCACCGAATTATGCAATTGCATAACTTAAATCACAATAAATCTAGTAAAACATAAACAATCCAATTTTATTAAATCAAAGATAAAACTCCGAAGGTGAGTTTAGAAGCAACATCAACATCCAAAAAATCCTATCACCAACTATTATTCCAATTCTATACAAAATAAAATTGAAAATAACAAGAAATATAAAATTGAACAGACGATGGGAGGCAACCATGTCGGGAAACTCCTGATCCGAGAAGTATGTCGAGTCGGCTTCTTCTTCACTTCTCTTTTCCTTCTTCTCTTCCTCTATCTCTTGATAATTCCCTTTAGGGTTTCTCTCAAAAGTGGCTTATGCAAAAGCTCATTTCTTTCCTTTTTCTTATTCTTTAAATACCTTTGGTATTTTGAGCACCCATAGGGTTTTTCGGGGTCGAAAAGGTCTAAAAATTCCTCGAAACATAAGGTTTTTGAGTGTCTGTACATTTGCCCGATGCAAGCCACGATCATGGCCTTGCATGCTATGATCGTAGGCCACATCTGAGCCTTCTGGGGGCCAACTCTAGTGCTTCTGTCATGATCGTGGCCTGTTGTGCCACGATTGTGGGCTATTGTTTCGGCTCGAATGTCTTTGAAATTTCTCCATTCTTTGATGTTGACCCTAAAACACTAACAAACACATCAAGAAACCTAAAAAAGATAATATTTAAGCTCAAAAGGTTGTACTAACCCATAATTAAAAAACAAATAATTAATAAACTAACACAATGCTAACCTAAACACATACTAAATGATTGAATTAATAGCTAAACACATATCAAACTATGCCCTAAAATACGATGCAATTTACACTTATCAGTTGTTAAAGGTTAAGTGCGAAATTTGATTAAAAGATTGGAATGCAAACTTGACTTTGTGAATGCTAGCAAACCAAATTTGTTGAGAAAAGATGCTTACATTTGACTTGAGTATCTCGTCAGTTATTGTATACAAGGAAATAAGCATGAGGAGACGGTGACTTGTATAAAGTGGCAATGAAAAATGAAATTCAAGCGAATTGAAAAGAAAGAAAGAATAAAAAATATAATTATTTAATAAAAATGTAACTAATGTGTAAAGTAGTGTTAAGAAATAATAAGTAAAAGAAAATGCCAAAAACCAATTGGTATAGATTCTTGTACTTGAAAAAGAATTAAAGAAGAGGAGGATTTTTGTATGATAAGAGGAGTTGGCAGAGATTTTAGATTATAGTAAATCCTTAGGAAATTATAACTCTTCCACTAAGGACACGTAGAGGTTTAAATGCTTGTGTCATATGCTAAATGCCTCTATACACCTACCAAATTAGAATTAACTCTTGTTTTAGTTACGAGCATTTAATTGGTTAAAGTTACTTGTTATTTGCTTGAGGACAGGTAATGAGTTAAGTATGAGAAAACTTGATAAATCCATATTTTGCATATTTATAGGGGCTAAGTTAGTTGTGAATTATATGATATTATCTTATGTTTAGTTTATTATTTTTAGGTGATGATTTTAAATAGTAATCGTAGATTTTAAGCATAACTTTATTTAGGTCAAGTTGGAAAAGGCCTTTTTTAATTTTTTATAATATAATTGTGATATAAATGCCAATTTTTGACTAAGGAAAAAAGGAAAGAGGATCTTAGATTTAGAATACTATAACATACAAATAAGAAAAAAATATACAGATCATGTCACGAAACCTTAATAAATGCTATTTCTTTTAATGGGTCTGGAGAATTTTTTTTTAAAAAAACATAGGCTTTCAAGTTACTATTAATCACAACATTTTCCCAAGCCATTAGCAGCTAAATGACAAGATGATTTAAGGAGCAGTCTGGCATATGCTTAAGGACATATCATCCATACTTGTTAGTAACGAGTTACTGAGTAATCTGGGATTTCTTCTTTCGGTTCCTGAAACAGAAACGTACATGAATCCTAAAAGAATAAAGAATCACGAGAAAGTTAGGAGGTACATGTGAATTAATTAAAGTGAAAAAAAAAACGAGAGAGCTTGTAGTGGTACCCAAAGGATAAAAAGTGTGCTTCAAAAGTTTCCAATTTCACAAGTTTCTTGAAGGAAAGAAGAAAAAAGGAAGCCCTTTTTTACGCTTTCGTTTCGGCATTACTAGAAAAGGATTGTCATTTTACGTGGAAGCTGCTCAAGGCGGAAAGAAATAGTACTTATACTGTTTAGGATAAGATATCATGATTCATAGCCTGTTATGAGCATGTAGTTGGAGGAAATGCAGTTCTGATCAGAAAAGTTTGCTGCAGTGTTTATTTTTCGCTTTCTCAGCTCCTTTTTCTCTTTACAATCCTTTTACGGTGAATAGTGATATGTTTAATGTTATCTGACAAGTGGTTTTCACGAACAACACCAGCAAGAGCCCACAATCCTCCCGTTTGCCATTTAGGTTAAAGAAGCTTTCATATTGGTTCATTACTGCAATAGACATGATGTTGATTGTCCACTTTCATCCTTACACACTAATTGAACACCAATAGCAAAGTATAATAAGGAAGTATTTGATCTAATCCATATCAAATTTAAGCATCTCAAAAGCATTAACCAAAAGATGACCTGATGCCCGTGAGCTAACCTGTGGCGGAGTTCTTTCTACCAGAGTGATGGAAGAAAGAAAAGAAGTGCTTATTCGAAAGTGCAATCTAAAACATGAAAAAAATTCTGGACTTATTTTATCAATAAAAAATATATCATATTCCAAAATAAAATATTGCTAATTTCAAGTATACTAATGAAAGAGATGACATTAAAATAAATGTAAACAAACATACAAGTACGTCAACAATAAATAAGAGATCTGAATGGAATGATTATTTGGCCTCAAAATTGCGAAATAACCATACAACTAGCTCTAATTAAAATAGTTTTAACATAAGAAATATGTCAAATGCATAGATATAGAAAATAAAAAAGAATAAACTTGATAGAAAATGAATGCAATTCCTAAATATGATTTTCTCATCATTGGACTTTTTTTTTGTGAAAAATAAGTGATAGATTGAATTAGCTTGTTCAAAAACACCAAATACATGGTTATTGTAATAAAAGGCTAGCCTCTTAAAAAAAACTCGTAGTAGCAAGGCTGGAAGAGTTACAATCCATAAGCAGCTTTACAAAGAAAGTTTGGATCTTATTTCTCGAGATAGGTCAGTTACAAAATCACGAGCTAGGATTGCAGGTCCAAGCCTAAGGATGGATTTGGTTAGGTTGAAATGGTCTATGGTCTCTAGAGTTCCCATAATTTTTTCATATTTCTTTCCATTAATACAAGATATACACGCATTCCAAAGGCACTTATGCTAGGTTAATCTGTACTAGGGCAAGTGAGGTTGAATAGGAGAAGGAGATAGTTCCAAAAAGGAGAATAAGAAAGAACACTTGAAAAATAAGTAGGGATGATAAATGTGGTGACTTCGGTTCAGGTTGACAGAGCCACGGGTCGTGATAGCTTAGCTATATCCACTATAAGAAAATATAGAGTTTAAAGACACAAAAATGTGGAGTTTTTATACGTTTTTATGCGTCTTAAAAATAATTTTAGATGGTTTATAAAGTCTCGAAAAAACAAATGTCACAAAAATATTTTTGATGGTTTTCTTAGACACATAGATGCGTTGAAAATCTATTGCTCTCGTTTGTAATTTTTCGAGGGCAATGCCATTTTAGACGTTTTGTATATGCTTTTAGATACCTTTCTCTGTCGATATTTTTAACTTTTAGACAATTTTTAAAAACTCCACCATTTTTAATTGAAAAAATGAGCTTACAATTTGCCTTGTACATCTTTTTTAAGATTACTCACATGCATATTATTATAATAAATTTTACAAATTAATGTAAAATATATATCTGCATATTATTATAATAAATTAACACTTTTGTTAATAAATATTATATTACACAGATTTATATGTATATAAAGCACAAATTAGCTAAAATAGATTCATTCTAAAGTCCATTTCAATCGAAGAAAGCACATTATTCGCTTACTTCACCTTATGAGTGGCAAAATTAATTGAGACTAATAATCATAGGAAGCTACTGGTAAAAGCAACACAAAATGACTAGAAAGGAGAAACGAATAGTGTTACAATTTGCATGTCATTCATTTTCGGGTGCTGATACTAATTGCCACCGCAAGTAGATGAATGCACGTACATTTTCTGTAGCTAAGTCTTGAAACTTATAACTCTTTATTGGTAGGCTAACTCTCCAAATTCTTTCTGTAATTCCTCTCTTAACCTTTTTTTTGAAGATAGTTTAGATTTTCTGGTTGGAATCTATGAAACTTGCTTAACGTAAAAATTTACAGTGATTACCACTGTATTCATACGATAAGTACAGTTATTGTTGTTTAAGAGAAAAGTACAGAACATTGGTAAATCATAGAGAAAAAAAAGATCAACGAAGCATCATTTGACCAATAACGAAGATGACAAGTAGCAGAAATTGCAAAAGAATCATGGGTTTACGGGAACTGCATACGAAAGAAGCTCCTTATCATTAAACAACAAATCCATTATCTTAGAATCCAAGAACAACCATACTTCGATTTCATTATCTTCCCTTTGATCCATGATACCAAGAACATTCACCTGCCACTCTTCTTCTGTAGATCCTGCATACATAAAAGACATAGGTTGTCTAAATCCAAAGTCAACCTCATAGAAACCAAAGTTGCACCAACTAGATACAACCAGATAGTTCACCAATACACGACAACCACCATAATAACCACTACCATGACAAATAACTACCAAAATGATGAACACCATAACAACCACCACCATGTGCAACATTATCAGAAAGTAGTAGAAAATGTAAAGGGAAAGTTTTGGAAACTACAAAACCAACACAAACCAAAACCAATTAAAAGAAATTCTCATAGTGAACCCCCTTTCCTAATTAAAAGAACAAAAAAGTAATAAATTAGAATAAAACCTAACTTGTGCTTTACTTGTCCCCGAACTTATCTATAAACGAGCAAAAACAATCGAGTTTAGCTAGAATCTGGTCATTCTTTGTATTGACATCCTCATTTTATTTCTCAAGCATATCATTTTGTTTTTTAAGCTCTTCATTCATTTTTCGAAGTTCTTCTCCATTTTTCTTGAGTGCCTCAATTTTTTTCTCAAGTGCTACATTCCTACACTAGAGTTGGGAAATAATCTCTTCATTTTGTTTTACAAGAGCATCTAATTGTGCTTTAACATATCTAACTTCATCGAAGCTACTACCAAATCTATCACAATAACTTGCCTTTAATTGACCTTCAAGACCAAACATCTTGCTTCTAGTAACCCCAAAACCATAACCAACTACATGCGAACTTGAATTACCAGCAGAGTACATATACTCATTAAAGACTTAACTCTTAATCTCCACACGATCCTCTTGTGACTAGGGAGTAAGTTCTAGAACCTTAGTATTAATAGCCTCCTATACATATCAGAAACATAAATAAACTTTATATTGCAAAAACTAAAAAACTTCATAAATTAATATGGCTTATAGTATAACTATGCATACCAGCAGTAACGTTGTACCTTCTTCCATATATGCTCCATCTTTTCTGACATGCGTGCTTCTCCAAAATTTGTAAGCACTTGCTTCTCTTCCATTTTCATCCATCTAATACAAGCAATTTAAGAAAACCAAACTTTAGTACCAATATGATGAAGACAACCAAATTTTGAAAGTTAGTTGATCACAATGTCTTAACCAAATAATAAAAGGAACTTACAAATTCAGCTCTTGTCTGAGTATAACTTTTAGAACCTGTAGTATGAACATGATCTTGAGATGTTCGTGCTTTCTTTCCAATTTCAAAAAGTTCCTATGAAGTAAAAAAAATTCAATTAATTTTCAAGTGTAAAAGGGCTAACGGACATGCTTTTACATACAAGGTAGTAATTATACCTCAAACTTAGATGAACACCAATAAGAAACCAATATCACCCATTGGTTTTTTACGACATTGTCAGGTGCATTTTCTATTATTTGTTCTTTTGTGAGATTAGGTAAATAATACTTGCTTTAAAGCCCCCACTTAAACTGTTTCCAATGTTTATTAACATGTGTTAGAAATCTTTTATCGATCTCAACACGTTTTGGTAGCACAAATTTCTCCTAAACTTATAAATTACAAACAAAACTAACTATATAATTGAATATTTTACAAAGATCACAAAGATAAAGTGTCAAAGTATACTTGAACAGCTTTCACAATCTGTTCTTTGTAATGCTTGTCAACTTGCCTCCAACTACTTTCTCTAATAGGACAATAAAACCCATTTTTAGCAATATCAAACAAGAAATGTACATAAACAAGACCTCCTCTTTTCACTGGCTGGTCAAACTGATTAAACTCAACTATAATTCTCCGACCAGATGGAAAAAGCCAAACATGCATCGAGGATATCACCCCACTCATTATACCACGCTTAAGAGGTTTGCCTTCTCTTACTTCTATTTAATCAGACAAGGAAATTATCTAATTAATATAAATATTTGGTGAAAGTATATAGTTATGTCAAAAAAAAAGATTTTAGCTTCAATGCAGACTACCTTATCTAGATTGGTTGGTATCTTGTCAATCCATGCAACTTTAATCATTGGATGATATACCTTTTTCTTTATTTTAGGATGAGATGAGTGCTGGCTATTTTCATACATGCTTTCTTTGTCCATATTTCTACTCCTTCAGAAGAATACTCAGGAAGTTGTTGTAATAGCCTTAAAAAGACAATTGGTTTTGCAATTTCAGTAGGTTGAGGAGGTCTCATTAGGGCTATTGTATACTGGGTTTTAGGGGCTCTTGATCGACCAATTGTTGCACCTTTAATAACTTGAGTTGCTCTTGCTAGACTTGATTTTGGAGGAACTTCTATATTTTGGGTTACTGGCAAGCTTGTAGTTGAGGGACCATGATCTTTAGAATGTTGTGAAGGCCTTAATTAGGACGACATTGCTATAACTGTAGGCATAACTTATGGCTTCAAGGTTATGTACATGTGATCTTTTGTTGTTATTTTCATTAGTGGAAATGATCCAAATGATGGAGCAATATATTTTGATGGTTGAGAGGCAAATGGATATGTTGCTTATGTTCTTGATGGTTATGATTATAATGTTGGTTTCTATTGATGGTTGAAAAGATGATGACACACCCATTGGTCATGTTTTTGGCGGTTGACAAGGAATAAAAGAGCTCGGTGCTGCTAAGTTTGTTTCTTGAGAAAGTGCAGAACCTAAAGGTATAGGAGTTGTTAGACTAAGTAAAACTCGTGTCCTTTTACTTCAGAAATTCATGATCCTCCACTAAGTAAAACCTGTCCAAAAAAAAGAAAAAAATCACTCAATAGATAATTACAATCGAATAGAAAAAGTTCAAAATGTTACAAAAGAGAGAAAAGAAAGGAAATTATGCAGCAATTAAGAAATTATTAATAGTCACATATACACTAATAAAGAGGTCGGTCACAAAATTTAAAGTTTCGTAAACCATAAGATCACAATTACAAGACTATTGATCATCCCCTAAATCATACAAATCCCTTAGCTTAGATTCAATAACATGATGCCAACCCTTCTCTTTTTCATCAACGACATAGAAAACTTGTCTTGCTTGACTAGAATAATAAATGGCTCATCTTTTAAGAACCAACCGTTGTGGATTAGCTTGGAAAAGTTAACACAAGGTTCATTACTTCTATCTAACTTTACCCCTTTAGCTAAGTCCACCTAGTCACAATGAAAAACAACTACCCTATATGTTCCATTCTAATCTACTTCAAAAGTATCAGTCATTTTTCCATAATATTTTTCTCCATCTTTAACCATCATTACTCCACTGTTTTGTGTCTTCCTAGTTCTTTCGAGAGTAGTTGTATTGAACTTGTTGCCATTGACCATGTATCCCTTTACTCTTGTTGCAAAAGGAGTCGGACCACAAGCTAAGGCTCTTATCAACCTTCCTTCTTGAGTGTCCTCATTAATCTTGCATACCTATCAAAAATGTTTTTGTGAACTCATTAACGCATAATCAAATATCATTCAAGCATAAAATTTAAACAAAAAATATTTAAAAATATATGTATAAATGGATAACCTATGATTTGAACCAATTTGAAAATTCATCAGCTTTCTATTTGTTTACTAAAGCTTCATCAACTCTAATTCTCCAATTCTCTCTCTGCTTTTGATATATGAATGCATTGTATATAATGAAGGATATCTAGTACTTTTAGTGATATCCAAATTAAATAAAAGTAGTCAACCATAATATTTAGCATATAAGATTAACCCTTACTCATAAAATGACTTTAACAATTCCTTAAATTGGGTGAGCACATAACGATGTATTTGTGCCAAACTTCGATCTAGAATACGAGTAATTTTTTCTCCCCTATTGCTCGACCACCAGAATCAAGCAAATATAGTTCTGATTGAGGATTATCATCATCATTCCTATGTGCTCGATTGAAAATAGTCTCAACACCTTCTAGATATCTTGAACAAAAGGTAACAGTCTCCTCGAGAATATAACCCTCAATAATGGAACCTTCTGGCTGAGCTTTATTTCTAACGTATGTTTTTAAATGGGTCAAATACCTTTTATATAAGCTAGTATATAGTTAGCCAATACTAGAAAAAAGAGATAAGATGGCATTAAAAGGTAAAACAAACACGTTATTTAGAAAACAATAATGCTAACCTTTCAATTGGATACATCTATCTATAGTGTATGGGTTTGCCAAGCTCAATCTCCTTCACTAAATGAATTAGTAAGTGAACCATGATTGTAAAAAAGGGAGGAAGAAATTCAATCTTTATACGGCGAAGTATTTTTATGATATTTGATTGTAAAGCATCCAAATTTCTATGATCAATGCATCTGGAATATAGGGATTTGAAAAATAAAGACAAATCATGAAGGAGGTTAGCCATTTATGATGATTGGGATGCTTTTAATACCACTAGAAGGATTTCTTGCATTAGAATATGATTGTCATAACTTTTGAGATTTATGAGCCTTTTGTTTCTCATGTTCACACATCTAGAGAGGTTGGATCCATATCCATCCAGGACTTTAAGATTCTGCAATACTTTCAGAAATAACCCCTTATCCTCAGGTGACATAAAATATGGAGCTGCTGGTATGAAGAATTCGCCACCTTCCTAATGTTTGAGCTATGTGAGCTTTCTCATCATCTTTTGTCTTACCATCTACATTCATGAGGGTTACAAGTAGATTATCACACACATTCTTCTCTATATGTATGACATCTAAGTTATGACGAAGAAGGTTATGCTCCCAATAAGGCAAGTCATAAAATATGCTCTTTTTGGTCCAAATAATCTTATCCTCACTTATATTCAACTCACCAATCGTTTCTATTCTTTTTCTTTGAGGTTTTGACCATTTTACCTATTTTTTCTTGCTCTCTCAAGATGTTGGAACTAGATGCAACATTTGGAGCATGACTACGCTCTTCAAAGCCATCAAATAAGTCACCACAAAACTTGAAAGGATGATCATGAGCCAACCATTTATGATGCCCAATATAACATATCTTGTTCCCAATCTTAACTGAGGGTGTTGAGTAAGTACATAATGGGCAAGCATTATAGCCCTTTGTACTCCATCCAGACAACATGACATAAGCTAAAAAGTCTTTAATGGTCCACATTAGAGCAGCTTGTGTCTTGAATTTTTCCTTGACATATGAGTCAAATGCATCAACACCTTCCCATAATAAATTCAACTCATACACTAAAGGCTACAAATATACATCAATATTATTTCATAGTCCATTTCTACCAGGAATAATTATGGACAAAATGAACGAAGATGCTTTCATACATGCCAATGGTGGCAAGTTATAAGGGATCAAGATCACTAGCCATGTGCTATAAGTAGTGTTCATGAGACGATATGGATCCCATCACTAGCCAAACCTAGCCTAACACTTCAAGGATCACATGCAAATTCAGGATACCGAGCATTGAATTTCCTCCAAGCTAATGCATTAGTTAGATGCCTTAGAAATTCATCCTTTTTTCTTTCCTTATGTTGGACCCCGTTTTCAGAGTCTAACTCGTTTTCTGATACCTTAGGCGTTGGGACCCCACCCCTTGCGAGACACGTGACCAACGTCCTAAGTGACATCTGGACGCACATGCCACAAGTGTGGAGTGCCCACACTAGACAATCCTTGATCAAAGCAGATTTTCATCTTGATCTCTTCTTACTATCTTGTCCCATGACTTGTACTTAGTCTAATTCCTTAACTGTTTATTGATCCTTGATACCCACTTCTTGTTGAAAAACCTTTATTTAATTGAATTCTGTAACTAACTTCAGCTAAACAACGGTCCAATGTGTTGGCCTTAACTTCTTCTTTGTATCGTTTGTGGTTGGCCCATCATCTGAATTTGCTTATGATATATGTTCTATTGTCTGTGTTTTATCGTCTGTAGTTGACTTTTATCATCTGGGTTGACCACCTATCGTCCGCCTTATGACGTGTCATCACAGATGATTCCTTGTGTTTGTGTGATGACATGTCATCTGTATGCTGACGTGTCGTGTGTGTGACGTCAGCACAGACGATACACTTCGTCTGTGTTTTCCTTTGCCTCTGTGCATGTCGTCAGCACAAACGATACACTTCGTCTGTGTTTTTCCTTTGCATTTACCTTACTTAATGCAACATAAATCTTCTCAACCACTCTCATTTTTCAAATCCAAGGTCAAAATACGCAAACATAAACATCAACTGCTTCTCAAAGCCTCAAATTCATTTGATCAACACATGCAACATGAAACTTAACAGTGGTCATAATCATGAACAGAACATACATATATTTCATACATCCTCAAACAAATATTAGTTTTACAACACTTTAGTGGGAATTTCGATCCCCTTTACAACATAGTTCAAATTACAAAGTTTCAAAGACTGGAATTTGCTCAAATGCATCTAAATCATTGTTCTGCAGAACTAACTTCAAAACAAAACAAACTACGTAAACTACAGTGATTTGCCTTGACTCTTTACTTACACACTTTCTTGTTCTTCATCTGAATGGGACAGAGTTGGGAGGGGTGAGCTTAAAGCTCGTTGGTAACAGGTTTATCATTAAGAAACAAGCAAAAACCTTTTTTGCAAAACTTATTGAATTATGCAATTTAGAAACCATATTAAATTTTTTACTTGGAAAATCAATAAATACTTATTTATCAAAACCGTACTCAGCCAAACAAATCATGTTCAGTTATAAGTCATGTATGCATCAAGCTTGATAATACATAATCACATCAAAATGGTTTGGAATAGTCCATAAGCAGAACGAACTAACATAGTCCATATAATGGTTTTGTGAAGTCGTAAACAGAACGAACTAGCATAATCTCACTTAGTGGTTTTGTGTAGTCATAAACATGAGGGAGTCTATGAAGGAGCTCCATGCCACTAGCGGGCAGGCGGGAGAAGCCTTTAGTCTAAGTGCACTTGATAACAGAATGGACCGAACCAAACCCACATAATATGTACTTCATGATCTTGTAAACTTGATTACCCATGATGGCAAGTTTTTGAAACTTGATCTTTTTTTAAAAACATAATATCTTTTCAAAATCATTTTCATTTTCATGTTCATGTTCTAACACATCAGTATAATAATCTCACACAAAACACATAACACTTTTCAAAGCATTCAAAGAGTTATAATGCATGTTCGTGCAGTAGTTGAAAACATTGATTTTTATCATGTAAAAGGGCACTTTAATGGCCTATTGCTTAATCATAAAACTGTAACCTACCTTGAAATCCTTGCTTGTTTAGGTATTGGATTTAGGAAGTCTTTCCTCTTACTCCTCTTGCCGCTTTTGAACCCCTCCTTGATTTCCTTCATAAAAGACACAATTCCCATTCAACAAAAATTCGGATTTGAATAACCCATAAGGCACATTCACTAAAATAGATCTTAGAATACTTAAACCCATATATTTCTTAAGCTCTTT
>JAOQMS010000008.1:22291150-22307131 GCA_027563885.1 Erythroxylum longipes
TCCCTTATTTTAGGATATGTATCGGAATGACCTACGGGCGTCCCGGTGCGTACCCTAGGGTAATGGGGTGTTACATATATTGCTTGCGGTTGATTATATTTCTCAATGAGTGGAAGCCACAGCCACTAGGACTAACAATGCCAAAGTTGTTATAGATTTTGTTAAGGTTAACATTTTTCTAAGTTCAAGATACCAAAAGCCATCGTTAGTGAAAGAGGAACCCACTTCTGCAATAGGGTGATGGAAGCAATGTTCAGAAAATATCACATCATACACAAAGTTTCTACTGCTTACCATCCCCAAACCAACGGGCAAGCTAAATTCTCAAATCGAGAAATCAAATTAATCCTGGAGAAAACCATACAACCCAATAGGAAGGATTGGAGTGTAAAACTAGAAGATGCATTATGGGCATACAGGATGGCTTACAAAACACCGGTTGGAATGTCTCCGTATAGGCTAATGTTTGGGAAGTCATGTCATCTTCCTGTAGAATTACAACATAAGGTATATTGTCTATTAAAAGATGCAACATGCACTTAGATGATGCAGGAGTGCATAGGAAGTTGCAGCTTCAAGAATTGGAAGAGATGAGGAATGAGTCATATCAAAATGCAGTGATATATAAGGAGAGGAAGAAAGCTTTTCATGATAAGATGATTTCAAGGAAAAGCTTCTTGGTGGGCCAAAAAGTGTTACTATATCATTCCAAACTCAACTCTTTCCAGGTAAGTTACGTTCCCATTAGGTTGGTCCATTTGTTATTACTCATGTCTTTCCTTTTGGTGTAGTGGAGATACGGAGCCTTAAAACTGACAAGACATTTAGAGTGAATGGTCATCGCTGGAGGGTTTGACTAGTATCACTTGATGCGCACAACTAGAGGTCGAGCCAACAACGTTAAACAAAGGCACTATTTGGGAGGAAACCCAAGGGGAGTTGATTGCTATCTTTTACATTTTTGCATTTAAAATAAAAAATTTTCTTGTTTTCTATTGCTTTTAAGATTATTTAGTCATAATTAGAGCATGAATTGATTAGAAAAATGCATAGCAAAATTTAGCATGTACTTTTTCTCTTGTGATTAGTTAATGTACATTATTCTTAGAAGAGCGGTGACTAGTGGTAGACAAAAACTAGTGAGGTTTTGAGTCATATTAGACTAACGCATTCATATCAGTCTCACTGCTTTATTTATTATAAGTAGCCTTCATGACATATAGATCCTTACTTTACATTGAAATTTTATTCGAGACCATATTGTTTATCACATGCATGTTTATGAAAATTATCTGGCATTCTTTTTTAATTATAAGCTACATTAGCCAAATAGCCTAACCATTCATATGAATTTCCCTTGCTAATCCCTATTGAGCTGATTAACCTTTTCTTTTATATAAGCCATATTACATCCACCTGACCAAATGTCCTACCCAAGCTTTAAAGCCAGTGGAGCATTTGTTAATTCTTGATGAATGTGATTATGTAAAAGTCTAAGTGTGGGGGTTTGCTTACATGTGGGTTGGTTAAATTTTTAAAAATTCATGTTACAAATCCTATGTTGATGTAGCCTCTTTCAAGTTTATATAAAAAAGAAAATAAAAAAATAAAAAAAATGTTTAAATAAAAAAAGTATGAAGGAGGCAATGAAATTGTTGTGAAAAGTCGTTAATTAATAGTTTATCCTCCTTAGGTTGTATTGGTTGGGTGTTTAAGTATATGGCATCTAAAGAGGATGTTATGCTGGATGGAGCATTTCATTGTGTTATATTCATATGGTTTATTATGTGAGAGCTAATTGAGTTATGAAAGATAGTTGTTGCATTCTTTATAGCTGACGGTATTCAATTATGAATGAATGCTAACTTGTGCGTTTGATTTTTCATTAAGTGTTACTTTTGCTTGACTAGCTTAATGGCTTTCAAACTAAATTAACCAAAATGCAACCCACATTATCCTTGCCCACATTACAACCTTAGAAAAGCCCTTTGATTCATAATTATGCTTGTGACTTTTAGTGGTGGAGAAATGAAATGATATGCAATGTTATGCATTGTTGTGATCATGAGCGATGTTTGAGTGTACCCATGGAAATATCTTGTTTAAACACTTTTTGTCCAAGTCTACCTCAAGATTACTCAATTTCTAAGGGTGGTGAATATTGAGTGATCATGAGTATAAGCTTGAATGTTGAGTTTTTGTTATAGGTTTTGAAGGTCATTCATCTTTACTTATGATTATCTATTTTTGAAAGATTTGGAAAATGACTAAAAATGTTGGTTTGTGATTTGATTTTGACAATTTACCAGAGGACGGTCAAAAGCTAAGTGTAGGGGAATTTGATATATGTTTAAATGTTGATCTATTTTATCTTCTACACTTAGTGATTAATGCCTTAGAAATACTTAGGATACTCATTTTAGCTCATTTTTTATCTTAGGTACATTTCGAAAGTACAAGAGCTAAATTGACCCGAAAGTATGTCCTTTGAAGCCATCTTCTCTACTTCTATACTTATTGATTCATACAACATGAAGAAAATGTTGTCAACATGACTCACTACCATCTAGAAAATTTCATAGCCATGTAAAGTATAAAGAAGACATGTTATGTGAGACAAAAGGGGGCTGGAAATGGAACAACAGAAAGAGACAAACAGACGGTTGCTCTAGGTGTGTAGTGGTCAGTTAAGAATGAAGAGGGGTGGAGAAAGCCAGCTATCCATTTTGCTACATTTTAAGTAACATTTTAGACAAAAGAAAGATGTTTTTCTTTTTCGAACAGCTGGAGGGTAACACTACGCTACACCTGTCCAACATGATTATTATTGGAAAAACCTAGTTGATACCTCCAGGGCGCTGGCGATGAAATAAGAGAGGAGAGGACTGTGGAAGTGTCAGCTAAAGTATGTGGAGGGGTTGAAAGAGAGATAAACAACAAGGGACAACTGAAAGAGAGGAGGAGAACTAAAGTTAGAGAGTGAAGAAAACGAGAGGAGGCTGTTTCATTTGAGTTTTATCTTAGCTAGGGGGCGTGAAAAGAGCAACAACCGAAAGAGTTGTGTGAATGGGAGGAGCAACCAAAATATTATGAGTGGAGAAGAAGATAGATGCTAAACAAATGAGTAACCAATAGCTGAAACAAAAAAAGAACACAACAGTAGTGTGAACTAGAGCTGAAACAAGTGAATAGCTAAAAACTGAAACATTCTAAGAACACAAAAGTTGCGTGAACCAAGTGAATTGCAGGAGAGCTGTAACTTTGTGGGGCTGGAAGTAGCGTAGGAGCTGAAGTAGAATGGGAGTTGGGTGAACTACATGGGAGTTGCGTGAAGGAGAAAGCTTGCGGCAGATAAGCTACGTGAATAGGGAGATAGATTAAAAAACTCCCATATTAATTTGTCCCATCAAGCTACAGCGAAAGAGTGGAAGAAACAAAGAAGAGAGGAGTGCCTTGAAGAGATAAAAAGAGTGAAAAAATCAAGGGAGAAAGGAGTGAGGTGCTTGAATAGTAATGGTGGACAAATGTTAATTTGTGCCATTAATGAATAGTAGAAAAGGGAGAAAATAACGTGGAATAGAAAGAGGGCTAGGTGTTCCTTTTTTTTTCACCACCAGTTCAACGGGAATATCGACACCAAATCACAGTTAAGCTATTTTTATCACTTTAAGGTTGTAATTTCTTTTTGGATTGTTGTGTTATTAGTGTTGATTTGATTAGGTTTTGGGATGAATGATCCGAATATGCTATTTTAATTGTTTTATTTCGAACCTATTGCTAAAACATTAAATGTAATCCATAATTGTTACTTTTAATGTTTGTGAGTAGCATCTAATGATCGTTAATCATTAGGAACAACATAACTTAGGTTGGATGAATGATCCGAACATGTTATTTTAATTGTTTTATTTCGAACCTATTGCTAAAACATTAAATGTAATCCATAATTGTTACTTTTAATGTTAGTAGCATCTAATGATCGTTAATCGTTAGGAACAACATAACTTAGGTTAGATAATCCGAACATGTGAGGTTACTGCCTATATTGCTCGTTTTCCAATTCATAATGCAGCTGCCAAATTGAATCTAGAAATCGTATCCTAGGTTATTCGGTAGTTAGGTTTAATTAATGATTGTATCTTGATTAAACACGACCTACGGGAAAATCGGGTTTAGTAGAGCATTCTATTAGTCTCAGATTAGTAGTCCGAAAAGAGTTGTAAAGATGTTAGGATGATGGAATATGCTTGATCATGTTTAGGTCGAGATTGACCCTAGAACCAAACTTGACTTATATTAAGCACTTTTCTCATTTTCAATTGTTTGTTTTTAATTTGTTTTGATAGTTTACATTTTCTTTAATTTCTAAATTGCTTAAAAAGCCAAACCACCCTTTTATATTTTCCTTGCATCAATGACTCTGCACACTAAAATTTGTAGTCATGGTGAGTTGGGATCGAATCCACAGGGAATGTTCAATTAATTTTTGTTACAAAAATTAACTAAACATTCCCTATGGATTCAATCCCGACTCACTATAACTGCAAATTTTAGTTTGCAGAGTCAGGTAAATTTTGCAGTGCACTCAACACGGGATGTCAGACACCGCTAAGGATTGGCTTTACTACTTACCATCTGGATCAATCATTACTTGGAATGAGATGCAGAGACCTTTTTTGGAGAATTACTTCCCTGCTTCTTGAGCTACGAATATTCAGAAGGAAATCTGTGCAATTCGACAACATCATAGGGAGACATTATATGAGTACTGGGAGCATTTCAAGAGGTTATGTGCTTTCTGCCCATACCATCAAATAAGTGAGCAACTCTTGATCCAGCACTTCTATTAGGGGCTTTTGTGACAAGAAAGAAGTATGATAAATGCAGTAAGTGGAGGTGCACTGGTAGAAAAGACCCTCATTGAAGCCAGAAATCTGAATTCCAACATGGATACTAACTCTCAACAATTCAACATTCAAAAGGACCCCTAACCTTTGAAAGTTAGTGAAACTAGTACTACTACATTAGAGCAACAGATAGTTAGGTTAACATCTTTAGTGAGGAAAATGGCTGCAAATGGTGCTCAATAAGGTATCTGGAATTTGTACAATGGCAAGACCTCCTACTAATATGTGTACAACTTTGCAAGAGACATTTGATAAGTGTAAATTGCATCGTGTTTTAGGGCATAGTTTGATATGTTCATAGTTGTTAATTCAATCATTTAGTATGTGTTTATGTTAGAATTGTGTTAGTTTGTTAATTATTTATGTTTTATGTGTTTTAAGGGTTAGTACAAGCTTTTGAGCTTGAATATTATGTTTTTGAGGTACCTGATGTGTTTACTAATGTTTTAGGGTCATATCAAAGAACATAGGAGTTTCGGATGACATTCGGGTCAAAAAATGGCCCATGATTAGGCCACGATCGTGACAGAAGCTCTAGGAGTGGCCACGATCATGTCCTATATGCCACAATTATGATAGAAGACTCATATACGAGCCACAATCGTGGCCTATGCCAAGTAGACGCACAAACATTTATGAAATTCACTTTTCGAGGGTTTTTTTGGACCTTTCGGAAACTAGAAAAGCCCTAGGGTTACCCAAAACATAAGAGACTATTTAAATAAAAACAAGAGAGAAAAGAGAGGAGTTTTACATTCAGTCACCCTTGGAAACCCTAAAAAAAAGAGAAAAAGGAGAGAGAGAAGAAGAAGAAGAAGAGGAAGAAGGAGGAAGAAAAAGTGGATCCCGATACTGTTGCTCCCCAGATCAAGTGGTTTCCCTACATCGGTGCCTTCCTAATTTGTCCAACCTAAGTTCCATTTTCTCTTCATTTACTTTTTCATTTACATGTATAAAGTTGAGATGGATTGTATGGAAATGGATTTCAGGTTGTTGATAATGATCTAAACTCTCCTTTAGGATTTAACTTTGAGTTAATATTGATTTAGTTACTTTTGTGTTTATTAGTTTGGGAGTTGTGATTAATTAATGTATTTGCATGTTTCAATAACAAAATGAGATGGTAAGCCAGATAAAAATGATTAGATTGGATTAATGATAGTTAGGCGATCCAATTGACCACTTAATCAATCCATTCGATAATTTCATAGAGAGAGATCTCGTACGAAACCCGATTGTTTATTAAAGAGCTTTAGAACTAACTAAAATTGTGGGTAATTTGTGAATTAAGAGATTGCAAGTTCCATAATTCGATTAGGGTTTACAATTTTGGGTTTGAGTAGTTATAACTCCAATGAGAGTAATCAACCCTATGAATGTCTAGAACCAACACCTTATGAACACGTAAATAGCTAGATTAGCATTAATGATACGTAAAATCCCCTCTCTCATAACTTGATTAACTCTCTTGATGGATTTGCATTGTGACGTATGTGATTGCTCAGTTTAATTATGTTTTGTTGAAATTTTCACTTTACAGTTCTTGAATCAATTATCAATTTCTAGCAAAATGACGGGGAGTCTTTATATAAAGTGTGGGAGCGGTAGATGGAGATGTAAAGGAGTTGTCTTCATCACAACCTACCTAACAAATTCCTATTGCAAACCTTCTACACTGGAGTTAATCCACCCATAAGGAGCACCATAGATGCAGCTATTGGAGGACCATTCATAAGGAAAATAGTTGAAGTAGCATACGATCTATTAGAAGACATATAATACACTAGTTGTCTTTGGATATCAGAATAAAGTAAACAACAGTTAATATTTTAGTACTTAAAAGGAATGATTACTACAAATTCAATGACAACATTGCAGAATGAGATCAACAACCTAATCAAGCAATTGAATAGCCTGAAAGCTACCACTTCCTTTCCAGTTATAGCAATGTTGCACAAATATGAGTCATGTGGACAAGAGAGCTATATCGTAGCTGATTACTTCTTAAGGTAAAATAACAACGTGGAGAAATTCAACTTTAATGGAGCACAAGTTGGTCAGGGAGATAACAATCCTTATTCCAGCCTATAATAATCAGGGTGGTATAATCACCCAAATTTTCATTGGTCTAAAAATACTAAGATTTAGTTTAGAAATCAAGGGTCACATGGATATTACTAGGATAAATAGAATGACTATAATTCCAAACTAGACAAGATCATAAACAAGCTCATAAGTATGGATGAGGCCTAAAAGAGGTTAGAAGAGCAGATTGACTAAGTAACAAGGACTCACGCCTCTTATATTCTCAGCTTAGCAGTTCAAGTGGAACAACTTGCCAATTTTTTATCTACAAAAATTATGGTAAGCCTTTTGAGCAACACGGAAGTATATCCAAGAGAGCATATTAAGGATATCACACTTAAGGGTGGGAAAGAGTTAGGAGAGACAATGATAGACTAGCTGAAACCCACTTTATAGAAGACCAAAAGAAGCAAAAAAAGGTTGAAGAAAAGAATAGGGACCTTACTTATATTCCTCCTCTGCCTTACCCACCAAGAATAAAATTCATAAGAGTTGATGATGTCGAATCTTCACAGGAGCATAAGGACGAAGAATAAATGACAATGGACATCGAGTTTGAAAAAGATATAGAAGTCTTTGTCTAAGAAGCTAAAGAAGAAGATGATATAAGGGTGAATGAGCAATAAACAAGAAGAGAACAACTCACCCTCTTATCGAGCTAACTGCTAGATTCCATGAAAGATTCAGGGAGTTTTGTTATTCCCTGTTTTGTTGACAGCTCGCTCAAAAAAAGGACATTACTGAGTTTAATTGGTTTTTATAATTTAATCAATATTGTCCTTCTAATTATTTTGCAATTTTTAGCTTACTTATAGACTACAAACCTGATGTTGAATGAAAAGGGTGGAATCAAGCCGCTCATAATTGATCCCGGGTAAGTTACCTATGATATAAAACCTTGTATCATAGGCAGAGGCAAAAAGTAGATCCTTGACCACAGTGGTTTAGTTGGAATTCACTTGTAATGAAAGCCATGAGTTATGGTAAGAGCAACGTAACATTGAAAATAAGGAAGGTGTTAGAAAATAGGTCAAAAAATGCCAAGTAAGATATGTTAATTAGACTTAACAACATGTATAATACACTACCAAATTTTTGTCCAAAATAGCCCAAAATTAAGCAAGCTCGATGATGTTTGGACCTTAATTGAGCATATTATAATGTTTGTCCCTAAATTGATGAAACAAAACAATTTTTAGCCCCAATTAAGCATTTAACTAACTAGAAATATCTATCAGAGATTCTGACTTAATTATGGCTTTATGACATTATAAATTGAGATTGAAATTGGTGACCTAATGCTACCCCTATTTTGGAATAGCATATAATGTTTAGTCTATATGTCATGATTTAGAAGTACAAATAGCTTAATTTTTAGTGCTTTGGAAATTAGACACATAGTGAAACAAATTTACAGAGGACCTCAAAACCTAACTTGAACGTTTTCTATATTCAAATTACAAAATAAGTAGAGGTATGAATGGGGAGTGTCTATCATGATCGTGACAAGGGTGTCACGATGGTGACCTAACAACTAGATCTTTTGTCATGATCATGATATGGGTATCATGATATTAACCTAGTATAAAACTCTTCTGTCACGACCATGACACTCTAGGTATGATTATGACCTTAGTGAAGGGTCTTTTGTCACGATCATGACCTTGTTTTCTTTTTTAATTTTTTTAACGCATCTTATTTGAACCTTTTTGAATGTGTACGAAACTTTTCAAACACCTAGAAATAAATGAAATAGGACCTACCACATATGAATTGGGTGATTAAACATTGAAATTTAAGAGTGAGAATAAAGCATGCTAAAGAAAATTCACTTGTATATAGATGATTTGTAAGTATATTTATTGCCCATATGGTGTACCATGCATTCAACATAGATTTTATGACTTCAAGTGAATATCATATGATTAATTATGAAATGGGAAAATGGTTAAAAGAAATGTTACAATGCCTTCTCTATTGTCTTAGCGGTGGGTAGATAGGCATGCCTATAGGGTTATAGTGCAGCTATTTGATATGTGTTTAATTGTTGTACATTTATTCCATAACACCTAGTGATTAATGATATGAAAATGCTTAAGATACTTACTTTAGTTAATATTTGCTTTTAGGTATAATTTCGAAGAGAAAGAGCTAAAGTGAACTAAAAGCACTATGTTTAAGTCATTTTTTAAAGATTCACACTTACTAGTCTTTATGGAGCAAGAATAAAAAGGATTAGAGCAAGAGGAGACAAGAAAATAACAATAGGAATGAAGATTAGCACAAGTCATGGCCTTAAGATGCATGTAACGACCATGAAAAATTTGTCATGGCCGTGACATTAGTTATATAGGTGTGACAGCCCATGTCATGCCTATGCAAGGTGTCTCACGACCATGAGGTGCCAATTCACCTAAAAACCTTACTTTTTGGTATAAAAATGATGTTTTATGACAACAGAGGTATGTTTTCGTTTAAAGAAAGAGGGAGCTCTCAGTTTGGAGATTTCAAGAGAATGAAAAGGGTTAAACCTCTCATTCTTTGGACCTATGGAGGGCTAGGCCTCCCGATGCTAGTTCAGAGGTAATATTGACGCCTAAGAACCCAGTTAAGCATTTCTCTCATTATTTATTGTTCTTTATCTTAGGGATTGACTTTTTTATCCTATGTTTAATGTTTGGGTGTTATGTGAGAATGATTGAATGCATGTTTGATTATTTTTATGTAAGAACCCATTGCTAGAATCTTCAATATAAACCGTAATTGTTATGTTGATACTCATTTGTGACAACTAATGGTTTTTAATCATTAGGGATAACATGACTAGATTAAATGACCTAAGCTTGTATGGTTGTTACCTTGATAATCTATTTTCCTAAATCATAATGCAGCTATCCAATTAAATCTAAAAGCATTAAATCTAAAGAGTTTATTCTAGGTTGTTCACTAGTTGGGTTTAATTAACGATCTCTTTTTAATTAAACAAGACCTAAAGGAAAACTGGGGTTAACAGAGCCTATTGTTAACCTATGATTAATAGTTTCTATAGCAATATAAGAACAACAATTAAATGGAATATGTTCAATCATTTATAGGCCGAGATTGAACCAAAGAATCGGGTCCCTAATGAATTCATCACTTTCATCATTTTTGCTTGTTCTTTATTTTGTTTTATTTTATTTTGTTATTAAACCAATCCAACTCCCAAAAAAAAACCTAAACACTGATTATTTTCATTTCAAAAGCTTTACACACACTCTTTGTGGGATCAACCTAGATTCACCACTGTTATAGTTGTAGATCATATCATTTTCAGTAGTGTTACAACACGATACATCACTGTTATAGTTTGACACCAATGGTGTCTTCATTTCAAGACTATAGTGTCTACATAGTTCGATACATTCAGGTATCCACAGTTTTGATATCTTCGGATATCCATAGCTCCCATTATCCACACCTACGAGAATATACAGCCTAATGTTTATAAATAAGAAACATAGCATGACAGCATAAATAATTGGTATTAATGAGCATTTGCATTTGTATTGATAATTTGTATCAATGAGTGTTGAACATCAATATTTGTCTTGTAAATATGAATTTACAGTATATAAAAACATATTGAAGCATGTTTGCATTACATACTTTGATTAAATATGCCATCACTATTTATATGAGTTATGATGTTTATAAATGTGTGTGCTTGGCAGATGGCTACTAGAGTGGTTATCAAAACTAAGTGTCTCCCACTAAGCTTTCAAGCTTAACATGGGAGTTAATTCGTGTGGGTACACATATTAGGAGTGAGGTGCAGGGAACATCTATAAGGACCAAAGCCAATCGCTAGGAGTAAAAGTACCTTTGGAATGTGTTTTTTCTTTTCTTAAAGATGATTGTATATGTAATGAAGGAAATCGTAATGTTTTCTTTTGGATTATTATGTAAATGAAAAGATGTAAAACTACTTTTCAATGATAATGTTAAGTGATATGAAACTTTGTAATATGTATATGTATAGCATTTAATAGAAAAATGTGTGATGATAGTTCCTATAAATGAATAGAAATGTATACTACGACTGTTTATAAAAGAATTTGGTTGCCATATATGTGGGTTGTTATAGGTTACATAAGTGATATCAAATGTTGGATTTGGGCGAAGATCGTCCTTGCTAATGGAAACAATCATCAATGGCTCCGTTGCCAAGTGACACATCAGCGATGATTTGCTTCTGGCTCCATCACCAAGCAACACTCCCCAGTTATTTTGACAAACAATCCTAACTTATTCTGATAGTCACACCATAAATGCATAATAAACAAATACACAAATATCATTTTCAGGCAATAACAACACTCAAACACAACCTAGAAGAAAATAGTATACATTCATAAACCAAACTACACTCTTTTAGCAATGTTCATAAACATCATATGTTGCCAACTCTTAAGCCTTATTCCACAATTCTAGAATTTTGGTCTTCAAGGTTTTTCCAAATATTCTGGGTCGCGGATGTTTTACTCTTAAGCCTTATTCCACAATTCCAGAATTTTGGTCTTCAAGGTTTTTCCAAAAATTCTGGGTCGCGGATGTTTTACTTTTAAATTTTCAAGAGATTTTCTGATAAGTGTATAAACTTCGTAGACTTAGGCTTTTATTTTAATGTGTAATTTATTATTTAACTCTTAAACCATTCTTAATCATATTAACCATTCAATAGTAAATTGAATTTGATGTAAGGTTCTAAAAAATTTCAGTCTAAACCTTTTAGATTAAAATTTATCAGATCTACGTCTGATTTTTAGGGGCTTTAATTTCAATCCCAAAATTTAAGGTCAATAATAATCAAACAATTTAATCAAATTATTGTGTGAAAATTTGGCTTTCATACTACTATTAGGAAATCAAGACTACATTCGACCCTGACTGAATCGAAATATTTACAAAACTTTTTTGTATTTTGATTTCCTAAAAACTAAGGCTACTTTAATTCTATAAAATGATTAACATATAGATCATAATAAAGCATGAATCGTACTTCGTGCCTTATTATAAAGCTTGATCATATTGTTGTTGTATCCCTCGAATCGTTTTCGAAATCAATCCATATCAACCATCGTAACCAAACAAGTGTTCTACCTGTAACGGTATCCATAAAACAGGTTTAGAGAACTTTGTAATTCTTACAAAGATGATTAAGTAAGAAGTGTTGGCTCCATTAGAGCTTAAGCCTATTTATAATAAGTTTTAGACATTTCAGTGATTAAATTGAAATTAAATTCTAATTTCAGTTAAACTTTAATTAGAATTACAAATAATTCTAATTAAATACCAATTATGCCCAAATAAGATTCAACATCTCATATTAATCCTTATTTATTAAATATCTCATATTTTTATCACAAAATTTTTGAAACTTTACAATCAACTCTAACTTGATTAAAAAATCTTTGCTATCTTCAACTTGTTTATGTGCAACCCCTTAGTTTCCCAAATATGTTGGAAATTATTATAAAGTAAATTCTAATTCATAATTAAAATTAAATAAATTAAAAATCCTTTTAATTTGTCTTTAATTCTCTAATTAAACAATTTATAATCATAGATCAAGATTTGTGTCTAGCCACACATCATGACCACCTAATTTTTTAGGAATGTCAAAGTTGTTTTGACTAACCTTTTTATACATGATTTTTCTTTATAATTCAATCCTTTTATCATATAATGTTATGATTAGACATAGAGCATGAAATTAACGTCTACTTTATTTTGAGTCAAATCGTATTAGTTATTTGCTATTAGCCATTGACTCAATTAATGATATTTCTAAACTATTAACAAAGTGTTGTTCCATCTTGGACAAGGATTTCTCGAACCAATACTAATCGAGAATAAAAAAACATTTTCCTTAATTACTTTAAAGTGATGAATCCTATCTTAATCTCTCAACTACATCCATGTAGCACATGCTACATCCAATAACTACCAATAAATGACTCATGATTAAATAGGTCATAAGTAGTATCAAACATAGCAATCCATATACAAGAAAATTGTGGAGGCCTCAAGTCAAAGGATCACTTATGCAATCATCACAATAAGAATTTCCATAGACATCCAAGTAATGTTCCAAATGGATTTCTCATATTGGATTTGTTTAATGAACTTATTCTCTAACAAGCACCCACACGTTCATTTAAATATCTTCATACTTTAGTTTATGAGATCAACTACTTCTACATAAGGAAAAACAATATATGTGTTAGTCTTTTTACACTATATTAATGTCCAGTATTACTATAACAATAACTAGAAAAAATATGGGAATAATATGTAAATCCAATATAAATCTCATAGTTATAACCTAATTGTAATTTCATTTGCAGTGTATAATTATCCCATGGACTTTATCATTTATATCTAAACATGTACAAGATAAATAATGTCTTTAAATAATTATCACTAATGTAAAACCAATAGATTGATTGTAGGGCATAAACCAACAAACTTACCGACTAGAGAGGTGTCATATTTACCATGTATCTAATCCTAAATGTAATTACAAATGCTATTATCTTCCTTCTGCTCCATTTCAGCAGGTAACTTTTTGTTAAAGTGGAAACTTGACCATAATCTCTTACCTTTTGTTAGATTCCAATCATTCTAATATAGTAAAACTTTTATCCAAAGTTGCTACAATTGACAGGAAGTTGAGAAGTATAAGTTGGGAGATCCACACTCATTTCATTATCTTAACCAGTCAAAATGCTTTGAGCTCATTGGTGTTAGTGATGCTCGTGACTATCTTGCTATAAGAAGAGTTATGGATATTGTCGGAATAAGTTCAAAGGAGTAGGTACAACTTCTCAAATAAATAATAAATTTAAATATCATCACCAAAATCATCATCTCACTTCTCCTTCTCTCTTCCTCAATTTGATTTAGGAAGCAATTTTCAAGGTTATCAATTCTGTTCTTCACCTTAGTAAGATTTATTTTGGAAAGGGAAAGTTAGTTGATTCATCAATCCCAAAAAATGATCAAGTCAAATTCCATCTTAAAACAACAACAAAACTACTGATATGTGAGATGTGTTATCAGGATGTAAGTTATATACACTATACTAAGTTGTCTCCATAATCATATGTTGTGCTTTATCTCACGTGTGATCCTATAGCCTTGGGAGATTCCTTATGTAAGCGTGTCATGATCACTCTAAAGAAGGTTATCAAATGAAGTATTTCAACATGGATGGTTTAGCTAACACAATTTAATCCTACTTATTTTATTAGTAAATTGTTATGCCCTTAGATGTCAACAATGTGAAATATGTAATTAAATGTAACTGGATATGTTGGTTAGCATTAACTGTGCCTATTGTTTATCCAAAGGTTGGTGGATAAAATTAACAACTTAATAGGCCAAGATCCTCAAAATCTTTGATAGGAGTTCTTGATATTTATGGCTTTGAAAGCTTCATAGTTAACAGGTAACTAAGGAAAGCTTCTCTATTTTCTGTACTAGAGAGATCGTGTAGGTAGTTCTTATAAACATACAATACTATATGAATGTGCAGTTTTGAGCAATTCTTTTTCAATTTTACAATTGAGAAGTTCCAACAACATTTCAATTTGGTACTAGTAAACATGATTAAACAGATTGATTATATTTGTCAACTATTACCTAAAAAGGAATTTGCATAACTTTGACCACGTCTTCAAAATGAAACAAGAAGAATAGACAAAGTTACATTGATCTTTTTGACAATCAAGATGTATTGGATCTAATAGAAAAGGTCACTACTATGCTCTTCAGTCTTGTCACCTGTCTTTGGTTCTGAAAGCATTTCCTCGATCCTACTTACTACTATTATAATCAGATATTCTCTCTATAATGATTATCTGTAACACACCACAACCATTGTTGGGCCCCAAATTATTTCATTAATTTTATTAAGCATGAATTGATTTAATTTTGTGGTCATGTTAGATAAATCATTTTAATTGGAGTTTAACTAGCATGTCAATGTTGGGAGGATTTATAGCATGGATTGATGGAATTTGAAGTATTAAATGGGAGAATTAAGATTAAGTTAGAGTATATTCTGGTGTAAGTTAAATTGAAGAATTAAGAATGCATAAGGGTATTTTTGAAAATTTACTTAAGCTTAAAAACTTTAAAGCATTAAAGGAGGGGAAAAATGGACATTGTGCAATAATTAGGAGTATAAAAGGGAGAAAGAAGACTTGTCTTGCATTTGAGAGAAGCAAAATTGTGAGTGAAAGAGAGAAAGGAGAAAAAGAAGAACAAGCTAGGGTTTGGAAATGAAGAGCTTGAAGATTTTGAGGTTAAAACAAGTAAGTATGAGTATTAACACTTCTTGATTGTTAGATGAAGAATTTTTTGGGTTGGTTAGAAGTGAATATGTATAGGAAGTTGTGATGAATGGTTTATGTGAATGTTTGGGTTTGGGTAATGATCAAAAGTAGATTTGGAATTGGTCGTGAATGATTTTGGGTTTGAATGAAGATGAAAATGAACTAGAAGAGATAGGTTAGTGTTAATATGGGTTATATGTGAAAGGTTGGAAGTAAGAAGATGGAAAATGTCCCAAAACACGTTCTCGGAATGGGATTTTGGACATTTTCAGACAATTTCGCCGCGACGAACTTGGTTTTTACCGCGGCGAACTTTCCAGCACAGAATATGCTTTGGTAATTTAGGCATAACTTTTGATATAGTTATCCAAATAGACTTATTTTTTATTTTCTATAAACTATAGACATAGGGATACAAATTGTATGAAGGAAGTTAGTCTAAATTCAGTCCCTAAGCATTTCAATTTCGGGATGGAAGTTGGATATAGAATTTTGTTTCAGCATGAGAAATAGTTTAAAATTGTTGAGGTGTGACTTTTCGATTTCTAAACCAAATTGAATGGAATATTTGGTTATTGTTTAAGGTGATCAAGTGAGGCAAGAGAGGC
>JAOQMS010000008.1:22307231-22335155 GCA_027563885.1 Erythroxylum longipes
ATTCATAAGATCCATGAATGCAGCTGGAGCATTGGTCAAACCAAATGGCATGACTAGGAACTCGTAATGCCCATACCAAGTCCTAAAAGCTGTCTTACTTACATCAGACTCCTTGATTCTGAGCTAATGATAACCTGACCTGAGATCAATCTTGGAACAGACTCTTGCTCCCTATAGCTGGTCAAACAGAACATCAATTCGAGGCAGAGGATACTTACAAAGGATACTTATTTTTAATAGTCACCTTGTTGTGTCTTCGGTAATCAATACACATCCGTCATGTCCCATCCTTCTTCTTAACAAATAGAACAGGCGCTCCTCAAGGTTACGAACTTGGCCTTATGTACCCTTTCTCTAATAGTTCCTCCAACTGTTCCTTAAGCTCTTTCAGTTCAGCTGGAGCCATCCTATACGGTGGTATAGAAATGGGTGTGGTTCCGGGAATCAAGTCAATGGCAAACTCGATTTCCCTCACCAGTGGCAAACCAAGTAAGTCTTTAGAAACACATCTGAAAATTCCCTTACAATTAGAAAATCCTCCAACTTCCTTTCATTCATATCAGCATCTAGAACATGTGCCAAGAAGGCCTCACACCCCCTTGCCATCATCCTATCAGCTAGCAAAGCAGAAATAATTCTTGGTGCTGGTGCTCTCCTATCTCCTCTGAAAATGACCTTCTCACCATTGCCCAGATCAAACTCCACTTCCTTGAGGCCACAATCCAACTTCGCTTGATATTTCTCCATGACATCCATTCCCATTATAACATCTAAACCTTTTAGGTCTAGAGGTAGCAGGTCCACTACCAGTCTAGCACCTTCAATGAAGAGTTCACAACCCTTATACACTTGACTGATTATCACATTCCTCCCTAATGGAGTACTAACAATCAAAGGGTTATCCAAAGGCATCGAATCAACATTATGAAATGTCATGCTTCCAGAAACAAATGAATGTGTGGAACCAGAATCAATCAAAACATATACTGAAGAATTGAATAACTGAGCCATACCTAAGACAACTTTAAGTGCGGCTATAGCTTCTTCTTTGGTCATGGTAAATACCCTTGCCTGTGCCTGACCACTTGGTCGTCCTAGAGGAATAGCCTTCTTTGCCGCTCTAGAACTGCCACCTCTGTGACTGGCCTGGTTCCTACTGTTTCAGCTCTCTTTGGGGCTTATAACCCTTCATTCCCTGTTATTCAGGGACAATCCTTGATCATGTGTCCCTTCTCTCCACATCGGAAACATACTCCAAGCAACCTGAAGCACTCTCCCTTATGGAACTTCCCACAATGTTCACATAAAGGGTTTATGTTCCTGCTCCTCTCCACGTTGCTATTGCCTCTTGCTATTGAGGCTTGCACTGATACTGCACTTGCTTGCTTGTTTTTACCAGAAGAACTGCTTCCTACCTTACTCTGTGTATGGAAGCTTTTCACACTCCTCTCAAGCATTGGAGCACTCATCCCCTCCCTATTCTTCCTCTTCCTACTTACTTCATTCTTTATATTCTCAAGCTTCTCAGCCTGGAGTGCAGCATCTACCAACTGTTGGTAGTCACAGAAATTATGGATCAAAACTTTCTCCTTGATCCCTAAATGAAGACCTCCCTCAAACTTGCGGCACTTATCTTCCTCATTCGCCACAATGTTTACTGCATACCTTGAAAGCTGTGTGAACTTCAGCTCATACTCACTCACAGTCATATCCCTCTGTGTAAGGTTTAGAAACTCCCTGGCTTTCTCTTGCATATACACCCTTGAGAGGTACTTCTTCCTGAACACCTCCACAAAGTCTCTCTATGTCAACACCAGAGGCATAACCTGACTATGGGGCATTGATTCCCACCAATAGAGTGCATCCCCCTGCAGCAAACTGACTGCATAGTCTAACTTCTCCTCATCCGAGCACTTCATCTGAATTAGGACCCTCTCAGTCCTCTTCAGCCATACTTCAGCCTCCTCAGGATTTGTAGTCCTATTGAAGTCTACAGCTCCATACTTGCGGAGCTTATCATATTGTCCAGTCCTCTCCACCGGAGCTTATCATATGTAAAAGTTAATATATAGTTAGCTATTATTGGAAAAAAAGAGATAGCTTGGCTAAGGGCCATCCTGACTAGAGGTCGATTCATGTTTTGATTGACCGATTGCCATGTTTAAAAATAAGTGCTCATATGTCTCCTACTCACAACCGCAGAATATATAGAGTGCTATTTAATGGAAACTAAAACATGTCTTTTTTTCTAAATCTCGAGGAGCCTCCTAACCAAAATATAAAAGAGTGGGATGGGGTAGTGTAAGAGTCTTATATGAGACTATAAGTTTGCATTATTGGATGATATCCCATTAGTAGCTTCCTCCAGGAGGCATTAGAGAACTTCATTAAACTATTTTGTGTCCATTGCACACAATTAGGAGAGGATGGATCTAGGGTGTAGCTTGGAAGCAATTAAAATGTATTTTGAAATCCTTTAATGGAATGGAATGGCCAGTGCCAGGAGTTATTCACCAAGATGTCTATATAACCTAAGTGTTTATAGGTACAGTTGCTTTAAGCATGTTAACCTTTCTAAGATGGTGCAAAGGTCCTACCATATGCTAGTTATCAAACTATAAGTATCTTTACCATTGACTATTTTGCTTTTAATATGGTTTTGCATGAATCTTCTATTGAGCATGATTTATTGAAAAGTGTAGGAGTAAGTAGGTTTGATATCCATTGATTAGATGCTTTTATGTGGTATATGTGGATCCACTTCACCCACAAGTTTTTGCAAAAATTTTCCATGATCCTATGGTATAAGAACCTTAAACATTCTTCTTGTTGAACTTAATCTAAGACTACCATTCTGCTTACAAAGACAAAGGGTGCTCCATTTCACACTAGGGATTGTATAATTTCTACTACTTCTATTCCATATAAAATCCCTTATAAGCTGGTCAATTTTCTTCATGATACCCTTAGCTAGTGCTAGGTGAGAACATAAATACGTAGATAGATTATTGAGTACAGATATTGCAAGTTAGAGCCTTCCATTATAGAAAAATGGTCTGCTACACCAAAATTATAGTCTTCTTTCAATGGAACTAATAAGTGGAGAGAAGTCTATATTATTTAATTTCTTAGCTTAAATAGGAACCCTAAAGTATTTAAAAGGAAGTTATTTAAGCTTGAATCCTTCGGAGGAGGAGCATAACTAAGCATTATTATAACAGGGAGTTGAAAAGTAAATATAACTCTTGCTTGGATTAAATCTTAAACCCAGTAGCCTTTTAAATGTTTCTAGAGACTTCATCAGGAGGTTGATTAGGGCATGTTCAACTTCATATAGTCACAAAAGATCATCTGTAAAGGCAATATGGGCAATTTAGAGATTATCACATCTGTAATGGAAATTGAACTTTAGAGCTTTTACTATATTATTGCTAATTATCCTTTTTAGCATCTCACTGCTATTACAAACATCTATGGAGACAAGGGATCACTTTGTCTGAAGCCTTGAGCTACTTTAAAGAGGTTTGAGGGGTCTCCATTAACTAGGATTAAATAGGAAATTGATTAGATGCATGTTTAAATCTAGATTGTAAACTTATTAAGGGTATCTAATCACCTATAAGAACTTAAGATGAATTCCCGATTGAGTGAATCAAATTCCTTCGCGGTTTTTTTATTGTTTTTTGGATATATAACCTCTGAATAGCTCCTAAGCAAGACGAAAATTATCTCTAATGTTCCTTCCCTTTATAAAGGCCCCATAACATATTTTAATGAAATAAGGAATACTCTTTGCCAATTTGTTAGCTATAATATTAGAAATCAACTTATAAAGAACATTACAACAAGCAATAGGCCTATACCCATTAAAGGTAGATGGATTGGGTACTTTAGGGACCAAAAAAAAAGGTTTTGTTAAGTAATAAAAGAATCTTACCAATTTAATTCCAAGACTATATTAGTCACCATTGTGCTATTAGCTCCCAAGTTAACTTAAAAAATATTACATTAAATCCATTAGGTCCAAGGGATTCATTAGGATAGAAACAAAAGAGAGTTAACTTGATATCATTTGTAGCAACCTACCTGATCTTCGTAGGATTGCATTAAGGGTTAAGTGTATATTTAATACAATTAGTTAGCCCATTAGGTATATTATTGGGGCTAAAGGAACTTAAAATATTCTGGTATGAGCTTGAGCTAATTCCTTAAGTTTGTTTTGATCAATCATAATATTTCCATTAAGGTCCCCTCAAGATACAATCCTCTTGTTATTCCTTTTTCCTTGAATAGAGTTGTAGAAGAATTTGGAGTTTTTATCCCTTTCTTATAGCCATAGTACCCTTGCTTTTTGCCTTAGATGGAAGTTATAACTTTTCAAAGCTAAATGATACTTCGTCAATGCTTTAACTTTACTACCTTTAATTATAAGATCATAAAGATGCATGTAAAGGACTTCTTGAACACTATTAAGGATATCAAAAGCCTCTCTTATCTAGTGGTAGAGGGTCTATGCTAGTTTTAAGAATTTGTTTACAGTTAAATCTGATGGCCTTTAATATTTGAACATATTTATAAGATTGGGATCCTAAGTAGTCCATATTCATTTTCATTCCAACTAATTACCTAAGTTAAAAATGAAGTAATAGAGACTTAAAGAATCTAAAGGGAGCCTTCCTTTTCCCGTTCCCATAATTAATCTGTATTTTTAATGGGGAATGATTTGAGAAAAATTGATTCCAAAGTGAGCTTAAATGAGTGCTAGGGAGATGATCCAGGATCTAGTAACTAAAAATTTATCTAGTTTCTTATGTATGAATATGTTTTCACTTTTTCTATTGCTCTAAGTATAGTGAGCTGTAGTATATTTCAAATTCATAAGGCCTAGCCCAAAGGTTAACTTTAATAGTTCATGAAATCTTGCTTGTATACTTTTCATATTACTTTGAGATTCTAACAGAGAAAGCATACAATTATAGTCCCCCAAGAGTATCAAGGGGTTTTAATGCTTACTCTAAGTCTTATCAAATTACTCTATAAATTGATTCTTTAGAATTCCTAAATAGCTTTGTACACCACATTTATGGATGTTAGGGATTAGATTGTTTCTGTAACACCTTACAGTGAATGAATTGATGTAAGGAATAATAACTTTCTAGTTAGGGAATTCATGGACCACAAGATACGATCACTCCTCTATTAGGATGGTTTGTATGATTATTAAGGGAAGTTTATTCCTTTTGTAAGAACCAAAGGCCATTCCTATGGTGATCCTCCTTTATTTTTCTCTCCATGAGGTGAACAAAACATGGCTTCTTAAGATTTATAAGGTCTTTAAAAGCCATATGCTTATTAGGATAGTTTAAGCCCCTTATATTCCAAATCAAAAACTTCATCATCGTTGGTTGTTTTTGTCCCTATTCTTTCTAGTCTTATAACTAAAAAAAAAGGGTCTAATTCATATCTCTCGTGTTGAACATTATCACCTGGAGGAATTGAAAGGATAACATTAGGGGTTATTACCTCTCCCTCTAAGATTGTTATACGTTCCCCTTTTGTGTGACTTATTTATGGTTTTACCTCTTTTCCCTTATATTTTAGATTAATATTCTTAGCATTCTTCGTTTTAGTGGGGACTTTATGATGTTTTTCTTTTCCTCCTGTCACCTGAGGACTTTCAAGAACTTCATATAATGGATTCGATTTTTAAGTATTGAGATTATCCCTAACCTAATTCAAGTTATTCTTGCATCTGATTTGTGCATTCTTTTCAAGTTGATTATTAACTTCTTAAGGAGATGACTCCTAATATTTATAGTCTCCATACCTTTTTCATTCCCATCTTTAAAGGCTTTTATGGATAAGACAACTTAACTGAGTCCACCACTATCTCACCATTTCCATTGTATCTTAAACTCCTAAGGAATCAGAGAGACTTCTTTCCAGTTCAACATCAATACAATCTCTCGTAAAGCTAATTATCCTCACATTGGATATGCTATCATCCAAGGCTATGAAGACCCTTAATGAGCATGTAAGGTAGCTTAGTCCTTCTAAGGATCAGTACTTTAGAGGTATACGATGAACATTAATGCAGTACAACACTCCCATAGAGCATATACCCGATATACCGAAGGATATTCAGGAACATACTCTTTGAAAATGACACGTTAAGACAGTTAAATCAATTCATTTTTTTTAATTCATCACACATAACATAAAACATTTCAATAATCATATTGTCCCTTTTTTATTAACAAACGTATACAATCTCAAATGTCATTACATTTCCAAAATTCACATGTACAATATACAATAGTTGAAAGACACAATTCTTGATACAACATAATTAAGAAATTTGTAGGTACAACTGATCCCAACACTGGCCCATATCCAAATGCAGAAGTTACTTCAACTAAACTAGCTAGATTTCTCCTAAACCTAAAAACTAATGTTGCAATTTTGATGAGTTTTGCGAACTCAGTGAGTGAACCATCACTGATGTGTTCACTCAAAATAGAATATATATATATCAATGAATAACATTCAGCTCAATCAAAGTAATGCTTCATTCAGAGATATAACTCATATTCTACAATTTACATCATAATAAAAGAAGCATTTAAAAATACAATCACTTTTTAATTCATTTCAGAAGTACATTCTAAATGCAAAAATATCATATAATCATTTCAGAACATAACACTCATTTATCACAATTCTTCATATCACCATCAAAATCATAAGCATTTCTCAATATCAACACAACATAGTTCAACATTCATTTGCAATCAATATCATGAACACATTTAAAGATACAAATGAAAAAGAAAATGAGAATCATTCCATTTTAACTTTGTTTTGAAAAAGTGCCTATTTTACTGTCCCGTATCCGTTGGTGATACCATGCTCTTTTCAGTATTGTCCCATATTTGTTATGGATACTGGGCTTATTAATCGTTGAGCCTAAGGCTCTGATGCACATACTGAGCTTAAAGCTCTTTTCATGTTAGCTACTTCGGTCATAACTCCTTTATGTGAACATGCATCATATAATGGAGTAACATAGTTCATCTAATGTAATGACATTTGAAGAATAAATTCTTTGATGTTTCCTCAACAACTTTACATAGACAACAACAGTTAGTAAGGTATATGTATTTGCCAATTCTATCTATTTTCCTCAATCTGCCATTTATAGTAATCTATAAAATAAATGCTACATAAGATCAAAGACAAGTAGACCAGATAGTTTTAGCCCAAGTTAGTTTAGGAAGATGTTTAGATAACTACCTCTTGTAAGAATAACCTGAGAACTTGCCATCATATGAGTGTTTCCAAATGTAACTATCAATTTCAACATTACAGTGAGTCCCACATATCTTACTAGCAAGTGAAGAAGGTAAAGATGTATTCTGAAATTTACTTTTGTGTTGAATGGCTATGGCAACTGAAGCATTAAAAGGAATTGGAGATTTTAGGAAGTTAGCTTCATTAAACTTGATCAAAGGTCCCATAAAGAGCTAATTATCATACCAAAAGCTAACAGATTTCCTATTTCCAATTACAATAATAAAGTCAGTCATGTTCCTCTCCCATAGCTTCAGTATGGCCTTTAGAGTAGTGAAGGGAAAATGGGTACAATATATAGCCCATATGCTTTTGTTCTTAATGAAATAGTCATAGATCTATTTACACCATAGAGATTGCTTGTCGGCCATTAGTCTCCAAAGTCTTTTAGTTAACGTGCTTGTGTTCATAGTTTTAATTGATCAAATTCCCAATCCACCTTGAATCTTAGGGGTACATACTTCTCTCTATTTCACCATGGTTTTATAGCTCCTTATATTGATGTCAATCCATAGAAAATTGTTGAACATGCTGTCAATGGATTTTAGGATTACATTTAGAAATGCTAAGTAGGCATCCTAATAGTTATTAATGAAGCTGCGAAAAGAAATAATAAGTTGGACTTTGTTAGCTCTTGATAGGTGCTTGGAAATCCAGGCTGAAATTCTATTTCGAACCTTTTCAAGTAGCTTTGTGTAGTCCCTCGCTTTCAATTTGTAAGGAGATATGGGAATGCCTAGATATTTCATTAGGAACTCTTGAAGTTGAAGGCCAGTTGAGGTTGGGATCATATGTTGAAAATTTGAGACCCTTTTTGGATAAGAAAAAATTGCTTTTGAAACAATTGACTTGTAATCCTAAAACCTTTTGAAATGTCTTTAGTGCTCTCATCAAAGTGGAAATAAATTTTGCATCAACCATTACTAATATCAAATCATCTGAAAAACAAATATTGGTTAGTTTAAATTTACCACACATTGAGTAATATTTGAATTGATTTGTCCTTGTGACCACACATTCAATGATCATATGGAGAGATCGCATCACTAAGGCAAATATGTATGGAGATAATGGATCTCTTGGATTAAGTCCTTTGTAATTTTGAAAAAATTTGGTAAGTTTCCCATTCACCAAGATGTCATGTGAGGAAATCATCAAATATTGTTCAATCCAATGCATAAAAATTCTTGGAAAACCCAAAGCATGTAATAGATTTGTTATAAAGCACCAATCAATATTATCATGAGCATTCCTATGGTCAATTTTGATACAATAATTAGGTATGTTTCTCATTTTCGAGTAATTGGTAATAAGTTATTAAAGAATCAGAATGTTGTCACCAATTATCCTACTAGGTATATATGCAGCTTGATTATGACTAATGTGCTTATGAAGAATTTTTTTGAGTCTTTGAGCCAGGATTTTGCAAATGATCTTGTAAAAGGAATTGAAATAAGTAACATATCTGAAATTAGAGAAAGTTTTTAACTCTTTAAGCTTTAGAACCAGAGTTATAATGATTTTGTTGATCTCTTTGAGGAGAGTACATTTATCGAAAGATTCCTTCACAACTTCAGAAACCAAGTTACCTGTAAGAGACCAAGTTTCCTTGTAGAATTAGATATTGAAACCATCTGGTCCGGGAGCTTTATGAGAACGTAGAGAAGTTATTGTATCTTTGATTTCCTGCATAGAAACAGGTTTAGACAGAAGAGTGGCATCTTTTGGTGAATTAGTATCCTGTAAAACTAGCTCAAGGAATTGTTTAGAAGAATGTGCTTCAGAAGGATTTTTCATAAGCTCACCAAAATAGTCATAAGCTCCTTACTTGAGATGATATTGAGATTCTATAACTTTGTTTTTTTTCTTGATGAAAATGATTGTGTTTCTAGCTTTCCTTGCGACAATTGCCTTATGGAAAACTAAAGTGTTCCTATTTTTGTGTTTCATCCATTCTACTCTTCCTCTTTATTTATAAAGAGAGTAATCAAAAGCAATAGATTGAGAGTAGTTGTGCAATGCATCCTTTTCCTTTACAATGTATGTCAGATTTCCAGGGTTGGAGTATTGGAGCTATTGTATGGATTCCAATTCTCTTCTTGCTGGATAGACAGAATGGTCAGTGTTGCCAATATTTTCTCTATACAGTAGTTTCATCTCCTACTTGATTAGTTGCATTTTCTTGGGTAAATAAATTGTTTAGACCCTCAGATATTAGATCTCAATGCATTCCGTATTCCTTCTTCAAAGCCAGCTAGTTGTATGAGAAAAACATTGAACATAAATGGATGAATCCCTCTTTTAGCAATTAAAAAGGAGATAACGGGGGTATGATCTGATGAAAAATTGGTAACAAAATCTAAAAGCAGTTGGGAAACATATTTAGCCACCTTTGATTTGTAACACTCTGTCTAGTTTTTTCCCTATTAGGTTAGGACCAGTTTGCTTGTTACTTTAAATGTAAAAGCATCCTTTCATTGGAATGTCATTTCATTGTGCTTCTTCTAAACAATTTCCAATTTCCCTGCATAGATTATAAACAACCATTGAACTATTAACTTCCTTAATCTTTAATGTGGAATTGAATTCCTTAGAAATCATCCATACTGTTGTATTTGTGCTAGTGATTTCTTTAGTGTGGTTTCATAGGAAATTTCTTTGATAAGCACTACTATGTGCATAGATAAAAGAGATGCTTACTCTTTGCATAAGCTATCCCAGGTAGACCTATAAATGCACTATTTAATCTGTTATGCAGCAAGAGATAATAGATAAGGTAGTGGAATTGTATAGAAATTTTTTTTTGCCATTTAGAAGACAGGATAGGTTAGAAATGTATTTCCATTTAGCTGGAAAATAATTCAATAGCTTACAATCATCCCTCCTAATTCTTGGTTCCAAAATACCAGCTAAGCTGACTTTATTATGAAGGATTATGTGTCGAATTACTAGCTATTTATTAGGGGTATTTGCCCCCTTATATTCCAAAAGAAACTTATTATGGAGTTGTCTCCTTTGGGGAGCATTTTTTCTTTTGATTTGATCTCTTTTGTGTGATTGTTTCAAATTCTGGTACCTTTTGTGACTGTTTGAAATGCTAGTTTTTACAAATAGATGCACTATAATTGTTTTCAGAATTTCCAAATATATCTTCTAACTTAATTGAAAAGTTAGACTCCTCCATCTATACTAACAATACCAAATGAGATTGAACCGATTCATAACCATGTAAGACTTCTCTAAAGCTTGAATTCTATTAGTAAGACTATTTACTATTGGTGTTGAAACTGACCCAGTTTCCTTGCTAGCCTTTGTCATCTCACAAATATCAATTAAAGTGAAATGTTGAGATAAATTTTTGTTCCCATCAGACTCCATAGAAAAGATATTCATATTTCTATCAATGTCTCCACTTACTGATTCCATGTTGACAACTAAACTAGGCATTTGGACCCTTAATCTATTGGCACCAGAGTTACAAATTTTAACTAAACCAACTTCTAAACTTGCCATTATCATCTCACACATATCTGTTAAAGAAGAATGTTGAGCATAATTTTTGTTCACAACAGTTTCGATAGAACTAGTATTTCTATTTTCATCAGTGTCTACACTTACTGATTCCCCATAAACTATGATACTAGGCATTTGATTGGAAATATTTTTACAGATTTCAACTTCAATATTATCCCCATAGCTCTCCTTAATTGTTAGATTACCTCATCATAACTTCCATTTTTTCATATACTCCCTATAGTTACCGACTTTTACTTTTTGCCAATCTATGGTTTCCATGTATATGAGACCTTCAACTGGTCTTCAATGGAATAAATATTCTCAGTTAACCTAACAAATGGAATGATATCAAGTAAATCAGTGAAAGAATTTACCAAAAACACATACTCTAGTATAGTTGACCCTCTTAGCTTCAGTTGTTACTTAATCAAGAGCAATTGGTATCCTAATAAAACTTCTTAAATAGCTTAATCCATTCGTGGTCCAATTTTTTAGAGGAACTTCTTCTAGATTTAACCAAATTGGAATGTCGTCAAGTTTCAACTCCTCCAACTTGTGCCTGGCCTTCATTGTTGGCCCCGAGTCTCGGTCCTTAATTTGTGGCAACATGGCGCCAAAATTTGGGGGACTTTTAAAATAAAATAAATAAAACTATAATAAAGATAAAAAGAACTCAATTTGGGAGTAAAAACAAATACATAAACAAATAAAATAAAATAGCATAAAATAAAATAGACATAAAAATAAATCAGATTTGGGAGTCGAACAAGTAAACAAACCAATAGTAAATAAAATAAAAAGAGAATTGAAAAAGTCATGGGCATGAGAGGGGGGTGTCCCAATCGTGCTTGTGCACGATCGTGACTTTTGGTGAATAGTAGCGGTTCGTCGCGATCGTGCACATGCATGATCTCGACAACCCCATTTGCATTATCCTACTTCAAAACATCTTAACTTTCAATCCTAAAGTCCAAAATTTGTAAACTTTATGTCGTTAGAAAGCTAAGAAAAAGAGCTACAAATTTTATGAGACAATTTTGTAAAATTCTGCTTAGATCAATACAGTTTATTCATTGAAGTTTCAGAACACATTTTCATTCCTTTTTTCTTTCTACAATCTGTAAAAACTACTACCTATATCAAAAGACCCAAATCTAGCAAACACAATCCATACACATAAGACTCCTAACAAAACAGACTCCCAACCCATTAATTTACTTAAGAAGAATTTATCCAAAAACCATTAAACAACTAACAATTTATTCCCAACATAATAACACTAACAGAGAAAAAAATTTCTGCACATATACAAAAGAAGTTCTTTAACCCTCCTTTCATTCATTTCTTCAGAAGACAAAGTTTCATTTATCAGATGTTGCAAGGTTCATACATAACTTCAATTACAAACAAAAGCCACATCAGTAGCATAATACAAAAATACAATCATGAATGCTCATGCTTGATATGCTTCTAGAGTACCAAAAGTTCCTGAACTAACTTAGTTACAAAAATAGAAATTATTGAAGTCAGCTGAAGTTTTTGCAAGGTTCAAGGTTTATCTGCTATTTCTGCACCTGAGGAGTGGAAAGATAATGCGGTGAGCGGGGAAGCTCTGTAGCTAATACATTTATAAGCATTAGCGACTAACTACACACACACAATCAAACGTATACATAAATTTATATCATATTTAAATATAGATTATCCACGGTTCAAGCTCATAAATAAACATATTCTTACACAAATTAAATCAAGTAAAATTTTCAATCATCAAAACATAGCGTTCAATCATATTTCATGTTTAACAATTTAAAGCAAAATGCACACATATAATCGCTTGAGAGAATCCTATAGAATGAAATGGCAAAATCGAAGTTTACACCACGAACAAAATGAGTCCATTTTTTGAAGCTTATATGCGATAAGCAGGTAGTTGGGAGAAGGCTATAGGTCAACGTGCACATGAGGAATGAAATGGTATCTCTCTTGCTCACATAAGAAAATATTTCCAACGCTTATAAATTTCATAACATATTCATATTTTCATGCTTCTTAAATTTTCTATTTTTCATTAACATCAAAGTAGAACAATTCTTGCAAAGCAAACATGATTTCAATCATAGAATATTTTTCCCACATTCATAATGAATAAAAGCAAGCATTTAAATACATATACAAGCAAATAATTTCAGCTCATCAACATAACGACTATAAATGTATTACCTACCTATTTACTTGTAACTTCAAAATTAAGTTTGTTCTTCCTCTTGCTCTTGATTTTGAAGTTCTTAGTTCCCTTCAAACAAACATATTTTAATTCAATCAATATACACGAATAGAACTTCCATAAAGCTATATTATCGAAAAAATAAGCTTAGACTTAATCTACTTTTAATTTATCTAAGCTAGAAGAACTAAGATATAGTTAGAAATCTAAAAAGATCTAAGAAAATGAATTTCTTGGTTCTTTTCTTTCTCTCTTCATTTTCAGCACATAACCTATTTTCTCTACTTCCTTTTTCTATCAAAACAAGAAGAATAAATAAAGGATTACCTAAAACTCAGCTGAACCTTCTTCTTCCACTTCTTATCTCCTTTTTCTTTCTTCTCCTTCTCATCTTCTAGGTCCTTCTACGACTTTCTCTATTTTCTTTCTTACTATGCACGACTCTCTTCTCTTCTTTTCTTATTAGTTTAAGACAAACTTTTGTCCTTCCAAGCTTAGCCTTCCATATTTAATCTAATGCCTTCTAACTCCTTAACTTAATTCTAACTCTTCCTTTTTAATACAAGCAATCACACCTAATTAACTATATACCTAATTAAACTCTAAAAATTGCTAATTCAAGAATTCTAATTTATATTCATGCTTGCTAATTTAATAAAATAAATTCTAAGAAAAATTCGGGGCCCAACATCCATAACTATAACAAGAGAGTTTTACCATGCACGTGTTATGGTCTAGATTGTAAGACATGCGTAACCTCATCATAGCTGGAGAACTTGAAAAGAAATACATCATTTGTGTTCACCATTGCATCTACTAATCCATATTTTTTCTATATGTTGAAGGCCCAATATTTCATAACTGAAAATGCTATTCTTTTGTCAATAAAGAAACTTAAAATAGTAGGTCTCCATCTTTCAGGTCCTGCTTTCAATAGATCCAATGGAGGTGAGACAATCCTCTGCTCTAATGAATCACTCGGAGGGAAAAACATTAACTTCTACTTTGGCTTAGTGTCTCCTGTAACCTGGGTCCAAGTCTTACAAACAGGAACTTTATTTTGGCTGGTGGAGGGGTTATTTGAGAGTGAAGGTTCAATAGTTACATTGGTGATCAATGGATTTTCCTCCTCTTTTCACTACTACTCCAGCCAATGTAACAAACCTTTTTCCCTCTTCTACATCAAAGTTTGTTTTACTACCTTCATCTTGTCCTTCTTCAGTTTGACACTTTACCCACTCCTAGTCATTTTGATGTTTTTACTCCTTACAAGTTAATGTATCATATTTATGATACTCTTTATGATGCTACCCTATGGCATCTCTGGTCTTTGTCTGCTCTATATGCTTATTCCATTTCATTATCACCTCTTCATGTTTATCGTCACCTCTTTGATCCTACTAATGCCAATTCTCTTTTAGAATGATTTCAACCCCTTTTTAAATGGCATGTAGACATGTCTCAAATCTTGACTCATCATCATTTATGGGACACGACATTAATTGAATGCAAAGTATATGCTATCTACATCATACATTGTCCCTAATGTATAAGTATTTATGGACATTTTTGCACATTGAATCACCTTCAACATTGGTGAACCACCCTTGATTGGTCTACAAAATGCATACATCTAATGGAAATTTACGTTCTTTCTTAGACTAACTCAACCAATTCCTAAGCTCATCTCCTTCTAGTATTTGTACATGTATTAGTCTATATTTTAGAGAAACTACTCGTCTTGCACCAATTATTCCTCCATTAGTTGACCAATGGACATTAGTGGATCTGCTAACCCTTCACAAGGTCGTTTGGGGGGCTCAGTGGTATTAAAGTCATCGTTCGTGTCTTGGCTAGCGGTAACATTATCACTCAGTATAGACAAGAGTGAGTAGGGAGAGACCCAAATGAATATCGAAACATTACCTAACGATCCTATTCATTTATCTTCAAGTTTGTCTATGCCTAGTTTACCTTCTAGTATAAAGCATGTTTTGTCTAATCGTATAGAAAATTTAGTAGAAATTACTCATATTCCTATGGAAAACTGTGTTTGTGAGTCTTCTTTACCTTTGTTGAGTTTGTACAGTGTATATTCTCCTGATCATTCTTGGACAAGGAGTCTATGTATTATCTTGTCTACGTCTCATCCTAAAGTCAAGGAAATCATCTAGAGTTCCAGATTGGAATAGTGTGGTCTCAGATATAAAACAACAGAACAATACATGAAGCTTTAAAAACCAAAAGAGTTGATCTCTCTTTAGAGAGAACAAAACCATACACATCTTCATGTAGAGGCTATACGGCTTGTTCTAACACTTCATGGAAGAAAAGGAATACCTGATATAGCCAGGATATCTCTTTTAGACATTGCCTTCACAACGTACCAAAATGCCTTGATTGGTACCTTACTAACTACTCTCAACAATGGAAGTGTCATACTGACGATGGCACTTGATTTCAACATTAGGTTGGATGATCCCACTTTGTCTGAATGACTGCAAGTTCATATCCAGATCACTAGAGCAAATCAAGATCCTACAACCATCATGGCTACTCTATATCACCAGATGATCTATCATCTACAGAATCATGCTTCGGACCTCAATTTTCCAAATTCTACTTTGGATGCTCTTTACGTGGTTGCTGATCCATCTGAGGATCAGACTACTATTCTTCAGATCCCGAAAAAACTACCAGCAGTGAAGCTTGAAAAGTTGATGCCTACTGAATGGATCACCAATTACTAAAAGGTGTTTCATGCACCTCATTGACACTCTTTTCATACCACAACTCCTCCGATTCTAACGACATTAAAGGACGAAACTGTAAAGTCCATCTATTCAAAGCCCAATGAAAGTCTAGATGGAACTTCTACCTTTAAGGCTGTCTTTCTAATTCAACTCGTATTTTCACATGCAGAAGGTAAATCTAGTCCTCCTCTTCACTATTTCAAATCTAACGGAGATCTAGTTTATGTTAGCCATCATCATAGACATTTTGTATGGGATGTTGACCTATCTATATGTGAACTCGATTGTGAAGTGTATCTCAACCCTAAGTCAGATAGTGAAGATGATGATGAGCGGTGTGCCTAAAGACGAAGGAGGAAGAAAAAGTCTAAAAATCGTTGTATGCCTTCTCAACAATATCATCCACACAAAGTTCTTAGAAGAATTGGTTACAAGATTGATGGAATCAGTGAATAAACTCATGCTACTCATCATAAAGTAGACGTCGTCTCTAAACAAATCCAACAAATGTATCAATCATACAAAGCTTAGATCAAGCAACTTGATGTTGAACTTCAACATTACATTGCTATACATTATTTTAGACCTGAATTTTACGTCAAAGTAAAAGAAATCCAGAAGATACAAGGAATTGTGCGAAAAATAGGAGCTGATATGCAAAAGCACAGTCTAAAGCTATATATGGATCGTCCTCTTCAGTATTTCCAAATACACAACCAGTATACAATTCTCTTATGTATTAGAAATATCCAGAAGAAACTAACTATTCAAAGGTGTTCAAGTTCAATTATCCTTTGATTAGACAGTATATACATCCTCAGGCAGTTCAAGCAAAGCCTAAAAAGCCAAAATCAAAGCCTAAGCTTGAAAAGGTTCCTACGCCATCACCTTCATACACAAAACCTAAACTAGTTAACCAGTGGAGTAAAACGTTATAGATCCATACTCCTACTTCTCCACCAAAGTTACAATCTTCCACCTCTACTGGGAAGGATAAAGTGCCTTGCACAGAGTTCATAGCAACTTCTCACAAGTTCTGATGACTATGCCTGAACCAACTGAAGTTGAATCTAAAATAAGAAAATTAGAATCCATAGGTACTTAACCTTTCAGACCTAAACCAGCACTACAAGCTCAGCCAGTTGCATAGGCTACTTTACAGGCCAAGCCTACTTTAGGATCTTGGTTTACTTTTGATGATCTTCCACCAAAGAAATGGAGAGATCGACTGCATGAATTTGGTGCATGGATAGATCTTCAAATGAACAAACTGAATAATCCTTTGTTGGATATTTTGTCTAAATTTACTTATCGTTTCACTGTTACTTTGCAAGAATGGTGGCAAAGTATAAGAAAATATCAACGAATTCAGTACATCCATGTCACTACAGTCAGAGCTCTTCTTGGAATAATTCATAAAGAATTTATTGGACATTTTCAGCTGATTGATAAGCAGATCCTTCAGGAGTATTTTGCAATAAAATGTTGTTCACTTGACAAGTGTGATATCTAGAAGCTTTACAAACATATGATGGAAAGGTATTATCTTTTGAATGGATGGAATGATGTTAATCTTTAATATACTTTTGTCTCATCCCTTTGAGATCAACTGCAACAGGAGTTACAAAGGACCATAGTTTCTTTACAGAGAGATATGGCTAATATATCTCTTGGAGAAATCTACAAGCTTGCTTTAGCTTCTATTGATAAGTTGGGTGATCAACATACCTTATTCACGAATATCCTTAAAGGTGGGCTGACTCTTAAACAGGCTTGCAAGAAGACTTATCTTCAGATTAAGTGCAAAGATCATAAGAAATGTGATTATAGTAATAAGAAGAAATATTATTACAGACATGCCTATCATTGAAGACAGTTCCACAAACAAATGGAAGGCTACAAGCCTTTAAGGAAAACATATGTGAGAAAAGATGGAACAAAAAGAAATTTTGTTCGATTTTTCAAGAAAAGATACCACTCTTCTTAGAAAATTAAGTGATGTTTTCACTATGGACAACCAGGACATTTTGCATGAACCTGTCCTCACAAAAGCAAAAAAGATATCAAGTTATTGAAGCAAATGCAATCCATTTTGCCTATTCATCCTTCCAATAACTTTGAAGATTTTATTGAGGAACAATCAACTGAAGATGAAGATACAAAGTTTGTTGTTTCTGTTTCAACCTCTAAAGAAGAATCAACTGATGATTCTCTATACATACTACAGCAGACCTGTATGAAGTTAGATGGTACTCTAGCACAACAACCATATGTCCAGATCCAACTCTTCAGACAAAACAAATAAGATAGATCCATCAATGTTATTGGGTTTATGCATACTGGATCCAATCGTACGATCATAAAGCTTAACATATTATCCTCTAAGTCATGGATTTTACATGATGAATACTTTACAACTGCAGATGGTAATTCATTTAAGATCGTGCTTATTACAAAGAGAAAGATCAGAACTCGATTCTTTCCACAATTTACAGTTTGGACTAAAGTACCTGGAAGTAATCTACCTGGCTCGAATATTCTCATTGGTATGGATGTATATAGTAAAGCCTCAACTTTACAGATCCTACCCACAGGCCTTAGGTATCGATCATTTTTCAGTTCATACACTGAAATAAAAATGTGTTTGAACTTTCTCAAGTTCCTACACCGTATGCATCACTGCGAGATAAACTGTTGGAATACTGTCCTGAATCATATGCACAGTTTACTCACCCATATCCTCTTTGGAAAAATGTTGACTTTTTTATAAGTCTAAATTTCAAAAAGAATGAGGATATTAATCCTAATAAAGCCACACATCTAGGGATGAACCCTAATGACCTCAAGCTTGCACAAGATAAGTGTGTTATCCTTCTAAAGCAAATATTGATTGAGCCCATAAGATTAGATCGAGCTTACCAGGCCTTTGATGCTCCTAAACATCTTAAGCAAAAGTGCGGTAAAAAAGAGATTCTACATGGCAACATATTCTACATACTTATCCACTTTGCTCAGAAAAAATCCATTGGTAGCTTATTCTTCATCCTTATCCACTTTGCTTTGACAGAATCCACCATGGCCTCTGAATGCTTTTTCTCACTATAAATTCTCCACTCGAGGTCACCACAATACACTTGCTCTTACATCTACCTTGTTTCTTTCAAACTCTCTGAATCATGTTATTCCTCTTTCTTGGCTAATGGAGTTTCCTAAGTTTGCAAAATATAAAAACCACTGAGCCCCCCCAAAAAGCCTTGTGAAGGGTTAGCATACCAAATATCTTATACAACCACCATGCTCCACTTGCACAACTCTAACATAATGGCATTGTGGCTCCATTCCCCCATTATTTTTCTAGGATTCGAACTCACGATATGGGGTGACCTAGGTTATAACTTGTGAGGACAGGTTCATGCAAAATGACCTAATTGTCCAGAGAGAAAACGTTGTTCAACTTTTTGAAAAGGATGGGATCTTTTCTTGAAAAATCGAACAAACTTTCGTTTTATTCCATCTTTTCTCATATATGTTTTCCTTAAAGACTTGTAGCCTTCCATTTGTCTGTGGAACTTTGTTCGATGATAGGCTTGTATGTAGTAATCTTTCTTCTTATTACTACAATCATATTTCTTATGATCTTTTCACTTAATCTGAAGATATTATGGTCGATATCAAGTGCAGTCCATTGAGAAAGTCCTGGGCTAGAAATAGTAATGGGCTCTTGAATTAGACAAGATGGTTTGTTTGAAACTATAGAATGGCGATACGTAAGACAAGGAACTTCAACAACTCTAATATTAATAACATTGGAGGGATCTACTGATGTCCATTGGTCAATTGATTGAGGAATAATTGGTGCAAGAATGGTTGTATAAGATGTTTGGTATACTAACACTTCATAAGGCCTTTTAGAGGGGCTCAGTGGTATCAAAGTTGATATTCACTCTTCATTTAGAATTGGACTCAGTTACTATGTAACATAGATTCCTTAGGCTTTAACTTATAGAAGATGGACAAGTGCTTTACTCTAAATTATGCTATGAAGAAAGAGGATCTAATTATTCTTAAGATTTCCCTTGTAATAAAAGGATATTCCAGATGATGGCAAACTAAGAGATGCTCCTCTTACAAAACTTGATTAAAAAAACAAGGTTACAAATATTAGCACACCAATTGCACAAGAGTTTTGATAACTCCATAGTCTCTAAATGGTGTCTTCCTTTTTTAAGGAATGAAGTAATCCCTAATACTGCATCATCTTCAAGAGTCTAGTATTAGAAGTATAAATATTCTGAACAAGATTTACAGGAAAATTAGTGGTGCCTATTATTATAATTTTAGAGTCTAGTTCCTACTAGGCTATAGCTTATAGAATTGCAAATTAAGGTAATGTAAAAGTTAGCTTGATTTTGGAAGAATTTAAATTGATCCTTATATTTTCTATTTTGTAAGGTTATGGGGATAATACTTGTTAATTTCTAAAGGAAATATATGAGTGTTTGCTAAACTACGGAAAATTAAAGAGTTTAAGGAAGATGGCTTCCTTTTAAGTGTCTTATTTTACTTATTATTTTTCACTTAGGGAGATGAAATAGCTTATAGCATTTCTGTATACTATCTAATTGTTAGCATCATTTTAACTCCCATTTTGTATTTCTAAGGAAATTTTTTACTTTTCAAAAAAAATGAATGCAGTTATTGCTAACCATTAAAAAATAATTCTCGACACTCTGATGTATGGAATTTAAAGCATTCCATCACCCTTTAATCCTAAGCATCAACATCTATACTTCTCAAAATCACTTAACCTCAACTTGTTACTTGATTAAGCTCAAATATATTATGTAACTGAATTATAACTGGTTGGTTGATTTGCCACTTTGAGTTCCTTCAAGGATTGTTCCTATTGGATTGAGCTTTCTAAATTTAAGCATTAATGGGTTGTAAGGGATATTCCAGCTTCTAACCATTAACAAACTAAGTTTTTCTAATTTATAAAATAATTCCATATTAAGGACTACTTCCTCAATCAAGTCCTTATCCTAAATCAATTATCTTATTTATTAGGAATCGGGAACAATTCAAGGGGCCTAATGCATTCCAATTGTCATACCAGAATTATATTGATTCTCTATTCCCTATATTAGACTTAATCTCTCCTTAAGTTGTACTTGAATATGAGGCTATGAATCAATTTCTAAGATGCATCTTTTGTAGGCTTCTCTATCCATTCTTCTTTATGAGGTACTTGTGGATACATTTAACCTAAATTGCTTCCTTATTTATGATTATTCTCTATATCCTTTTTACTATTAGACCTTATTGTTGGTTCTAATGGATTTTATAGCTAACCCTCTTTCTTTTGGCAAACATACCTCTTATCATTTCACTTTAGATCTGTAGTAGTTTTGGATCCTCCCTGACTAAGAGAAATTTTCCATTAGCTTGTCAATCTCCTTGGTTAGGATTTTCGGTAGTATAAATGGGAGATCTAGTATACTTATAAATTGTTTAAGACGAAATAATTAACTAGAGTCTTCTTACATATGAAAATCATTTATTTTTCAACTGCTAATTCTTGTTTAGATTATATCGAAGAGAGGTTAATAGTTCTTAAATGCAAGTCTCTTTATATTTATAGGTGTGCCTAAATACTTAAATAAAGATTCCTTAACATTCAACTTTAAGATTAAGCTGAACCACAGAGTTTGATGTTTTGAGTCTGCTGATAGAATAAGATGGCTCTTTGTTATATTAATAGCAAGCCTTAGAGTAGGTTGGACACTTGAACAAAATTCATAAGAGTCATTGAGGGGGAAGTCTCAACTTCATATAGAAGTAGTAAGTCATCTATAAAAAATAGGCTAACAATCTTTAACTCTTTATATTTACAGTGTTTTATAAATTTAGTATCCCTTTAAATTTTGTGAGTACTTCTTTAAATATGTTGGCTATTAACATAAAAATGAATTTTTAGATTAAGGTGCTACAAAATATAGGTCTATATTAACGTAAATTGCTTTGATTCGGGTTTTAGGCACTAAGGAGATGTAAGTGTTGTTTAACTCTTTATCATAATTTCATTAAATAATAATTACAATACATGTTTTCCTTTATATGGCTCTATGATGTGCATCGATCACACTAAAAAATAAAACCTAATTCTTCACAACTAAATTTATAGTTATGGTGAGAAAGGATCATATCCACAGAGAGTGTGTGTCTAACTTTTATAATGAATAAATTACTGATTAGGAATAGGAGCGGGGGTTTTAATTGAAATCAATTAATAAAGTAAAGATAAACTATTGAAGGTAAATCAAATCACACAACCCAAAATTGCTAGAATTAATCAATAGGTTTTGATTCTAGTTTGTGGTTCAAACTTAACCTCCATACAGATATGAACAATCAATCATCATATTGTTCTTGTACCTCTCTTTAAAACTATTAACTATAGATTAACAACAAGCTCTATTAATCACAATTTTCTCTTAGGTTGTATCTAATTAAAATAAGCTCTTTAATTAGATTTAGCTATCAAATAACGTAAAATAAACTCTCTAAATTTAGTGCAACAACCACATTAAGTAATAGGAAAACAAGTACATCTATGCAATAACCATATAAACTTAGGTCATTTAACATATTATATTATCCATAATGATGCTCAACCATTAGTTTACTACAAGTGAATTAGATGTACAATGATTACATATTGCAATCTAGATTCTAGTAATAAGTTGATATATGAACAATCTATTTAGAGAATCTGAATCATTCGTGTATAAATATCAAAACATTAATCATAGAATAACAAAATCAATTCCAAAGGAGAATTAAGAACAATGCCACTAGATTAGTCAACGCTCAAACATGTTCACTAGCCTCAATATCCCCTTTAAACTAGAAATATGAAGTTTAGCTGCTGATAGCTCTCCAAAAGGAAAGGAATCTACGTCCCTTTTTTGTCTCTAATGTTATAATGGTATATAAACCAACATCGAACTCACCATGCTTTTACATAAAAAGTTACAAGATAAAAAATAATGCTAGTTAAAATTTGGTATCATGTCTTAGTTACACACTACCTTGTAATGTATAAATATTTTAGAACAAAACTACCACTATTGTTGATATAAGTTAGGCACTGATTCCTATGTAAATTTTCTAAGGACATTAATTCCCAAGTTTAAGTATTCTGGGACTATTTTTGTAACCTTAACTATAAATATTCTTATTAGATCTAAAATAGGGGATTTTATGAAGGTTTTTAAAAGCCACCTTACTTTTTTTTCATCATTTTATTCTTTCTTAACATTGAAGGAGGATTTAAAGCAAGATTGGATGAGACCATGATGATTTCTCTAAATCTTTTCTTTTATTCTTTCCCTTATATCAATCTATTTTGGTTTTGTTTTTGTTATGTTTAATGGCTAAAAATCATAGTTAGGGCTAGGGATTAGCTTATATTTTAGTTATGAATACATGACTTGATAATTTTTTATTTATATTCATTCTCTTTATTCTTAATTATTAAGTTTGTCTTTAATGATAGAAAATTATTTGTCTATATTTATATACCCATATTTAATGTATTATGTTTTTTATTTAAGAATTTTATAGTATTTTTAGTAGTTAATTTTCTTTAAGTGTGTTTTAGGTGATAATTGCCTTCATCAACCAAGAGGAGGTGTATTCGGGTGAAATAGTGGCATGAAAGGAAAGAATTGGAGCAACTTTAGAGATACACGATTATGTATAGTGATCAAGTAAGTCACTATAGATGGATGTAGCTTCAAAGACACAATTCTTACATGTGTGGAGTTACACGCCTATGTATGTTGACATACATAGTCGTGTATGTTGCTCGTATACGTCTCTATGATTGTGTAAATTTGCAAATTGAGGCAATTTTGGAGATAAAAGATCACCTACATGATTGTGTAAGTGCTTATATATATCCCAAAAATCCTAGTTTGTTTGATATATAAGGATAATAAGAAGGCTACATCAAAAGGAGACAAATTAGAAGCATTTGAATTTAGAGATAGGCAACTAAAGTTGTACACCTGAAAAAGTAAGAGAAAAAAACAAAAAGGTAGTCTACCCAACATAAAGAAGAAGATCAAATAGTGGAAACATCAACTTAACTCCAGCATTCCAGAATTTCCAAATCAAAGCTTTCAAACTTATTTATTAGTTTCTTATTTTACTTCATTGCCTTGGATTTCAATTCTGATTAGTTGTGTTTTGAACGTGATTATGGATTGTTTACTTTTATCTTGTTGAATTAAATATAGTATTACTTTGTGGTATTTTTTGAACTCATACTTGATAAGAAATTGAGAGATTGAATCAAGGTTATTTATGTTAAGTTGTGCAACTAGAGTTGGTACCTTAATTGCCTTAAAAATATCATTTTAACAAACAATTGAAGAGAGATTTTAATTTTGAGTTAATTATCCTTAGAATTGCTTCAAATCTAATCGAGTAGTTAGGAGTAGTTTTCATAACTGAGAGATTTTAACTCAATTGTAATCTTTTTCAATTGTGATAACTTAGTTAGATCTCAAGAAAGGGTAAGCAAAAACTTAAAATATCTAGGATCAAGCATAATTGAATTAATAAGATATAAGGAAGACAAACAAAAATTGAATAACCCTTGAGCTTCCATTATTGATTAAATTCGCTCTTATTGTTATCTTTACCAGTTCAATTTCTTTTAATTTTAGTTAGTTTACTTTAATTTCAGTTAATTCAATCTTTTATTGCCTTATAAAAAGTGCATTTAAATTGTTAGGTGACTAATCCAATTCTCGTGGCAACGATATGTTGTATACTACAATATATGATTCGTATACTTGTGGTATTGCGTACATTAAAATAAGCAAATGAGTTTTTTAGTGCCATTTTTAGGGATTGAGTTTAACATCTTATTTAATTAGAATTCTTTTGATTTAAGTACTATAATACTTTTCTTGTTTGATTGTAGGTGCATGAACGTAAGAATCACGAAGAGTAATTGAGCAACTTTCAAGCCTTTTCTTCCAACCCATGAGGCACTACGATATGGATGTGTGCTACTTCACTACAAGAAAATTGCAAATTTCCAACTAAAAATTCCCTACGGAAAAAATTTTCTTAGTAAATTAGCGACAGAAATTGCTTTACGTAGGTAAACTTGTTAGGAAAAATGGTGTTTTCAATGAAAATAATCTATTGTTAAAAAAGGAGGGAATTTTTTCGCCAAATTGTTTTGACCAAATTTAGTGATGAAATAGTGAAAATCGTTGTAAAAATAGGCGTCAATAGTTTCCGATAAAAATTAAGTACAAAATTTACTAACAGAAAAAATTCTTTACCTACAGAATGGCATTTTTGTAAGTAATTTCTCGACGAAAATATATTTATGTAGGTAATTACTACGAAGTGATGTTTTTATAGGGAAATTACCCACAAAAACAACATTTCGTATTCATTTTAGGTTTAATTTCGTATTGAATGGTTAAATTAGTTTTATTTTTTAATTACAATGCTTTTAATTTCAGCTTTATGGTTAATTGGGCTATTAGTTAATCTTCTAATTTTTTATTTTTTATTTTTTATTTAGGATAGATTATTTATTTTTGAATTCGTTATGTGTTTAATTTTTCTGTTTGATCGTGCATTTTCACTTTTATACAATTTAATGAGCATATGAAATAAGTGTGGAAAATGATTGTTATTCATTATTTAGTCATTATTTTATCACATTTATTTAAAGTTTTAAGTAGAAGGACGGGATAACAACGAGGAGGCAATAAGGAGAACGATCCTCTAGTGACTATAGGGGAGCTCACCCACAACACGAGTAAGTCAACATATTCTAGCCACTAGAGTGACCTAATATGCTACTGTTTAACATCGTAGCCCATTAGGAGGAGTAGCAAAAGCTTAAGGATAAGAAGTTTAAGGTCAGTAACTGACTGGGAAGCGTTGGTCTTACGTCTTCAAGATCGTGTTGCTTTCATACTAGGAGTTCACGCTCAAGGTACCCTCCACATTTTTTATTAATAATGGTCATTATGACTGGGATCGACCAAACATAATATAATTTTGGATGATAGGGAAGATGGTTCGGATTAGCTACTCAGAGTTCTTTGTCACAATGGGTTTTTATGACCAGGAGTTCATGGTGACATTAGACTATATGAACATGCAAATAAACTTTTTGTATGGAATGTCTCTATGACACTTTTGAAGTACTATTAGGGAGGAGGGCAATTATGACCCTGGCAAATCCAAAGCATGAACATTACGACACCCTGTGCTTAACTACATACATGGGATTTTGAGTCATACGATGAGCATGCAAGGTGAAGGTTATAGAGTTTTTGAGAATCTGGACGTGTTATATTTATAAAGCATAAGAGAGCATAAACCAATTCAATTGAGGCATGCTTTGGCCCAATTATTCTGGAATCAAAATGAAGAGAAGAAGGTTGAAACGATATATATCGGGCCTTATGTGACGAGTTTAATGCGGAGGATAAGGGTTCTTAGGAGAATACCACTGATGCGAATAGTTGGTACTATGGGGGCTCTGAATCTTAACGTGATGAAACATATGCACATGGTATGTAGACAATGGGGACCTACAGGCTACATCTACCATATGACTGAGATTCCAAACGAGATGGCCACATCAAAAGCTAACAAAGATTGCCCATACACAACCATTGCAATCGAACTCATTGCCATTCTAGATGGGAGGAGTAGTATGAGAGGAGGCTAGTACGGAAGTACCAAGGACACTGACACCACACCAGGACCAATGGAAGATAGCTCAGGTAGAGAAACATATATGGAAGATCTTGGGTATTCAGTATACTATTTGAGTACAACAGGTGATCTTGAATGATTAGATAAAGCAACTTGAAGCTTATGGTAGATATATGGCAAAGCAGTTGAGAGGAGAGAGGCCCATGATAAGGCAATGTTGGAGCAACTAGACAGGAGAGAGGCTCGTAATAAGGAATTAATGGAGTAGCTTGAGAGGCTAGAAGCCTATGATAGATGGATGGAGGAGATTTTAGTGCCAATGGTAGGCAATCTTAGGATATCCATCCTACTTTCACCATTTGGAGCAGTTGCATTGTCTTAAGCTCCAAACAGTTTCAGGTGCACGACCAGAGGATCCTCCTTTGATAGACATGCTGGATTCATAGAGGTACTAATGGAAATTAATTTTATTTTTTTGTTTCTCTTATTATTTGTGAATTTTTTATTGTCTTTGTTATGTTATTTTATTTTGTCTAAACATTAGTGAAATTTTATTTAGGTTGTGTTATTTTTATTTCAATATTCTTTATTTATTTTCTTCGTAATCATTTTCTTTTATCTTTTTATCTTATTTTGTTTATATTTTGTGAGGTTGGACGTATTTAATATAATATGGATCTTCCTCAATTCAAGACTCTATACATATTCTTATTCAAGGCAGTACCAATCAAAACTTTCTTAATTTTTTATTATTGTAATTTTTATGCGTTTTCCTTATGTACATTGGGGACGTTGTCTAAATTTAAATGTGTGGGAAGGGAATTCAATTTTCTTAATTTTCTTATAATTTTTATTAATTCTTATTAACTAATATCCCGAATTAGCTAAAATCTGTCCAAAATACTTTAGATGATTATTGGTTATTGAATTGAATTAATATTCAAAAGGATGAAAGTTAAAGTAAACTTACTTTTATAAGTTATATTTTTTGTAATCATTAAGATAATCAATTTGAATGAAAATTGCATATTATTTACACACAAGATCATTTTTTGCCGCTTTTGAGCCTAAGAGCAAATACATTAATATTTTAAGCTTTCTATTCTTTTATGTGTGTTATCATGCATAGTTGGATAATTCTAAGACTTGTTTTTATTATTTGTTGGCCCCCTGAAAATTTTTCCATTAACTTAAGCATGATAGCTTATGGAAATAATACATGAGAAGAAATTGAGGACATTTTTGGAATATAGCTTAAGAACCAAGGGTGAAGTGGACTTTTGAGAGAGGTATGATGGACTTGTTTTTAGTGGC
>JAOQMS010000008.1:22372000-22408947 GCA_027563885.1 Erythroxylum longipes
TCGACTTAAAGAGGTTCAGAGAAATGACTCGGGAAGCTATTCAACTAGAAGCCTGCAAAAAACTAATATTTCAATTTTTATGAGGGAGCTGTTCATTACATAATAAAGCAGTGTAATGAATAGTATCAACTCTTTTGACAAAGCAAATTTGATCACTTGATGCAATATATTATGCAAGTTCTGCTGGATAATTTCAACATTATCTTAATCTATGAACTATGCATTCTTACCATATGCTGAATAAGAAGATAATACAATTATGTATGTTGAAGCTCTCTTGATGGAGTACCAGAATAGTCAAGTAAAATGCCTTAACTGTTGAAGAAAACACAAGAAGTGTCTTTAGATTACTCACCCTATAGTCCAGGCACCTCCAGTGTCAATTTTAAGTACTAATTTTTAGTTCCAATACTAAACTACTTGGTGAAGTTCTAATTTTGATTGTTGCAGAAAATTCATTGAAGTGCATTACTATGCAGAACATGTGTGAGGTTTAAAAATATCCAAGCTATTGTATTTCAAGTATTGTGGTGGCGGTGTTATTGTTAAGTTTTGTGGTTACTATAATGTTGGATGATAACAATTGTGATACTTCTTCCATCTTAGACTGTTTTCATAATAAATTTACTGAAGCTTTGCTAATACAGTCAGGTTGCCAGTTGGTGGAGAATAAAAAATTTCCGAATTGGTCTCTGTTCCTTATGGATGTACCCTACTCCCTCCCAGCCCCAGGGGAACCCTCAAACTAACTATATCAAATGGTTAACAACTTCCAACTGTTGCAAACTACTGCAGAAGAACCCCTTATATGCATTCTAAACCATAGGACTTTCAAAGTCAACAACCAACAGCAAATCATTTACTAGAAAGACAAAATGTTCAAAAGCAAGAAACTCACATAAAATGCATGAGACAAACATCAATGAAAAATCCTACCAAATTCTAAGAGAAAAGCATTCAATAATCAAACTTGCAGATAATCAAAATTTTCTGAAGAAACTTATGATTTTCAACTGATAAAAGAAACGCCCAAGTGAAATATCCAACTTTGAGAACACAATTAAAAAATTTCAGCTTCTTTACAACAATCATTCAATAATCAAACAGAGAACTTAAACGAAATGCCTTTTCCATCGACTCGAAAACAGAAGAAAGAGAAGTGCAGAGAGATATCGAGCTTACAAAGATGAACAAAATCCATCAACAAAACCTAATCCCTCACCCAATCAAAACAAAGCACAAACATAACTCCATCATCAAAACCCCTCACCCAATTGAAACCCCTCACCTAATCGAAACAACAGGAATAACTTACCCAGAAAAGAAGACAAATGGTAGAAGGCTGGGTTGACTTCAATAGAGAGTGAGTCTGGAGAAGAGAATCACGGACTTGAAAAAGTTGAAGAAGTTTCGGGAGGTAGGCTCGAAGAGTGGAAGATGTGGAAGAAGTTTCTGGAGGCTTAAACGTGAGAAGGATAAAATTGTCTTCTACAAGAATCGTTATACTTGGAATAGATAAAGATAGGTATACATCGTTTTTATCTATTCCTCAAAATATCAGAATATCTATTCTTATTGAATACTTATTCTCAAAATAGTTTCTAACCAAACGTTGGTTTAACAATATGCTAAGGAATATGTTAGGAATAGAATAGCTATTCCTATAAACCAAACATCCCGTAATGGTTATAGGAGAGACTCAATTAGAGGATAACGAAAATTTACAACATGAAGGAACCCTTAATTACAAGTAATATGTAATATAGATTTAATTGGGGCTTTATAGGATTTGTATGTAAGTTTTTATACTTAATATTTAAATATCAACAAACAGATCATACATAAACTATTCATGCCCATAGATATCTTGAATATAGAAATAACCACATAGATAAAACAAATAAATCATTTACCTTGAATGGAGTTCGACATGACGTAGAGAGAGCTTTCAATAATCACGAACTAGTTTCTCTTCTTTATTCCTCTTTCTATAGCAGATAATTTGATGGATAGTCAAATACGTTTGTACTGTATTTTATTTTGTTTGCGTACTTAGTTAGGGTGGAGAGAAGAATAGTTTATATACCTGTTAACATTAAATCTTGTGTGTCCTTTGAGTACTAAATTAATGGTCAAGATTTAATACACTATTAAATTGAGAAAAACCCTAAACCAAATTTAATAGAAGCCTACAAAAATATGGGTCATAACATCAGGCTATATTTCTTACATTCTCCCACCTAGCCAGATGTTGCATCATTACATTTAATACTATAACATAAGGCTAGAAAAAAATTAAATCTTATAAATTGTTAACATCATAAGCACCTTAACACAACAAATCACACAATGCAGGTTATGAAGGTCATACACAATATAGTCGTATACTCCCTTACATATTTCACTACATTAAAGAACTTACTATAGTTATGTTCATAAGTTGCATATAAACAACATACAATTCACAAATTTGTTATGAAAATACATACGAATTTCTTATTCAAACAATCATGTATACATAAATATATTGAATAAGAAAGATAAAATTAAAAATCATATTATTATTGAGCTCAATAGTGTTAAAACATCATCATCAAACATTATCATCAATCATCAATACAACCAAGACTCATCCTAAGCACATGTTCCTTGAATGTCTTTGGTTGTAAACCCTTAGTTAGAGGATCTGCAACCATGAGATTCGTCCTAATATGTTATGTATACACTCTTTGTTTCTGAATCTCCTCTTTAACAACAAAATACTTCAATTCCATGTTATTTGTGCCTCTAGAGTATTTGTCATTTTTAGAGAAGAAAACTATTGTTGAATTATCATAATAAATTTGCAGTGGTTTGCTTATTGTGTTGACAACCCTAAGCCTTGAAAAAAGTTCCGCAACTATAATACATGAATTGTAGCCTCATAATAAGCTACAAATTCTACTTCCGTAGTGGATGAAGCAATAATAGGCTATTTGAAACTTATCCACGAGATTGCTCCTTCAACTAATATGAACAAATAGTCAAACGTTGGTTGTCTACTATCAATACACCCAGCAAAATTTGAATATGAACATCCATTCACTTCTAGATGATCAGACCTTTTATAAGTGAGCATGTAATCCTTTTTTCCTTGAATGTATCTTAACATTTTCTTTGTTGCCTTCCAATGATAACTACCAAGATTACTTTGATATCTACCCAACATCTTTACTACAAAACTGATGTCAGGTGTAGTAAAGGTTTGTAGGTGCATCAAACTGCCCACATCAGAAGCATATGGAATTGTTTCCATTTCCTTACATTTCACATCATTCTTTAGACATTACATAAGACTTAATTTATCTCCCTTTTTAACAAGGACTACACTTGTTGAGCACTTGCTCATGTTAAATTTTCCAAGAATTTTCTCAATGTAGGCTTTTTAAGACAATCCTAATAAACCTTTTGATCTCTTACAAAATATTGAAATTCTAATCACATAGGATGCCTTTTCTATATCTTTCATTTTAAAACTCTTAGTCTTTAGTCTTATGTAACAAACCCAAGTCATTAGTAGCAAGTAAAATGTCATCAACATATAGAAATATAGACTTACTCCCACTGATCTTCCGGTAAATAGTGATTTTCTCAAAAGCAAAACATGTAATGGTATTATGGAACTTAATATATCATTGCCTGGAAGCTTGTTTAAGTCCATATATTGACTTCTTCAATTTACACACCGTACTTTCTTTACCTTTAATGAAAAAACCTTCAGGTTAATCCATATAAACTTCCTCCTTATGAAAGGTTGTTTTCACATTCATTTAACATAGCTCTAAATCAAATTGTGCCATTAATGCTAAAATGTATTCCCAATGAATCTTTATTTGAGATAGGCAAAAAAGTCTCCTTATAATCAATGTCAGTTTTCTGAGTGTAACCTTTGACAATAAATCTAGCTTTATATCTTTCAACATTGCCATTCAAGTCACGTTGGTCTTAAAGACTCATTTACATCCAACACGTTTATAACCTTTTGGAAAGTCTACAAGATCCTAAACATGTTTGACTAATTGATTTCAGTTTTTCTTTCATAGCATCAACCCATCTTTTAGACTTATCACTACTTATGGCTTGTGAAAACATGACAAGATTATTATCAATGATATAATCAAATTCTAACTCTTACAAATAAACTGGATAATCATCAAAAATAGTCTACTTTCTAACCTTTATAGGTTTATTTAAAGCTTTACTAACTGATTCATTTGCATGAGCTAGTGGTAAGTTAGGTTCTTCATGGGATGTTTCTTCATTATCCAAATATTATTCTTGATTATTTTGATCTTCCACATTAGGAACAACATTTATTATAGTTGCAGGTTTAAGAACATTTATGGGTAATGAACCATCAACCCTTATTTCATTAATATCCATAACTTGATTTCAGTACTCCCACTAACATCACCATTCTCTAAAATTTTGGCATTTACTGTTTTAGCAATTCTAGAATTATGGTTCAAATAATAAAACTTATACCCTTTGGACTTGTCTAAGTAACCAATAAAGTAACCACTAACTATCCAAGAATCCAATTTTCCTTCATGTGGATTATAAATTTGTGCTCTAATAGATAACCCCGAACATATAGGTGTCTTAAACTAGGTTTCCTTCTAGTCCATAACTTAAAAGGAGTTTTAGGGATTGCCTTATTAGGAATCCTCTTTAATAGATACATTGCAGTTCTAGGTGCATACATCCACAAACTTTTGGGTAATAAGGAATTACTCATCATACTCGTAACCATATCCATTAATATTCTATTTCATCTTTCTGCCATACCATTTTGTTGCGGTGTGCTTGACATAGGATACTGTACACATATGCTATGACTTTCGAGGAACTTAGCAAATGGACCAGGACACTATCCAGATTCATCATATCTAGGACACTGTCCAGATTAATCATACTTTCCATAATACTCATCACCTCTATCACATCTTATAATTTTCACTTTTTATCTAATTGCCTCTCAACCTCCTTTACAAACACCTTAAGGGCGTTTACAGCTTGAGATTTTTCATATAGCAAATAGATATATCCATACTGTGAAAAATCATTTATAAAGGTGATGAAGAAATTTTCTTCGTTAAAGGACGGAGCATCAAAAGATTTATAAATGTCGGTTTGTATTATTTCAAGAAGTTGACTATTTCTCGCGGCTCCTTTCTTGTTATATTTGGTTGGCTTACCCTTAGTGCATTCCAGACATAAGCCAAGATCAGTAAAATCTAGATTTAATAAAATCTCATTCTTTACTAATTTTTCTAGCCTTTGTTTAGATATATTCCAAACATTTATGTTACAAGTAAGTAGAATGTTTATTCGCTAAACTATGTTTCATTCCAACATTATTATTAACAATAAATAGGGATTTAGAAAAAAATATCATCAAGTTTTAATTTATATAAACCACCCATAAGAATTCGATAAATAGCAAAGGAATTATTCTTATAAAAATTGAAACATCTATGTCCACCCTTAAAGTTATATCCACTAGCATCAATTCTAGAAACAGAAATTAAATTTCTAGAAATTGATGGTACATAGAGAGTGCTCATTAGATCCAACTGATTTCTAGTATCTAATGTCAGTTTGTAAATCCCTATACCTTTAACTGGGGCCTTCATGTGGTTCTCTATAAATAAAAAGTTGCTAGTTGGGCTTATGATTTGGATTGTTAGGAATCCCTGCATAATATTGGAAACATGAGTAGTGGCACCAGAATTAAACCACCAAGTATTAGAAGAAACTTCAGTAAGTTTGATTAAAAGCACAAAGAAACATTTCTTTTTGAACCAATCCTTACGTCTTAGGCAATCTTTATGATAATGTCCTTCTTTCTTGCAAAAGTGGCATTTATCTAACTTTTGTCCTTTCCTTTCACCATCAACAACTTGTGAAACTTTAGCAGATTCTTTCTTCTTAAAATTCTTAGCCTTTGGTTTGAGTTTCTTTCTAGCTCCTTGACCCACTAAGTTAATAGAATGAACTCCTTGTTTCTTTAATCTCACTTCTTGTTAAATAAGCTTACTGGATAATTCATCAATATTCTACTTATCCTTTAATGTGTTATAATTGATGTGGAATGGTCTATATTCAGTAAGAAGTGAGTTCATAATAAAATGCATTAAGAAGGAGTCTTCCATTGTCATACCCAGTGTCTTAAGTGTTATTGCGATATTAGTCATATTAAAGACATATTGCTGTATACTTTTTGACCCATCAAACTTCATGGTAGTGAGTTCATCTATAAGTGTACTTGCAAGTGCCTTATTAACAGAATAGATTTTATCTTCCACAAGCTTAAGAAAATCTTTAGCATTATGATTAGGAAGAGTAGACTTAATGTTGTTGACAATTGTCATTCATATACAATTCAAACATAACCTATTAGACCTTGGCCACACCTTATGATGTGCCATTTTAACCTTTGTACCAATATCATTAAGGTCAACAGGCTTATCAAGATCTAAATCACCTAAATGGAAAGTGACTTGTTCGCTCCATTAAAAGAAATTCACACTAGTGCGCAAGGTAACTGAAGAAGGCTAACAACTACAAACATATAAACACTTACTAATTGACAGATTCAGGTAGGAATTACATACATTAAATTGATTATAGATTTTCTTAGGGCAAACACAACAATACATATCATCAATATTATTAGAACGCTATTAAACTTTATAAGAAAATTAAATAAACTTCATCAAATACATATAGCGTCTTTGGATAACTATATATATATGACAAGAGTATATCAATTTTCTCTTTTATATTTATTAGTTATAGAACATTGATTTACCTTTGAGGTAAAGTCCTTAATTTCTATCAACCAATAAATTTTTCATAATAACATTTCATAAAATACATAAATTATATGACGACACATTCAAAATTAATTTGGCCACTTTGGTTACTAACAAATTAATTTTAATAATAATGTTATAGAATAATAATAATAAATCCATAAATGAAATTAAAATTAAAATTAAAATTTGATTATAGGTCAAAAATATCATTAATATAACCAAAACGTAAGAAATCAAAACTTTAAAATCAATTCATCCATCATCAAAACTTCACGGATTAAAATTGTATTTATCCATTCAAAAACACAATTCCATAAGTGATGAAAGGTGAAGCAAATAACGACAACCTGACGTGCTCAATATTCACAGTAATTTTTCGTATAGAATTGAAAAGATGCCTAACATCCATTCTTTTGTTATCTGGTATAAGGTGGCCACAATCTTTTTTTAGGGAAAAGTTATTCTTTATAAAAAACTTAAAATCATAATTTTTATAAATGTCATAATTATAACTGATGAATCAACGGTGATCTCGACATGGCTCTAGCTTGTTCTTTTAAAGCATCATCACTTTGCGCTCTCTCTCACATAATAGTATCTTCTTTCTTTAATTTCTAATGAATTCTTGGTTTTGAAAAACACATGATAGAAAGAGAGATATGTGGACAAGACGATTATGGAAGCTTATAATTGAAACAATCATCAAATCAATAATCGAAGGATTATTATCTATTCAAAATATGAGGCTTTGATACCATATGTAAGTTTTTATACTTAATATTCAAACATCAACATATACACATTCATGCTCATTAAGATCTTGAATACAATAATAACCACATAGATGAAACGAATAAATCACTTACCTTGAGCGAAATTCGACATGATGTAGAGAGAGCTTTCAATAATTACGAGCTAGTTTCTCTCGTTTAACCCTCTTTCTATAGCAGATAGCTTAATGGATAGCCAAATATGTTCATTCCGTATTTTATTTTGTCTGTGTACTTAATTACGGTGGAGGACTAGTTTATATACCCGTTAACATTAAATCTTGGAAGTCCATCAAGTACTAAATTAACAATCAAGATTTAATATATTATTGAATTAAGAAAAATCTTAAATATGGGCCTACAGAAAACATGGACCATAACATTAAGCTATATTTCTTATATTATGTTTGTTTGTTTAATTTTATTGATTATCGTATGTTAGTAATAACTATTTTGTGATGGTCAAGTACAGTTGAAGCAAAGAGATGTATATGGGAAGCTCCTTCAACTTGTGTCACCATTTTGTCTCTCACTCTCTTATTTGTCTCCTTATTGCTCCCTTCCTTTGACCCATTGAAAATCATCTAGCTTGTAGTCCTCTCCTTAGTACTCTTATTATGACTTTTTCTCTATGTGTTGTTTACACTCTCCCTCATTTATCTCTTCTCCTCCATTTCCTTGTCATCATCTATAAGAACCTAACCTCTTTTTTATTCCTCAAGTTCCTTCAAAGTCTCCTTTGTGGTGCTTCATGTTCCTTACCTTCCACTTTGCCTTCCACTCTTTAGTATTAGGGATTTTTTTTGTCTCTACACTCATTTGGTTCCTACCTATGTCAATCCTTACCAATTAAGGTACTGACTTTCTAATCCTTACCTGTATAAAGTTACATGTTTCTAGTTTAAGTATGTCTTCTTTCAAAAGTATCTTAACCTCTATCCCTACTACTAGTGTGTTCCCAGACTTACCTTCTAATATGTCTGTCTTGCCTTATATCCTAGTAGATCCCTTCCTAGTTATATGAAAAAGCCTCCATCCTCCACCATTAACACAAGTAAGAGCTAGAAGTAGGTATTTGGTGGCCTAGTGATCATTCCCTTTATTTATGTCTAATAAAAAAGGAAGATGGAAAAGTTATTATAGCACCAGAGATTGAGGTACTCAAAGCTGATGCATCTATATAGGAAGCTTCTCTAGCTGGATTCTTCGTGGAATCCCATCTCCCTTTTCCATTAATTTCCTTTTAGGCTCACAAATTTTAGAAAAACAAAGGCCTTTTTGAGGTGCTCCTCTCCAAAGAGAATTTATTCCTCATCTCCTTCACTAGTTGAAATGTAGCTGTAAAAGTGTTAGAGAAAGAGCCATGACATCTTGGACAACTCCTTATTTTTTTTTATAAACATATGATGAAATATGAAAATGTTCCAATATGGGTGAACATGCATGGAGTTCCATTAGAATGTTGGACCACAAAAAGGTTGAGTATGCTTTCTAGTTATGTTGGAAAGCCCTTGTGCATGCAACAAGGAGGAGGACGAGGATTGATTTGTGTGCATTAATGTGGAGTTGTCTAACTAGGGCATAACAATACTCTATATAAGGATTCTATCTTAGTTACATACTACCAGAAACCATTCCTCAAGATGCAAGGAAAACAATGGAAACCCGTAGGTAAAATATTTTAAAATAGGGATTATTTTGAGTTAATGAGGCTGGACTCTTTTGATGACGTACTAAAGGAAGGGAGGGAAGAAATGAAATATGGGAATAAGGAAGTAATCTAGGTTATTAATATAATAAGTTAATTAAAGGAGCAAGTTACTTTTAATGGGAGCAAAAGTTACCAACTCAAAGAAGGGATTCATAACCCTGCTATGGAAATGCATAGTAAGGAAACTAGAACAATTATAAGTAGCAAGGTGGAATTGATAGTAATATCATGATAGAAAAGTTGCTTAACTCTCCTCTCAATGAAGTGAATATGGAGCTGCTTAGTAATTCCATAATGGTTCTAAAGGATACTTGCTTCCAAAATGTCAAAAGAAGAAAATCAGAAAGAGGCAACAGGAGCAACAACTTCAAAGGTAAATCCATCTCAAGATGAACCTTATAATATGGAATGTTGATGGTTTAAATTGTGTTAATAAACTTTAAGCTTTAAGGGATTTGGTTAATACGGAACATCTATAGCTTTTGGGACTTTTGGAAACTAAAATTAGACTTGAAAAATATGAATAATTGAAGATTTTGGGAAGCAATTGGGATTTTCTATTGAACCACCACCAACATACTATGGGAGAATTATTTTAGCTTATCACTATACTTTTGTTAAAATTGAAAAACTACTATTTTATGACCAAGTAATGCATATATTAGTTCATTTCTAACATGATAATTATAAGCTATATACTTTCATTATGTATGGATCTAATCTCAAATTTCAGAGGAAGATTCTTTGGTAGGGTTTGATTCTAATCCAGGTTGATGACCTCTATCCATGGCTAGTTTGTGGAGACTTCAATTTTGATATATATAGATCTAAAGTTGAAGGTCACTCTAGCATAAAGAACTTCACTCATGATTTTAAGGAGTATGTCAATGAATTGGGTCTTTAAGATTTGAGATATAAGGGGCATAGATTTACTTGGAGTAATAAATAAGAGGGAAGATACTTCTTAAGGAAGAAATTGGATAGAACTTTAGTGAACCTTGCTTGGCTCATCAACTTTCCCAAAAACAAAGCTAAAAGCGCACCCCCCCCCCTTTTTTATTTTTTACCTATATGGATTGACAACTTGCTTAAAGAGGTATGTAAAAGGTTTCCCTTTAGGTTTAATAACTTTCTTACTTTTGATGAAGGACTTTAGGAGGCAATATTTAAAGGAACTTCAACCTTCATACGTTGTTCTAAGCAATTTATATGTATCTAAAAATTAAAGGGAATCAAGAATGAATTGAAGAAATTGAATGTTAAGAGGGTCCCCAATATTAAGCAAGATGCCTTAAATGCAAAGGATAAGCTTGTAATGATCTAACAAAATCTCTCAGATATTCCAAGCAGTAAGGAGTTATTATTGGAAGAGAAGATGGCTCCAACATGCTTCTTAAGCAAAGTTGAGGACCATACTTCTCTCCTCAAGAAAAGGTATAAAATTAATCGGTAGAAAGACGAGGCTAGATGTATTAAATTCTTCTTTAACTCAATACTGGTCAGGAAGAAATCTAATAACATTTACTTAATTTTCTTAAAAAATGGAGCATTGATTGCTAATCAAGAGGAGTTACTAAATGAAGCTATTCATTTTTTACAAAAATGGTTTTTCCTTTCATAAGGCTTGGTAATACATGGGTTATATGATAAAGCAAGTAGTAAAGGAATTTTTCACTACTAGAAGTCTACTTAAAGAGATCAACAAAACTTTTCTATGCCTTACTCCTCCCAACTCTTCATCCTTTGGAGACTTTAGACTAATTGCTTGTTGTAATTTTATATACAAAATCATTGCTAAAATCTTAGCTGATAGATTGAGAGTAGTAATCCAATCTATTATAAGTGACAATTAATATGCCTTTCTCCTAAGTAGACTAATTGGTGGCAATATCCTTATTGCTCAAGAGCTTTTGAAAGGCTATTTTATGAAAAAACTTCTCACAAAATTATGCTATCAAAGTTAACTTCATGAAAGATTTTGATTTCATAAGTTGGGATTTTATTCTTGACTTGCTTGAGGCATATGGTTTCCCTATTAATTTCAAAAATTGGGTGATAACTTATGTTTCCTTTATATGAGTACCATCTAAGATTTTTAAAGGGGAAAGGTAAGTAAGGCAAGGAGATTCTCTCTATCCTTGTCTATTTATTCACTCTATATAAGCTTCGACTCTTCTACTGAAACATAAGATCATGAGGAATGGCCACTTCAAGTATTACAACAAATTTAAGAGGATTAAACTAATTAGTTTATATTTTGTAGTTGACTTACTAATCTTTTCCAAGATAGACACAAAATCTATAAAAGTCTTGATGAAGTCCCTAAGGAGGTTCAAAGAGCTACATAGACTAGACATAAACTATAACAAAAGTCATATCATCACTGCCTTTAGTGAAATGCAACACATGGAGAGGATTAAAGCTTTGACTATCATATGCATTAAATCCCCTCTTCTAATGTACATGGGGTTCCCATTAGTGATAAGGAGGTTGTAATTTAAGGAATGCTTGGCTTTGATAGAAAAAAACATAAAAAAGATTGGGGAGTTGGATTAATAAGGAGCTCCTTTTTAAAGGTAAACTTCAACTCATCAAATCTATAGTCAACTCTATGCATATTTATTAGAGTGCTCATATGTTCTTATCTAAAAACCTAATAAAAACGAAAAGTTAATGGGAAAGTTTTTATAAGGTAAAACCAATGCAAGACAATTCAATGCAAAGGTTAAATGGGTGGAGTTATATAAACCCTTAGATAAGGGTAAACTTGGGATTACTCCTATAAGTTAACTAATAATGTTTTCATGCTTAAAGGTTATAGACAATGTTAGAGGACAGAGTCACTTTGGATGAGATGGATACATATCTATATATCCATAAAGTTAGATTTGGGTTGTTATATGATTCTTTCAATTTTGTAATGTTTAACTAACTTTTATTTGTTTGTTTTTAATTGAAAATATTGAAATCTTATATGCAATTTGGATTTTATTATTTATGTACCTTTGAAAATTTTAAGTGTTTTTATAGATTTTGATTATGAAAGAGTATTTCATGAGGAGAAATTTCCATTTCAATTTCTAGATTTTCAATGATTTTTTGGATCAATTTATTACTTTACTGTTGTTGCTCAATATTGAGGACAATATTGTTCTAAGTGTGGGGAGTGAATTGATATTGATATAGTTGTAGTAAAATTTTCAAACTTTTTGTGTTTGTTTTGTGCTTTGGTTATCATAAGTTACTTTAGGTCGATAAAACAAGTTTATGCACAATAGTTAGTTGAATATGATTATTAAAATTTAGTAGGTTCAATATAAATCTTGACTTTATAAATGGTAGGAAACTAACTTTGTTAAGTGAAGATGCTTGAATTTGACTTGAGCGAGAAATTGGGGCCTTCATGTGATATTTCTTTTATTTCGAATGTTCATTGAATTTGAAATTCTAGAACTTGAATTTCATCTTTTTGAGATTACATGTAAGATGTATACTAGCATTAAAGTGACAAAGAAACTTATGATTAAATTTGATTCAAATTAAAAATCCTTTTTGCATATTAATTCATTAGTGAACCCTGTTGATCCTTATATGAAATTTTAGCCTTTTCATAACCTTTTCTAAAGAACCTGGAGGCTAAAAGAAAAATAAGTAATTACTTTGTAATTTATGGTTAATCGAGCTTTTATTTGTGATTTGTCATGGTTATTAAGTATTGTATACAAAGAAATTAGTATGAGGAAGATAGTTATATATATGAATAAGGTTGTAACATCCCGTTATCCATGTTGAGGCTAGAATAGTAAATATGAGAAATTATTGAGAGATTAGAAAATGCATTTCGTTTTCATGCGTAATAAGTCATACACACACATATATGAATATTAACTTTTGCACATTAAAATGAGGGTAGATTCATTCATTGACATTCCGAGTATAATTGATATGTGGAATGTGATTTTATTGAGAATTGTAGTTTATTTTTATTGAAAATTGATTTGGAGAGTGTATTTATTGGTTTATAATTTTTAGAGAATTTTAGAAAAAAATTTCGGAGAATTTGGGGCAATTTTGGACTAAAAAAATGTCAAGTGACAAGAAAATCGATGAATGGCAGTAGAAATAAATGTCAAATGGTAGTAGCAATTTTACTATGTGACATTAAGATTTAATGACTTATGTTATTGAAAATTAGGATTTGAAAATTGAAGATAAATGAACAAGTAGATTAAAAGACCAAAAGTGGGACCATAGGATTGTGACAAGTGTCACTACCCTCATCACTTACTATTCTTTTACCCAATTAAAGACCATTCCATGGTCTTTTACTTACTCATTCACGACATATGCTTCATTTCTCCATCTTCTTCTTCTTTTCCTTCACCTTTCTCTTCTTCACTCACGAAACTCACTCTCACTCTCACCATGCTGATTTTTGGTCCAGCTCTTTCACTTGCTTCTCCAAGATTTGTTCTCTCCTCCATTTTGTCACTAAAGGTCTAACCTTACAACCTTTTATTGATGATGTACATGAGTTGTATGAGAAGCTAGGGTTGGTGTTCTTTTGAAGGATTTGGAGCTAAATAAAGTAAGTGATGCTTTAATATTCATGGGTTAGTGTAAATGGAACATATATGATGAGTAATTTAAGATTGATGGATTGGTCACGAATTTATAAGGATGTGTTGTGGATGAAGAATAAAGATGGTTGATGTCTTGTTTTGAGTAAATAATTTGTTAATAATTGATAAGTTGTTGTTGAGATGATTTTTGAGATAGAAAGGTCATTATGATGAACGGGTATGTGATGTGTTTTATTTTTGGTGTATATGATCAAGCATGGATTTTGAATTGTGTATAGATGATCTTGAACTGTAATTGGGGTATAATTAAAGAGGAAATGATGTGGATATAAGTTAGAAGTGATAGACTAAGAAAAAGAGATGAACTGGGATGAAATTGTTGATGAAGTGTGCTGGAAATGTGTTAGATGTAGTGTTTCTACAGAACATGCATCTGTATTTTTGACATATCTTGACATAAAGATATCCAAATAGTATGATTGTTGATTTATATTAAACTAGAGACAAGTGGATACAATTTTAATGAAGAACTCGAGTTTGAATTCTGTCTCTAATAGTTCTGAAAATTGTCTTGAAGTTGAGTTTCAGATTTTGTCTCTATTTCTGAACAGTATGGAGTAAATTGAGTATAACTTTCATAATACTGAGCCCAATTGTATGAAGTTAGGTTCTTTAGAATATTAAGACATATATGAACAATGTTTTAGAAGAATACTTTGCCTAAAAACCTCATTTTATAGGTGTAAAATGGAAGTGAAGTTCGGATAAAAAAATAAAAGAAAGGAGGAGTGTGTCGGTCAGAAGCAAGTCGCGATCGCAACCCGAAGGTGATACGCGGGCGATTCTTTTTTTAAATATGTGTTGGTATTTTGATGATATCTTGAGATGTAGATGTCCAAATTAGGTGATTCTTAATTTAAATTAAATTAGAGACATAATTCTACAACTTTATTGAATAAGTCTAAATTTAATTCGGTCTCTAAAACTTTCAAAATCTGGTACGAAATTGAGTCTTGATTGAGGTTGGAATACTACCTGAGACAAAAATTATGTCTTGATGTTTTCATAAAAACTGAATGGATATAAGCTAAATCAGACAAAGGTATCTTCACAAAATTTGTATTCCATTCTCTTATCATTCAATTGGTATTAATTTTGTAATTTTTAGATATCTGAGTTGAAAGTTATGAGTTATACAATTTGAGGGTATGATCATGAACTAGCCAAAAGTTCAATTATACATAGTCTATGGTATTGTGAGCATAACTCATAAGATACTAAACCAAATTGAATAATATTGGCATCAATAGAAACTTAATATAATGGGGAACAATTTTTTAGAAGAAAGTAGCCTAAAATGATTTCATTTTCTTGGTCAAAAAGAACTAGGAAAGTTAACCCGAAAGTTGTTATAGGAAAAATCCGAATTTGATGAAATGAGTTATAAATTTCGATTTTTATGGTTTTATTGAGTTATAGACCATAATTATAAATGATAGTTATGTGAGTTTGGAAATATGAATGATTATGTGACGATAATAATGGAAAGATACCCGGGATTGTCATTGAGCATGCATTATACACAACATATATACATATGTATGTGATTGGGTGTTCATATGATTGTGCAATTAATAATGTGTGTAAATGTGTATTATATGATGTTGATGCACATGATAGAACGCCCACATCCAGATGCTTCCAGATCAAAGCTAATGCTAATTTGAAGCGTACTGTGAATAACCTAGATAGTTTCACTCAATTAATTATTTGTTTTATATTATGTTTGAATTATCGAATGAATGTGATTTGATTATGCTGATTCTGGACAATGAACGTCCGATGATTCTGATGAATGAATGTGACATTTAAAGTGTTCCTTGTATGTAAATATGATGAAATAAATGTATTTTCTCAACTTAAATGTTGAATGTCAGACCAAGGTCCGATGACATGTGAAGGTGAATGTGTAAAGTGAAATAAAGTGACTGATTGAGCATGTATGACTGATGCTTTTCATTACATAAATGCATAATAATGTAAAGGCTGTTATGACCTGAGTAGCCACCGAAAAAGAGCTTAAAGCTCAGAAAGTAGAAAAGAGCTTCAAGCTCAAAAAGTGATTAAGAGCCAAAGGGTCACCATGTAAAATGAGCCCTGTATCCCCAATGGATAAGGGACAGTTATTAATGAGCCTGATATCCACAATGGATACAGGACAGTTATAGGCACTCGGTCACAATAATAATAATTGAAAGTGAGTCTTATGAGTATTGCATATGCATTTGATATGTATATGTAAATGATTGAAATACATTGTTTGAATGGTTCAAATGTGAAATGTGAAGTGTGAAATAAATGAATAAGGTGTTAATTGATGCTACATGATGAATTAATGTAGTGATGAGAGTTATGTGATACTTTTTGCAAAATGCAAAGATGTGAATTACATGTTATGTGTATTTATGTGATGCATGAATTAAGTGAACCATCAATGATAGTTACCTCATCTGAGTTTGCAAAACCCACCCAAAATTTGCAATTATTTTTCAGGCTCAGAAGAGTTACCCCGTTAGGCTAACGAGAGTATAGCCACTGCACCTAAGTAAAAGATAGAGGTCGAGATCAGTTCTCGTCTGCATTAGTATTTCCTTATTTTTGTATCAAAATATGTATTCATAAGAATTTTTCAATGTGTATGTAAACGATTTCGTAATATAATGGTTATGACATTGTGTTTGAAAATGTTTATGAATAAAAATGGGCCCAATTTATTTATTTATTTATTTTTCGCAATATTTGTGCTTTGTTTTGAAAGAAAAAGAAATTTTTGTATTGAATTTGATTGAATGATTTTTCTAGCATGCCACCCTCGCGGGGCATGTACTTGGATATCACTCAGGATGTCGGGTACGTGTCTTGCGAGATTGGGGTGCTACAAAGGTAATGTAAAAAAAAGGAGAATTTGTGCCAGTTGAAAAAAAATAAATAAAAGAAAGAAATTCAAAAGAGAAATAATAAATAAAAATGAAAAAAAAAAGAAAACTTTAGAATTTTTTTTTATTGGCATGCTTCCTATGCTTGAAAACAATGAAGGAAAAAGGGGTTATTGCAAAGATATAAGGAGTTGGTGACGTAATGTGTGTGTGTATATATACTCTTTTAATTTATTTGTTCTTGCTATACTAATTACAAAACTTTTTTTCTTCTCTTATTCACTTTTAATATTTAACTCATTTATCCCTTTTGGACTCATTACAATCCTATTCAAAGTCCTTTTAATTTTTGTTTTTATATATCTATTTAAATAGTGGAGATTAAATGATTTTCAAGCTTATAACGAGTTAAATTTCATAAGAAGATTACGAGAGTGCCCTATCAAAATTTCAAACACTTATACAAAGGAGTGATATCTTGTGAGAAAATGTCAAATTATAGTGTTTAAACTTAATAAAGGAGGTAGAATAATGTTTACCTTGTTTTATTTATATAGTGATCTACTTAAGAAATATTATATGTTTTAATTTTAAAATTTGATGGAGACTTACATTTGTATATCTTGTATTGTTAATTTTAAAGTTAATAATGAGTTTTGATCGATGTTTAATGGTAGCATTTAAGTAAACCCTTAGGAGACTATAATTTTTTTCTCTAGAGACATCTAAGGGTTTAAATTCTTATGAAGTATGCTAAATGTTAATGTATACCTATAAAAGTGGAAGTATTTCTTGTTTTAGTTGAGTTTAGGTTAGTAGCTAAGGTTTGTTATTGTTGATTGCTTAATAACAAACACAAAGTTAAGTATGAGATAATTTGATAAATCAATATTTTACATGTTATTTGTAACACCTAACCCCCCTGGGAGGATAAGTAGAACCTATGCAAAACAAAACCAAAGTAATCCAATACATACTAAAGCATTTCTAAAAACTCAAGGAGCATACATTTCATTCATCATTGGTTGGGTCATATTTAGAACATAACATACTCATGATACTTAATACATACAAGCCTTAAATCCAAATCCAAACTGTATTAAGGTTTTTACAAACCATTAAACAAAACACAAAATACAACATATCTCATTACATTGAAGAGCAACTCAAAACAAATTGAACATTTCCAAAACAAAACACAATCTTCTTGGCCACTGCGGCTGTCTTTTCCCAGTTTCAAGTCTTCATATTAGAAGCTACATGGGGTAAAATCACCGTGCTAAACATATAGCTTAGTGGGCAATAACTAAACAACATATAAACCGGCGACTATCTTCAACAGTCGTCTAGCATATTCATGCATTGGATCTTAACAAATCTCAGAAAAACTTTAATTGTTCAAATTACTGAACATGCCAATATCATTTGTATAAGAACATAATAGTACACCTCATAATAGGATATACTTACATCAATCTTATAAATATTCGAATAGAATATCAAAATCATAAAACAAAACTTTAAAGTATCTGAACAAATCTTGCTTATATCAGTACAACATTTAGTAGTATCAGAATTAAACTTAGCTTATATCAGAATTGAACATTTATCAGAATGCAAAACTAGTTAGCCTGCTAATCCTTTTTATAGAAGTGGGTAATGAGACTAGAACAAGAGATGCCTATTGGTATCATAGAACAGGAAAGACTTAAGTCTCGACACTGACGTGCTTTATCAGGAGACACTGAAGTATCAGTATCAGGAGAGACTTACATCTCAGACACCGAAGTGTCATTATCAGGAGACACCGAAGTTTCAACACCTTAAATGTGTCCAGGAACAGCTGTAGACCCTTCTATGCATGCCTATTTACCCACAACTAGGACTTAGCAATTTTATAACAAAACATTTCAAATTTTAGAATCACATGTAAAAGATATAATGCATATTATATGACTTATTCCATTTCGCTCACATAGGATATAATTATTCATATTTAATCAAAGCCTTACGAACATAAACATTTGTAATAATGCACCAATGAATACATTAAGTAATTACACATTACATGTAGTCACACTAGTTCCTAATTCATAAACATTCACAATTAACGCATTACTCTTATTCTTGAAATCACATTAACATTAATAAGTAGACTTCATTCCTTTAATACCTTATAAGTTCCAAAATTAGATACTTTGTTATCTAATAACACCTTCCTTAAGTTATTACTTTAATTACAAATCCAAATCTTATTCAACCTTTAATAAACCTATTCCACATCAAACTAGGTTCATTTTACACCTTAATCATGTCTAATTACACCAAATTAAAGATACTTGTCCTCATGTGGTTCAACAATTGCACAATTCAGCATTTACCATGTAAAAACCCTACCTACTATCCTTTTCCTGCACTCTTTTCCAGATTTTCTCAGGATAGGTTTCGGGTCATATTATATGGCCATTTTAATATAGAAACTAAGGTTTCTGGGCAATATATTATTCTAAACAAATATTCCTCTATGTCCTAAGTTTCTAATGAACTAAATTCCATACAATTTGGTTCATTATTTCTAGAGTTATCCCCAAAATATTACAGACTGTTCTCAAACAGTGACAAAATCCATAACTCAACTTCAGGCCAAATTTCAAAACCCTTAGAGATATAACTGAAATTCTATTCCTTCATGAAAATTGTAGACATATGTATTTAGTCTAATATACAATTAAAATCACCCCCATTTGGATATCTACAGGTTAAGTTATAGCCAAAATACCGAGGTCTGTTTAGTGAAACCTATTCAGTGAAACCACTACAATTGACATACACCTTCAACACTCCTTCACCATAGTTCATCAATTGGACTTCAATTCCACCTTATTCGTGCCTCAATTCCAAGTAAATTTCATGTCCATAACTAATTCAAAAATGATTCATTAACTAACTTACAAATCAATCTCTTCCACACATCAAAACCAAACCAGAAATTATCCCACAAATATCATTTTTCCAGCATTCATTTCTTATCATCTTAACACATATTCCATACTAATTCAATTATCATACAACTCATATTAATACAAGCTATCAATATCAACATCATAACACATACTTCATGCTAATTCAATCATCATCAAACCTGTATTAATACATGCTGTCGAGTTTAGAATTCCCTTACCAAATCACCTTCAAGTTCCTTCTTCCAAGAACTAACCAAACCAGCCCTTCATGTAAGTAGTACACAACCCTCAATAAATCATTATCAAAATATCTCCTAACCAAACCATTTCACATTAGTATTAATAAGACATCAATAATTATTTTCATGTTTTATACTTTGACTAATTCGGGTTCTAAAGCCCTTAAAAATTAGGAAATAATACAAGGTTCCTGCACAGGGGTCTATCACAGGCAGTATTAGGGAAACAAGCATAGCTCGAGCTCTAGTCACTATTTTGCCAAGACACTTTTACAAAGGTCAATTTAAGACCTATATCTCAACTTTCATCCTTTGAGTTTCTCCAAATTCGTGCTCTAAGGATATGAAAGATAGATCGAAAGAGAAAGATGAAATTGAAACCAAAATTTCAACTTACCTTGATAACTTCTTTCCTTTTACTCTTCTCTTCTCGTTTTTCTCTCCTTCTCTTCTCATTTTCATTTTTCTCCCTCTTCTAACCTTATGGTCGACCTTCACTCTCACTTCTATTGCCTTTTTTATCCATTTTATCTAGAAAATTTAAAGAAAGTCAAACTAATCCATGTGCCACCATTTCATTGGTCCATGTGTCATCATTCTATTGGTACATATGTTATCCTTCTATTGGTTCATATGTTACTATTCTGTTGGTCCATGTGTCACTTACTTTGGGATTCACATGTCACTTATTTAAGCCTCTATATGTCACTACTTGTAAGGCTACACATGTCACCAATTATAAGGCTACATATGTCATCATTTGTAAAGCTACATATGTCACCATTCTAAAGCTCCATATGTTACAAGTCTAAAGTGCCATTTGTCACCTTAAGATGTTGCCATTAGCCACCTACAAAATTAGTCCACATTTCACTCCAAAATTGATACACTTGTCACATAATCATTGGTCCATTTGTCAATCAACCAATGGTGCCAAATGTCATTCAAAGTATAGGCTTAATCATAGTAATTTTCATGTACCAACTTATCTTACCTCTTGACAATTTTCCTATTCCAAATGTCCATTTTAATACCTCAATTCTCTAATGTTATTAATTAATCCCAACTCACTAAGTATGATTCATTAACCAAAACTCAAGACATATGCAGTTTACAATCATATCACAATTTCTAGTACATATACTTTCATACATATGTAACATTTTAACTAGGGTATAATTTGGGGCCTTACAGATGTTGTTAGCAAATTTGGTAGGTACATTTAGGAATTTCTTGTGTAAATGGGATCAATATGCTGGTGTTTTTGGTTCTGATACCATGGAGAAGTTTTGAAAGTGATAGAATTCGATGTTTTCATTAATTAAAATGTCAGCTCCAGTGTCTTTATATACATGTGTTATTTACATTTTATATGAAATGAAGATTACAATAGAAAGATTACAAATAATTTATAAGGACTAAAAGATACAAATAGTTGAGATAAAATTAGATAGGTAAAAATACATTTAACCCCCTGTATTTTATCCCTTGGTACATTATGCCCCCTTTATTTTAAAAATGGACATATTGCCCCCTTTGACCACCAGTCAAAGGAGTTTAGAATTTAAAAAGACTTTTCTACTCCTGTATTATGATGACATTACCATATCTATACATGTTGCATTTTTTGTCAAAATACCCTTTTAGTCTTTTATTGACTAAAATACATTAAACACTTTTTTTGGCCTTATTTCATTATGCCCTCTATTTAAAAAATAAAAATTATTTTAAGTATTAATTACATTTTGACCGTTAATAAATAAAAAGGAAAAAATTATTTAAAATAACATTATTTTCACTATTGTACTTTATGACCGTTAAGTTATGAAAAAAAATGTAAAAAGAAAATTTATTTACAAAACAAAATTTAAAAAAGAAAGAAAAATTATTGAAGGTGCCATTTTTTCCATAGTTGTACATTCTAACTTTTAATTGATGAAAAAATTACAAATTTTTGTTTATGGGTTACTTCTTACCATTACTTCAAAAAATAGAAAAATATTAAAGAATAATTGAAAATATCATTTTCTTCAAAATTGTACAGTCTAAGATACTTTTATCCTTAAAAAAAGATTTGGAAGTAAGAACTATTTTTCTGTTCAAAGAAAAAAATTCAAATATCCATTCTAACTCTTTAAAGTAAAAAAAAAAACACCTTGAAGCACAATAAAACAAATATTGCCGGATTGAAAAAAAACACAATAACAATCTTAATAATATCAATAGCTCAGCAATTCTTAAAAAAAAGGCAAACAATAACTTTTTTTACTTTGATCTAAATAGAAATATCAAAGCTAATCTCCGATAGTTGCAAAAGTACTATTAATATTTCACAGGATCAGCTTCAAAAGTTACCAAAAGTGTTATCCATTTTTCATATTGTCTAGGATCAGCATATGAATAATAACTTAAATATCTAAGTAAAACATAATCCATAATACTAAAACTACAATCAAAAGCTAGACTCTTCCAAATCAAATAGTTAGTGGTGTTCCCCATTTTTTGGATCACCATCCCTACAAAAATGCACTCCAACAGTAGAATGTTGATTGGTCAACAAGTATTCACTACGTAGATTGATGCATCTCAATCTACAAAAATTTAAGTGAACAAGTGTGAAAAAATGTGAAATAACTATGGAAATAATTAAATACAAATAATAAAAATAACATACCCTAGGTGCAGGTTCTAATTGTTCACTTGTTCTAAGTGTAGGTGCTGATTGTTTGCTTGTTCCATTAGTAACAACACTTCTTTGAGAATTATCAAATTCCTAAAAAACGCACACATGTTAAAAGATAATATATATTGAATCATACAATAATAAAGGTTAAGTAAGTGAAGTAGACCTTGTCAAAAGGAACAAATGAATGCATGTTTGAAAACCCAATGCCATTCTACACTCCTATTCCACACATAGGCCCATTTTTCTTTACCTAACCATTGTTTGCACTTCCACTTGTCCTTTGTCATTTCCTCTGCCACTTCCCCTTCCACGCCTCCCTCTTCCACTTACTACTATATTCTCAGAACTTTGCAATCGATTCAAGGGATTAATTGAACCAATATTTTCATGATTAGCATGCTCAGATTCACCATTTTCATTATACACAAACTGAGGCTCTGAATTTTTAGCTCTTAGAGCATCCTGTATAGATAAAGTAAAAGCAAAGTAAATTAGAATTTTGTATAATACACATGTTTAGTAAAAGTAGATCCAACAATCATTACAGAACAAAATGCCTATTCTACAACATATTTTTTAAGCTTCCTATTAGGATGAGGGGGGGTTTTGTAAGCCTTTAAATTGTGACCTTGTTGTAAACAATTACTACATGTCTTGCTATATCCTTTTCTAGTTACCCTTTCAATGTCTGCAATCTTTTCTCTCTGCTTATCAACAATTTTCTTCCTAACCTTTTTAGGTCTTCCTGATTTTCTTCTAAAATGTGGTGGGTCAATTGGTTCTAAACCTAATTGTACCCACATATTTTGATCTGGAATTAGCATGATCACATGCTTGTATGTTATCTTATAGCTTGACACATTGTATTAAGGATCCACCAAATCATCTGCTTTGACATTATTTGAATGAAGTAATGTCGAACATGCATGTGGACAAGGAACTCCAGTGATATTCCACTCCCTACAGGTGATATTCCACTCCCTACAAGTGCATGTCCTACCACTTAAGTTAACCACGTAGTTATGATTATAAATTGTGACATCCCAAATCCCTTGCCCAGCATACAAAGCATCATAATTTACTGATTTTTTGCACTTTTCCTCTAACTCGTCACAAATTCTAGGACAAATCTTTCCCTTCACCTTACTAATCCATTCTCTTTTTACCTGGTATTTACATATAATCATCCTTTTAATGCTCTCCATCATAGTTAAAATTGGTTGATCTCTTGTTACATTTATATATTTTTGTTGAAGCACTCACTAATGTTATTACTTAGGAGATCACACTTACTATGAGTGCCGAAGAAACCCCTTGCCCACAGATAAGGTGGAATCTCATAAAGCCATTTATAAGCCTCACCATCAACAACTTGCATTTCTAGCATTTTCATATTGAATCCATCTTTAGTGTAAGCCCTAGCAGCAACCCAAAGGATGTCTCTAAGTATCTTGTCTTTGAATCTAAGCTTAAAATTAGCATAGAGAAGTCTTATACAGAATCTATGTTCAACTCCTGGAAACATGTTCTCAAATGCTTCAACAAGTCCCTAGAAAAGACAAGTACACATTATTATGCAGAATAATTGAAATGAACAATGTAAATGGAATGAATAGTGCAAATACATACCTTTTGTCAATTTGAAATGAAGATAACTCTTTTTTCCACTAGAGAGCCAATTTGTTGAGTTAATAGGTCTAAAAACCAATACTAACTATCTTTGCATTCTGATTCCACACAAGCTATAGCTCAAGGGTACATTTGGTTGTTTGCATCTCTTGCAGTTGCATGCAATAAATGACCTCTCAAATGGCACCCATATAAACCTATCATCGGTCTACAACCCTCCAGAAATCCATACTTTTGTGTAAACAAATAGTCTTTTAAAAATTGGATTTCTATTCATTAAAAGGACTTCACATTGTACAACAACAATTGATCCAGGATTCCTCTATACTATTGTAGCACAGTAATCTCTCAACCTAACATATTGATCTTTGTGCTCACCTTGGATCAATTTACATGCTTGTCTCTTTGCTCGATGAGCTTGCCATGGGAAAACATGAAACTTGAATTTTCGTTTCACAGCCTTTCGAAATCCAGTCACATTCTACTTTGGGTCAACAGTCATTTGGAAGTTGCAGTTTTGTTTCTATAAGACCATTTACACCTTTGAGGATTACCTTTTATAGATTTAACTTGCATGGCTGTAGTTTTCTGATAGTAGCTTGCATATATCCTCCATCTACAGATCTTTTTACAGATTGTGCTAATCTTATCTTTTTCATTCTTTTTGAATTTCAACTTAAAACCCTTCCTGATTGAGTACATTCTAAGTGCCTTCCTGTAAATAGTTACATTTGAGAAAATTAGCCCTATAAAAATCTCAGGATTATCAATATCCTTCTCATTAAACTCATAAAAAGAAATATCAATTTCCTCATCTGAAGACTCAATTTCTTCTTTTAACCTTTCATTATCACTTATGTGATCAAACTCTATGAAGTGACCATCTCTCTTTTTAATTGTAAAATTAGCATAATCATCAGCTATAAGACTTGCATATTTAGTATAATCTTCTAACTCAATGTTAGGTGGTTCTCCCTTACTTTTGTCATAATCTATAAGATCACATGTCACTTAAACTATCCTCATCTAAAAAATATTCAAGATCAGATCCATCATCACTGGACTCATCAGATTGTATAACATAGGTGTTGTTTGATTTATCAGATAGAGAATCAATCAAACCCTCAGTTTCTGCCTTCTCACTTTCAAAACAGTTAGTTCCAGCTATGTTTTCCCCATCATGCACATGTTCTAAAATCTAGTGCAAATTCACTTGATCATCTACAGTACTCTAGTTGTTAGATATATTTTCTCTTGGAGTCTCATCATTAATGCCTCACTAATTAGGCTGTTTGTTTAGCTTATTAATCAAGTCTCCAATATAAATCTTAATATAAGGTTCATCCCTATAAATACCAAACATCTCAAGCATAATGTCATCATTATCTAGATTCCTAAGTCCTGAATCTGGCATCCTAAAATACATTGGCATATTATTAGGGAGATTCATTTCCTTTAGAACATGTTGTAGCTCAATGACTGACATATAATCAGGATCAATTCTAGGTAATATGAAACTTCACCTCCCATATAATGCCAATCTGAAATTTTCTTAAACATACCACCATAATGCAATTCTAAAGTGACATTCTTCAACCAATCTTCTGCTAACAGATAAAATAATAAAGACGAGAAAAAAGTTAGTAAAAATACATAGAACACAAAATTAGGGTTTCAAAATACACAAATAAACGTGGCAAAAAATTAAGTAATTAAGCTCATGTTACCAATTAAGACACCCATCTTTAATTTTATATGTTTCTGGAAGCACAATGTAGAATGTGAAATATGTTATTATGTTGTTTTTATGAATTGAGTGAGAGTTTGAGGAGTTAATCATCAACCTGATAAATTTTGCTTATTAAGGTAAAATATAGGTCAAGTATAAATAAAGCTATGCTATGTTCAATATAGATGAGTCTCCTTAGAAAGAACATAAAAACGATTAGTCAAGGCAAAATACAAGGTTTTTAAATTTTCAAGCTATGTTTTTCACATTCAAAAGTTCTAGGTAATCAAATTTAATTAAGAAAAAATAATTTGTAAACAATTAAGGTCCCAACATCTACTGCGAAAAAGATAAAAATAGAAAAAGGAAAAAATCAACCTAAACACTCCTTAAATCACTGGGAAATGTAGAACTTCATGCAAACTCCATGAGAGATGAGCTTTGACTTAGTACGGGGAGATTTAATCATACAAGTCAATGTCATCGTAGAATATATACCCAAAAGCATAAGAACCATATAAGTACAAAAACAAACAGTAAAAGCAAAAAAGATAAAAGGGAAAAAATAACAGTAAAGACAAAAAAGACATTGAGTTCTGGGTATAGACTTATAAGACACCAACTCACTACTCTTTTAGACCAAAAAACTTAGACTTTACAATTCATTGAACACCAAAAAGAACTAAAATTTTGTGCCATTGCAATTGACTAAGAATACAATAAAGCTTCAATATTTTAATAGCTTATATACCCACTAAACCACAGACCACAAACCCAAAACACAATAGAAAACAAACAGTTGAAAGATAAAGCACAAACAAATCACTCATGTATCATAAAGGAAAAAAAATAAAAAACAATCCATTACCCAGGAATTTTAAGCTCCCAACAAAAGCAAAAGAACTAAAAAAATTTTAAAAAAATGAAAAATAAATCGTGGAAAATAAAGATACCTCATAATACTTTAATCTTTTTCATAAGAAATGTAGTTGAGCGAAACAGGGGGATTAAGTGGACAGAAAAACAGAGCCAGAGAGAAAGAGAATATTGAAGAACAAAAGGAGAAAAGGATAGGATCGAACTAAGAGAGTAAAAAACCTAGGGTAGTTTGGGCAAGTCATAACATTTTTTTAACTGGGAGGGTAAAGTAGAGATAACAATAAAAAGTAATAGACAAAAAAGTTTTTTAAATTCAAAGGGGGCAATACACCTATTTTTAAAATAAAGAGGGGCATAATATATCAAGAGATAAAATACAAGGAGGTTAAATGTATTTTTGCCAATTAGACAAGATATTTTATCAGGTATTAAGCGTACTTCTTATTTGTTGACCTTTGATCTAAAGAGTGAAGGGCGAGAAAAAAATAAAACAAAGCTTTAAAAGAATGAGGGTGAGCATCAAAGGTGAAAGTAAAAGGGTGGAAATTTAGAGATTTTAGATTTGGGATTTTTTTTACCTGAGTTCATTAGTAACTAATAAATTTAATTACGTTAATTTAAGTTAAATTAAATTTAATAATACTAACTTAATAATTTTAATAATTAATTTTAAATAATTAGATCTCCTACAATAAGAGGAATGATCTAAATGGTGTAAAGTCCTCAATTAAGGCTCTCCCTTACAGGAGGTCTTGAGTTCGAGTCACGCCAAAGGAGGAGAAATGAGAAATTTTTCCTGTTGATGATCCTCTAGCCCCCTAGGCAAAGCTCCTTGATCGGATCAATTACGGACGCCTCGCTTCCAGCGGTGGTGTGGAAGTTGAAGCTACTAGGGAACTTGAGGACTGTTGGGAACCTGAGGATTGTTGGGAACCTGATGTTGAGCAGGACTAGCAATCAATCAGCAGTTGATCAATCAAGTATGTGACGACTCCTTGTGCGCAGAAGTGTACAGGCTACGTAAGAACTTGAGAATTATGGAATTCCAGATTTACATCCTCTTAGGAGCTTAGGATTAATCAAGCTAAGCTGAGATATCTAATGTAATAAAAAAAGTATTACAAAATATGACATCATATTTTTAATATTATTTCTATTACCTAGGCTTCAATTTAAACAATTATAAAATGACACTGTGAAATGATAACGTTTGACTTGTCATCAAAACTTCAAAAGCTTTTTTCCAAATAAAAAATATAGTTGTTAATTTGGTGGTCTTGACGTCAAAATAATAAAAACTCTTATGTATTAATAAATAATTTTGCATTATAAGAATATTTCACTAAACTAAACTTTCTTATCTTTTCCAAAAATAAATTATCTAAAAGTTAATCCAGCTAATAGTACTCTAATGTTGTCAAGAGTATGGTATAAGCCTCACACCACTGGCTCTCGGGAGTGCGTAAAATTGCTAATGATTCGCTCTGTCTCTTATATCTTGCATTACAACTCTTCCGCTCTCACTCTCTCTTCTTCTCCTCTTGCAAATCCCATTTCTCTCTGTAAGTAAGTTCTCTCGCTGCTCTTTGTCCCTTTGTTTTTGCGCTACATGAAATGCTTGATGGGGTGGTTGTTCGTTTACTCTGTAAGAAATTTTGGGGTTGGCTTACAGAATTCATATCTTTTTCGTGGCTAAACTAATGGGTTTTCCTTATAATCGTGAATCAGTTAATGGGTTGTTACTTGTTAGCTAAGTTGAACAAGTACCTTTCAGGTTAAAAGGACGTGCTTGTTATGTATTCAATCTAACTTTCTGCTGTGTATTGTTATGGTGTCTCTGTTTGATGTCCCTAGTAGAAGATTTTCTGCCATGCGAGCCATGGATAGTTCTAAGGTTGTCCAAGATAAAGAAATACCCCACGGAATAGATGCAACTATGGAGGACGAATATGCATCCCAGTCCAAGTTGCTTAAACAGTTCTTTAGCATCTCCAGTGTTGACAAGGCTTGGACATTCGATTCCCATAGTGGTATGAATTATTATATATATTCCTCCCTTTTTTTTTTTTGGAATTGCTTTCTGTTCTTCATTTGTAGTGCAAAACCAATTTCAATGCATGATCCAAAATTTGCTGATGCATGACTAGGTTCCCAGGCGATGTTTTCAATTAGCCAATCGAATCTGTTGGCAAATAAGAGGAGAAAATTCATTCTATCTGCCAATATTGCAAACCAGAAAAATAATTCTGTCAACTTTCAGTGGGCACCATTTCCTGTTGAGATGACAGGTGTCTCTACAGTTGTTCCGTCTCCGTCAGGCCTGAAGCTTCTTGTAGTTAGGAATTCTGAAAATGATTCCCCCACTCATTTCGAGGTCTGGAATCAGTCTAAGTTGGAACAGGAGTTTGATGTGCCCCAATCAGTTCATGGCTCAGTATACGTAGATGGATGGTGTGTAATTGTTCTTTGATTTGTCAAACTACTGCATTTTCATTTTGACTCCTAGTTAGTAAGTTGTTCAATTTCAATTAGTGTTGCTGGTGATATACTTTACAGTAAGTATAAACTCTTATTGTAACTTCCAAGAACGGAACATTTTGTAACTTTTTCTAATGATATAGGTTTGAGGGCATTTCTTGGAATGCTGATGAGACTCTCATTGCTTATGTTGCTGAGGAGGCACCTCCCTCCAAGCCTACATTTGATATTCACGGCTATAAGAAATGTGTTTCAACAGATAAAGATTGTGGTAGCTGGAAAGGTCAAGGTGACTGGGAAGAGGATTGGGGAGAAACCTATGCAGGAAAAAGACGTCCTACTTTGTTCGTTATAGAAACTCATAGGTTTTGTAGCTCTATCTTTAATTGTCTGGTGTCCTGAATAGAAGACAAGGAGTGTCCTTGTACTGATTTTTAAAGACCCAATTAAATCCTATGTTTTCCAGTGGAGAGGTTCAACCAGTTGGAGGAATTGCGAAATCCTTGAGTGTTGGTCAAGTTGTGTGGGCTCCGCCATCTGAAGGCTTGTATCAGAATTTGGTTTTCGTTGGGTGGTCATCAGACTTAAGAAAGCTTGGAATGAAGTACTGCTACAACAGGCGTTGTGCATTATACGCTGTCAGAGCACCCATTTTCAACAAACTTGAGCTCAAGTGAGTGATTTTTCTTGCTGAAATTCTTGGTAATTTTTCATCCTGTTTCAGCCTTTGTGTTATCCAGATTGGAAACAAATTGCACTAACATTCTGACTTTATCATGTTCTTTCAGAGACAGTTCTACTGAAGAGCCATCCACGCTCAAACTAACTCAAAGCATTAGTAGTGCCTTTAGTCCACTGTTCAGGTATGATATTTGTAGGATGTATTTGTTTTTGCAAGCTACCTTGGTGAAGTTTTAGTTTTCTGTGCCTGTACCCTACAAATTTTGACTTGATTACTACCAACTTCTTGGAAGATTTGGGTAATTAATGGGCAATAAAATTTGTCTGCACCGTCACCCTGAAATCATTTCTCAGCATCTTCCAAGAAACTTTTTTTTTTCATACAATCTGCCTGCCTTTTGCATGAAGAGTATAAATGAGGGTCTTGCTTGTCGAGGCTCCTCTTAGCTTGTACACTAGATGTGCGTTGAGATATTACCTGCTCCTATCTAGCCCACTTCTTGTTTGTCTGACATGTGGATTTATGCACCTGTTTACCTCTCATCATGTATCTGTCCTCCCTTGGTTTTCTTCTTTTGTTTATTCTTCTATTTTAGGTACAGGGAGGTTTCTTTGTCCATTGTTTACTCTTCTATTAGACATTTCATGTTTATGCCATCATTTTGTTGCTTGGATGTGACTAGTTACTGAAATTTTATAATAATTTTGATGAACCTAAATGCTTCATGTATTCTTCATATCATTTTTAAGTGGGCAGTTAGATTTTTTTAACTGCTTAAAAGTTGCTGAAATAAGTCTACTTTTTGCTTGTAAGCAATTATTCTCTTCTGTTTATTCATCCAGCCCAGATGGAAGATTTCTTGTATTTTTATCTGCAAAATGTTCTGTGGATTCTGGGGCACATTGTGCGACAGAATCACTTCACAGAATTGACTGGTCAGCAGACTCAAAGCTTTCCCTGTCTGCAAAAATTATTGATGTGGTGAGTTGGTGGGCACCATTTTATATTTGCTTTCATCTGTAGCAGCTAATTTGTTTGTGCAAAGGCATTTGTGACCTTTAATTATGTCCATGTTCCTATTTTCTCTTTCTTATCAACAAAGAGGTTTTTCTTTGTTTTGGTCATCGTGAGTTGTTACAACTAGTATTATTCTACACAGATTATGTCGCATTTTTTGTGGGGAAAAGCATTAGGACTGTATTTAATAATTGTTTTTGACTTGGGGAAGAGGAGTGGAGGAGTTTGTTGGCAATTGTGGAGCTTAAATTTGATCTTGGTATCCTCATTGTCAATACCAGTCTTGTTCTAAATGGTATTTGCAGGTACCTGCGGTGCAGTGTCCTGAGGATGATGGCTTTCCAGGGCTTTACAGTTCAAGTTTACTTTGCAAGTCATGGCTTTCAGATGGATGTACTATAATTTTTTCTTCAGTCTGGGGAAGCAGTCAAGTTATACTTTCTGTTAATGTTCTGAGGTGCATCAGACGCTACTGTTATACTTTAAGATCATACTTCCATTACTTTTCTTTTTCTTTTTAATTTATAAATTGGCAAAAAAAGTCATTATTATGCAGCGGAGAGATGATGAGGATTAGTCCTACAGACTCACAATTTTCTTGGGATATTCTAGCCCTGGATGGGGACAACATAATTGCTGGTAACATCAAATGCTATTCTTTACTACCGGCCCTCGAAAATAAGGTGAATATAGGGCCAAACTTAAACTTTTGTTTTCATGTGTGAAGTATGTAGCAGTCCAGTAGACGTTCCTCAAATCAAGTACGGTTATCTTGCGAATAAGACAAGTAAAAGTTCTGCTTGGGACTGGTTAAATGTATCAAGCCCCATATACAGATGCTCTGAAGAGGTATATAGTGTTGGATTTTGAATTATGTTTTACAAATTTTTCCTAAATTTGCATCTTTAAATGACATTTTTGCGGTACCATTTGTAACAGAGTGCTTTCTTTCTACAGGTTAAATCCTTACTCTCTTCTCGTAGTTTTAGTGTAATGAAGATAGCAGTCAAGGATGTTTCTGACAGCCCAACAAAAGGTGATACAAGCAGTATCAGTTTGCTAGTAATACTTTTAAAATTACATTCAACAAATGGCTTGACTTTAATTGATAATGCTTCAGCTTTGTGATAATTGCCTACTCGTACAACCTAATTATATTACAATGTCAAATGCTTATTATTTTGGTGCTGGAAAGGTCATGTTTTATGGAACCCTTTAGGGAAAAAGATTTAGAACATGAAAGAAGCCAGAAGGTTTTAGCCTGTAGTGCATGTGGCATCTGTAAGTTTTTATACAATTAATGGAAAAATAAGACTATTCCATTGTTGGTCATTATATCATAGGAAATATATGATTATTCCATTGTAGGGCAGGCCCTATTAGGGCTCAGTAAACCCAAAGGGATAAAAATAAAAGAAAAAGCTAAAAGATGATAATGAATAACATAAACAGTATAGAAGGAAAAAACAATCCAGCATGAGAACATTTAAAATACAGGCATAACTTACAAATTAACACAGAATACTTTCTTTTTAAAAAATGACCATAAATATTTGTCTTTACATTGTGAACGACTTGATTGTCATCAATTCTTAGTGGCCACGCAATTTACTTCAGGTGCTATTAAGCCATATGAAGCTATATTTGTGTCAACTAATTCGAAGAAAGAAGATGCATGTGATCCACTCATTGTGATGCTTCACGGAGGTCCACATTCTGTCTCTTTGTCAAACTTTTCAAAGGCATTGGCATTTCTCTCTTCACTTGGATACAGCCTGCTGATGGTAAATTATAGGTATGCAAACTTCTCCAATTTCTTGTTTAATGTTGGCTGCATAAAGCATAGAAGCTTAGAGACCAAGCTTCCTCTTAAAAACTATTCAAACTGTCAAGGTGTTTTTCTTTTCCTTGATGATAGATTAAAGTTTTAATGATGTGGGAGGAGTAAAATCCCGTTCTCAACCTATGACCAATATGTGCTCAAAGATATATCAAATTAGTAGCTAGAACCCACTAAATTTATAAAATCTGACTGCTAGAGTTTGAGTTTTAGGTTTGGGATTTCAGCTTAGGTTGTTGGAATTTCAAGTTGGTTATAGCTGGAAATTAAAGCTCGTGGTTGAGTGATTTGCCCTCTTTTATTTCTTTTATAAACTCTAAGCTCTTTTGCATCATTGAGTTTAATTCTTGACGAGATAAAATGGTTCATTGAAGTTCCTAATCAAGGATGGGTGCCGGACTTTTAGTCAACTAACTAGTAGAGTACTTGAATTGCTGTCTAAGTCTCATAATTAGACAGCTTTCTGGCCCAACAGTTCATGATACGTATCATGTTAAAGAGGGATTTTATTGAGCATGCATCTGGTCTTGATGACTTCCCTTATTTGAAAGGTTTGAGTTCCAGAATGAATAGATAGTACAGGAAATAAAAGTTCCTTTTCTGTTGATGATTTATAGTACTTACGTTCTGGAAGTTGGTTAAAGTTCACAAATGTTTGTGCTAGACTGGATTTTTTTTTTTTTTGGCTCTACTTCACTATAACCTTATATATGTCTGGAAGTATTTTACACAACCTTTTACCTTTCAAAATGCAACTGATCTGCTGATTGATTTTACCGCTTTTGTATGCTGTGATATCATTGGCATCAGATTTTGTTGTGTTGTCCAGCTGTTCTTTCCTGCACATGCTTCAAGTAAATCTCTTTTAGAATGGCTTGTATAGTCTGCTCATGGCTGGAACCTGTTTTCATCTTAACCCTCTCTTTTGGTCAACTAATGTCAGAGGTTCATTAGGATTTGGGGAGGAAGCATTGCAGTCTCTTCCAGGGAAAGTTGGTTCACAGGTACTTATCCTTGACCTAGGTTCATTACAAATATTTACATGGATGATTTTGTTCTTACTAAATGAATAAATTTCACTTGTTTAGTTTCTCAACTAGTTGGATGTTGCATACAACTTATAATCATTTGGTCACTTGCAAACTCGCCCAGGATGTTAATGACGTACTCACAGCTATTGATCACGTCGTTGACATTGGACTGGCTAGCCCCTCAAAAATTGCTGTACTTGGTGGTTCACATGGTGGATTTCTCACTACTCACTTAATTGGCCAGGTTTTCTTCTCCGTTTAATCTAGTTGTAGTGCTTATATTTTCTAATGACAGTCAATTTTAAGCAGACTCCTGTTGTACAATGTTTAGAACGATCTCCTTTGTACAAAACATCTTTTACAAATTTTTCAGGCCCCAGATAAATTTCTGGCAGCAGCTGCAAGAAATCCTGTCTGCAGCCTTGCGTCGATGGTTGGTACAACTGATATTCCTGATTGGTGCTATGTGGAAACCTATGGAACGGTTGGGAAAAATAAGTATACAGAAGCACCTTCAGCTGAGGATTTGAAAATTTTTTACAGCAAGTCTCCTGTTTCTCACATCTCAAAGGTACAATTTTGAAAATCAGTTTCTTTAATGTGAAAGATATGTGTGCTCTACCGAAAGCCTTATGAAGTTGTAAAGTTATTCTACCTTTTAATTTCAGTTAAAACTCACTGGAAAGAAACAACAAAAAGAACGGAAATGTATTTGGTATTGGAAAAGATGAAATCTTTTTATCAAACTAATGTGGTATGCTCCATATTAAAATGAATCCTGCTAGCAAAGTTCACAGGTTGGTGAACCTATGCTTTTGGTTTAAGCAACATAAAGAAGCTGTCGTGCATAAGAAATATGCATGTTTGATCTTCCTATGAACTTTATGATACTGAATTGGCAATGATTCCAATGCATGAATACCAAGGGCATGTTAGAACCATGTGGGATGCTTTATGATATGGCAGGCTGTAGCATAATTTAATAGTATGGAGAGGAGAGACAAAAATCTTGAGCGGAAGTTCATGTAGCGTTTTGATGTGTAAAAGACAACTCCTCTGCCTTTTTGTCATTGAGTTGTAAAGTTAGAAAGATACATACTGCTGTCATACTTGATTGGCCTTTTTTGTTTTTTAATTCCAAAATTTGTTAACATTATCTTCAATTCTGATATCTATCTAGCTATCTATATTTGTTTATATATATGTAGAACAAGTGAGAGATTGTCCCAGCTGGTGTCACATATGATTAATATAAAGCATACATTTAGATGAGCCATATTCTTCTCATTGCCTGCATCTCATTTTTATTGATGACATGTTTTAGTTGCAATGAATTATGTAGGCCATATGCAATTCTCTTTTTTAAGTGGATCATTTTAATCGGGAGAGCTATTAAAAAAAAGTTGTTTTAACATGCTAAAAGAAGTCGAATAGATTGTTAATTTTCAAAATTTAAAAGTCTTGTCAATTTAGTTTTGGTTAGTTGGATAATGATAAATTGTGAATAATAAGTGATATGTCCCCATATATTGGATGGTATGTCCCCATATATTGGATGGTAAGATTAAACAAATTGCATAATTCTTGAGAGATTGTCTTATTTAAGTATAGTGAAATACATATTGAAAGTAGTAAGTACCGGCAACTAGTAGTATCTTTATGTATCTATTTCCTCAGAGAAAGCGGCTGAAGTTGTCAGTTGATCTTTGCAGGTCAAAACGCCAACCATATTTCTCATTGGTGCTAAAGACCTACGTGTTCCGCCCTCTAATGGCTTGCAAGTAAGAAAAAAACTTGATGATTAGTGTCTTGTGTTAGAAAGTAACATTTGACACCATATAGACTGAGAAATAAATAACTGATGGTAGATGCTCAGAGAGTGTTTTTTTTCTTAATAATTTATTTATCTAAGCTTCTTAGTTGAATGATTAACTAAGAAGCTTAATGATTGACATATACAGTATGCACGGGCGTTGAAGGAGAAAGGCGTTGACGTCAAAATATTGACATTTCCCAATGATGTTCATGGAATTGAGAGGTAAAGTGAATCTTAACTGCAGCTTTGCATTTTTGTTTGCAATCACACTTACATAGTAGTCGGCCTAATAATTTCCCTTTTCTTTCTTTCATATGTGCAGACCACAATCTGACTTTGAAAGCTGGCTAAATATTGGACTGTGGTTCAAGAAGTACTGTAAATGAAAAAGGAAGAAAAAAGAAAAAAGAAACATTCTGCAAAGTGCTCAATCCGCCGGGAACGTTTGTAAGACTTCTAAATGTATGAATTAACATTGAATTGAGGATGCCAAGATTGATGTGTTAGTATTGCAATGCAACTCTTTTCAAAACAATCTCTTTTCAAAACAATGATGGCTGATTTTCGAGGTCCACATTGGTCTTGAAACATGTTGATGGCATGAAATGAATGATAGACTACTGACTCATTTTTACCTGTTTGTTCCACGTATGTCACGCAGTGTTTGGAGTTTCGTACCGTACCGGCCGGAAAATGGTACCGGAATTTGAATTTTAGTACCGATCAAAATTTTTTGATATAACCCCCCCCCTTAAATTTGTTGTTTATTTTAACTTTTATTATAATTTTTAATTTTTAATTTTAAAATAAAATAAATATTTTATTACTTATAATAATTATACATTAAATAAAAAATAAAATAAATTTATTTTAATATTTGATATAATATTTATTAATAAAGTATTAATAAAAATATTTAATTTTTAAAAATAAATAATTTAAAAATTATTATTTATTAACCAATATTTATTTTATACATTTTGAATTATTGAATCAAAATTTTTTGATATATATATATATTATATTTTTAAAATACTTTTAAATTTAATTATAATTATTAATAATTATTAAATTAATTTTATAAATTATATTAAGATA
>JAOQMS010000008.1:22419013-22447212 GCA_027563885.1 Erythroxylum longipes
TATTCCGTCGGTAATTTGGTATACCGACGGAATATTTTTCAATTCCGTCGGTAATTTCTGTCTGTAATTAACTATTTTCTTGTAGTGAACTAGGTTTTCCCTCAGATTTTCGGTAGAATCTCACATTTGTGCAGCTCTCTCCAATCTCCCCGACAGCTGCTAGGTATTGTTCTATTTATTTTGTAGCAGCTCTAGGTCAAACTCGGGGTCTAAAAGGTCCAAAAAATAACCCAAAATTTGAGGTTTTTTGTTAGCCCAATGCAGGGTACGTTCGTGGCCCTACCTGCCACGATTGTGGCTAGCACTTTTTCCTTTCTGTCACGATCATGGCCTGAAGTGCACGATCGTGGCTTGACTTGACGCTCTCTATCACGATCGTGGCTCCTGGTGCACGATCATGGCCTGGCTGCCTCTGGCTCTCCCTCTTCTGTCACGATCATGGCCAAAGTGCACGATCGTGGCATGTATGTTTTGGCCCAAAACTCTTCAAATCTTCACCGTTATTCCCTGTTTACCCTGCAACACTAACACACACATCAAGGTACCTCAAAAATATATAATTTAAGCTCAAAGATTCAAACTAACCCATAAAAACACTTAAACATAAGAACTAATCTAATTAAGCCCTAAATGCATACTTAACACTCAGTTTAACACAAAATACCTAACAAATCATGCCCTAAAACATCATACAAAACACTACTATCAACATGTCACCAATTATAGGGCTACATATGTCATCATTTGTAAAGCTACATATGTCACCATTTTAAAGCTCCACATGTTACAAGTCTAAAGTGCCATTTGTCACCTTAAGATGTTGCCATTAGTCACCTACAAAATCAGTCCACATGTCAATCCAAAATTGGTCCACTTGTCACATAATCATTGGTCCATTTGTCAATCAACCAATGGTGCCAAATGTCATTCAAAGTATAGGCTCAATCATACTAATTTTCATATACCAACTTATCTTGCCACTTGACAATTTTCCTATTCGAAATGTCCATTTTAATACCTCAATTCTCTAATGGTATTAATTAATCCCAACTCACTAAGTATGATCCATTAACCAAAATTCAAGACATGTGCAATTTACAATCATATCACAATTTCTAGTACATATACTTTCATGCATATGTAACATTTCAACTAGGTTACAATTTGGGGCCTTACATTATTATAAGTGATGATTTTAAGGATAAATCTTGAAATTATGCACAACTTTTTTCATAGTTATTCAATCAAGAGGTGATTTAGGAATCATTTAGAAGCTAACAAGATGAACAACAACTTTTAAAAGGCATCAGAGGTTGATTTTTGAAGATGTCGACAATTGGAGAAGTTGGTAGAAAAAGCCTAACGAGAGTTAGCCTACAAAGAAGACAAGTGCTTGTCTTTTATGAGGTTTAAGAACTAAAGTATCAGTAGTAACTATTGTAGGTTAAAAGATGGTGTAAGGCATTGATCTTCTATTGGATGGAAAATGTTGAGAAACAAAATCTCATCGATGTCGAAGTTAAACTTGAAGTTATGCGCTATACTCGTTATAATGCCTACACAAGAAGTTTTAAAAAGCTAACCAACATTGGTGTTAGAAGCAAAATAATTTCCTTTGGATGTATTAAATCACTAGTACAAGCAACTTAAGACTATTTGTATAACCATAAATACTACATTAACTTAGGATATTTTTGGAGGGTGTTTGACAACCACCTTACTGGAGTTTTCATAGTTTTTTTTCTTAGTATCAAAAGAGGATTGAGAGCAAGATTAAAGAAGATCTTAACAATTTCTCTAATTGTTTTCTTCATTCTTTCCCTTTTTAATATTAACTTGTTTATATTTTGATTTAATTATGTTTAGTGGCTAAAAATACTAGTTAGGATTAGGGATATAACTTGTAATGGATTATTAATTATTAATGCATGATTTGATTATTTACTGATTGAATTTATTCGCTTGATTCTTAATTGTTAAGTTTATAATTAACCATTATAGATTCAATCTTAAATATTGTATGAGAACTATAAGGTGAAATATGATTTATGCACTAAGAGAATAAATACATCAAATCTAAAGATATGAATATCTTAGACTATTGTGATAACCAAATGGATTAATTATGTTTGATGAATTTGACTAGGTAGAATTACACATTTGAGGTTGGTAATTACCTAGTTGAATATACATGTGTGCTTTAGGAGAGGATATAAATATTTCAAGTTAATTGTTATTTCAAACTAGATAGTAAATATTGTCTAATAATAGAAATTCTACACAAGTAAAACGCAAAGTCCTAGCATTTATCTAATTGATTCCTCTTCATTAATTTAGTTATATTATTTTTTATAGTTTAATAGTTTAACTATCTTTTATCAAATTCCGTTTCTTCATTTATTGATTAACTAATGTTAGTAGATATGAGCGATGTAGTTCCTATGTAATTAATACTCTAGATTTACTTCAATTTTAATAACTTAATACAATTGATTATATAAAATCAATTTGACATTCTAGAATAACCAAAAAAAAATCTTTAAAAGAGGAGGCATAAAGTTTAGGAAAAACTTTGACTTAAGGCCCCATTTAGTTGGCGGAAAGGTAAAGTGAATTTGGAATCTGATTCCTCAGAAAATAAATCTATGGAAAATAAAGATATTCATATGTTTAGATACTTATAAGAATTATAATAGGAAAGTTGGGTGGATTCTTATTATAGTGTTTGATATGCAACAATATTTCATGGAATGTAATTTAATTTTAACTTGCGTTTCCAATTATATCCCTACAAACCGAATAAAAATTGAAATCGCTAAATAATGTTAATTTGTAATACAAGTTATATTATTAAATGTTAATTTTTTCATTTATGATATTTTAATCATATAATACTGTTATATCATAAATATAGTATTGAAAAATACTAAAAAAACTCAACTGAGTACAAAGATAAATCTTAAAATTCAAATCAAATATCAAAAAATTTTCTAACATTGAAAATAAAAATACAAATAGTGCATTATTTCAACTAGATAATCTCAAAATCAAAATGAAAAAAATACCAAATATCTTCTGAACATCCTAAATTTAATAAATTTGAAAACCTTAAAAACTAATTCCTCTTTAAATCTGCTTTAGATATTCTTCTTTGTCAGCATCCTGAAGATTGAAAAAACAATCCATATGATTTGGATTATTTACAATTTTATTCCAGCTCTAATACGTTTAGTTTATGTTAAGTCTTTTAGTTTGCTAAGTTCTTCATCTAATTTCCGCTTATTCTCAAATTCCTTCTTATTCGGCCCTGCAATAGATTCTACAACTTTAGCCATTTGCTCGTTAGATTTCTCCAAACCTTCAGTAAGCTTTTTAGTGATACGTTCTAAACATGAAACTAAACTATCATCACTCCTTTTCCTTTTGCGATGTGTTTTCTTTGAAATTCCTTCACCTTAAGAATTACTTATGATTAGTTGATCTCTTTGAAGCTCAATATCATCCTCCTCATTAGATTCTTCATTCTCTTCATCCAAGTTCTCTTTTCTGTTTATATTTTCTAGCATATCTGCAGATGCTTCAGCATTTTTTCCTGTAGCTCGATCTTGTCCCCAAATAATAGCTAGTTTATCATAGTAGGGAAACGATCTATTCCTCATAAATGAATTATCTGGATGACTATACAACAATCACAGTATCACTTATTATAAAATATTAATAAAACATCAATACAAAAAATAGTGCTAAAAAATTATAACATCAATCATTATATAAATCATGTAAAAAATATTTTAAAAAACTAAGTAATCTAATTTGTACTAACCTTTAGATATGCACTCCACATGTCAGCATCTGTAGTAACAAATTTTTTCATCATCTCAACCAAAACCACTTGTTTCTCCACTATTTCTCGCATCATAAATAGCATGATATTGTTTTTTCAATAATTTACAAGAAGATTCAACATGTGGTTTTTCTTTTAAACCATGCCCTAGTAATTTTTTATCTAATATCCTTTCCAATTTTTTCTGATATCCTTTCCTTAATCCACTGCCATTTTCACCATCAAATTTTCCACTTTCTTTCAGTTCAAGCATAGTCTCCATTAGCTTTTCATCCTCAACAGTAGCCCAAACATGGTTACTACCTTTGCCTCTGCAAGATCTAATATTACGTTCCATGCCTGACAAAAGTAAATTTATTTTGATATAATCAATGTTAAATGCAATAAAATTATATGCATTTAATTCATAAAATAATTATATATAAGACAATAAGTTATATATGTCCTTTTAGTAGTAGCATTGCATCATATAATTAAAAATATGTTCAATGTTAAAAATGATCACACCATACGCAACCAGAAAGCGTATAACTTTTTAAAAGCAAGAATAATTCAATAATAATTAACATTAAGAAAATGGAAAATAATCCAATCAATTTAAATAATGCATGTCTTTAACAAAAATATTAAACTACCTAAAGCTACTAAGAATAAAGACCTTAAAAATATGAAAGCTTATATTTTATCCAATATTTCTATTTTGCCTCCATTCATCAAACATTTGACTGGCTAAAGTTTGTTTCCAATTTGTCCATTCCTCAGGTGGTTTGACTGAAGTGATCGGTTCTCTGTCTAATGCAACTCCACCTTTGTTTTCTTCTTCTTCCTTTTTTGCATCTAAATCAGCTTCTGCTGGATCAATAAGCATATTTCTTCTTATATGATTGTGAAGAAGACAACAAGCTGTTATACTCGTACTTTGCAATTCAATAGGATACCAATTTGAGTTCTTAATGATATGCCAACAAACTTTCAACAACCCAATATTACATTTTAATATTTCACTTTTTATTTTTGACTTACCATCCTTAATTGGTAGTTCATTTCTTCTACTTAATGTATCTCGAAGCATTCTCGCATTTGCAGCTGAACCTTCCCACCCAAGGAGGACATAAATAAATTGCATCTCTTATGCGCATACTCCTAGAACATTTGTAGCTAGGTCACCTTTTTTATTTCGATACCTAAGCTTATCAGCTTTAGGTACCCTCACTTCTATATAAGTACCGTCTAGAGCTCTTAAACAATTCTACAAAATCAAATTCCATGAATACTTATATCATATAATTAAGAAATAAATATATCAATAGATATATTAAATATTAAATATTAAATATTTACCTTAAACCATTTCCATTTCTCATCTGTGGAATTCTGAGCTACAGGTTCAGGCACTTTAAGCAATTCTCCTTGAAGTTTAAGAACTGAATTTAATACTCGATTAAAATGCCTACTAAATGTTTCTCCTAAGCGTAAGATGTCAGTTTTTATCGTACGATTTTTCTCGTGATGTCTAAGAATGTATACAAACATTGTTACTTGTTCATCTACAGTTGTGTTCCTGGTATTTGTTAATCGACCAATAGTTCTAAGCATATTTACTTATCTTCTAAATGTGAATCTATCCATACACAACTCCGAACGACATGTTGAATCACTAGCATATATCAACCTATGAAAGTATCGGGATCGATCCTATTCATCAACAGAGTATGGAGCTTTTAAACAATATTTTTCATGATGCAATACTACAACCGAAAGGATATGTAATATGATTCTTAACATGTCTAATCATTTCTTTTGCATATCCATTAATAAATAAAATAATTTCTTCTTTGTAGCCAAATCCATTCAAACCATTCTTTATCACCTATCAATTAATCAACAAATTTGAAAATAAAAAAATTAAACTTCATTGAGTAGAAATTGCTTTCATAAATCAAACAAAAATTGCATCTTTGTTTAACAAGTAATATGATTACTTCCAATCAACGCATTTGGAGTACAAAAACACCATAATTTAGTCTAAAGTGCTACTGATTGAAAAAAAAATAGCAAGAGCAATAAAATAATTGCTTTCATAAATCAAACAAAAACTACTCAAAAGTTAAGTAAGAAGGAAAAATATAAACCTGAAGATTGTCGAATGAAACTTCTGAGCAAAAATATCAAAAATCCTGCTAACGGGAGAACAATAAGAATAGTTGAAGAGGAGGTATGATTTTATAAAAAAGTTGTTGTATAATTGAGAGAGAAGGAAGAGTTGAATTAGCTAGCATATTTTTTAGATTAAATTCCTGAGGAAAGTAATCTAAATACCAAAGGGATGATGAGATTTAGAATCCAAGTAAAGTGCTACTACTTTCCCTAGATTAGATTGGGAAAGTTTTTACTTTCCCTAGATTGGGAAAGTTTTTACTTTCCTAACAACTAAAAAAAATGAACCAAATGTGATAATATAAATTTTAGGAAAAAGATTACTTTCCTAAGCAAGAATCCATGCCAACCAAACAAAGCCTACGGTTTGAAATTGATTGAAATGGACTAAATTGGGTTTGATTAGAACCGTGGACCCACGTTGATTTTTAGCCTGTGATTAAATTGATTAACAGGGTGTTTGGAATGGCCTGAGTTGAATTCAATTGCAGTATTGAATTCAATTCAGGTGTTTGGAAACACTAAAAAAGGATGGGTTCAATTCATGCATGTGATTGAAACCTATCCTTTTTACAAATTGAATTCACTCCTCAAAGTATCGGAATTCAATTACATTAAAGCTTGAGGAAGACACTTTTGAACAAAAAATAGTTATTTGCTATGGGTTTATAACCAGACATTCATCAAAGTTTATTTATTTATTGTGGGTTTTTATTGAGTCTAATTCTTTGCCCTGTATTTCTCATAAAAAATCACTCTATGCCATTCAAAGGTAGCATCTTGCTCTTTTGCTCTTTCATTCTTTGGACTACTTCACTTCTCACTCTCTTATCCTTCACTTGATTGGATTCCAAAAGCGATTAATTAAAATATTATTAATAATTAATTAACTACAATATAATTAATTAAAATGTAATTCATTCATTAATTAAAATATAATAAATTTTTAATTAATTAAAATATAATAAATTACAATATAATTAATTAAAATATAATTAATTAATTATAATATAATTAATTAAAATTAATTACAATATTTTAATTAATCAATATATTGTAATTGATTAATTAAAATATAATTATTAATTAATTAATTAAAATATAATAAATTTATTTCTCAATATTTTTTACAAACTAACCACTGTTAATGATAATGGTAATCATTTTTTCCTCTTAACCAATCATCATAATTATAATGATAATATCCATTCTCATTTCTCACTATATTTATTCTAATTCCAAACAGTATAATTAAATTCAATTTTAATATTACTACATTTATTCCAGACAGTAAAAATTGAATTCAATTCAATCTCATTAATGTAATTGAACCAAATTCATTAATAAATTCAATTTGAAAGTTCAAACAGTTTGTAAGCTCGAATTTGTCGTGAGAATTGACTGGAGTTGAACAGATTGACTTTAATTGATTGAGGCTCTGAATTTGGACACATTTTGGGCTTGTCTTTTAAACCGGATTTTGGTTGAGGTGTTGGCGTGATTTATGGTTTTAGTTGGAACTCTGAAAGCCCTATGTGTTAAAACAATTTTGGATGCAAGTAACAATCACTAAATTTGGGATGAAGTGCTATTTAAAAATAAAATCCATAATAATATGATATCCACAACAACGGAATTAAAAAAAGAAAAACGAAAGATCAATAAAATGGACAGTCCATTGGATGTGTATTAGAAGAATCCCCTTTCTTTTCGTTTGCTTCCACGGAGCAGATCTCCCATATCCTCTCCCCTTCTCTTTAACATATCTTTTTTAATTGCTCTTTCATTTCCGCTAGTTTTGCTTTTCTTTTTACCTTTTGTTAAAATTAATTCCAAAATCTGACAAGATGATTCTAGAACCTCCATGAAATCTCTCCAACTTCCATGCACCATCGCCTGTCCTAAGATGCCTTAGCTGCGTAGCCCAACACAGAAATCAGGCAGCAGATAACCTCACTTGTGAGAAGACGGAAAGAAACGTGATCGCTATTTGGATCCTGCTACGACGCCGTTTAAGGAAGAAGACGAGGCTAGGGTTTTGAAAGAAGAAGACGATGGATGAATACGATAGTGGCGGCCGCAGCGCCGACAAATGCCCTGGAGCCGAGGACGAGGGTAGTACGGCTCCTCTCCCCGAAAAGGTCTTTTCTTTGTGTACTGCTTGGTCTTATTCGTTTGGATTATCAAAATCATTTCTCATGTTTTTTAAAAAAATTGTAATTGTTGATAACAGGTATCAGTTGGGGGCTCACCAATGTACAGAATAGAGAGGAAGTTAGGTAAAGGAGGGTTTGGACAGGTATATGTTGGTCGCCGTATTGGTCCAACTAGTACAAGTGAAAGAACAGCCTCTGGAGCTCTGGAGGTATACCTGCATTCTTTCTTAATAGCTGCTTGGTTTATGTTGCTTGTCATATGTAATGCCAATTATATTGTTTCATGTGTTTATACAACCCTTAGGTAGCCTTGAAATTTGAGCATAGAAGCAGCAAAGGATGCAATTATGGACCTCCTTATGAATGGCAAGTTTACAAGTGAGTTTGATCCTTCGCCTTCTAATGTTTACTTGTCATAATATGAAGCAAATGTAAAGCCGTCTTATGACATTTTTTATACCTGTTGTGTATAGTGCCCTTGGAGGCAGCCATGGTGTGCCACGAGTTCATTACAAAGGTCGGCAGGGTGACTACTATGTTATGGTATGCTGTTTGAGCTTCACATAAGCTTTCTTATTTTGCAGTTGTTAGCTTTATAGGCTACTCATTTAGTAGGCTATTTTGACGCGGAATAAAAATATTAATCTAGTTTCCTTACTAGGAAAGGAAAGTGTTTCTATTTTGATTTCTCTTATTAGTTTAGGGTTTAAGCGCGAAACCTATTTTCTTTAAGACTGTTTCTCAGGCAATTAGGAGTGATTCTTAAACTCTATAAGTGATTTCTAAAGTCCTATTGGTGTTGTTCCTATATTTTTATTTGTTTCAAAACCTAGGTGTGATTCCTGGTTTTGATAAAAACTTTAGGAGTGATAGATGATCTATACCTATTGTTAATTTGTTGAATTCTAGTCCTAAAATCCTAAATTTCAGCTCAATTAAATTTCCAGAAACCGTCAATTTTACAATTTATATGTATTTCATCAAACTGTTAAAATGGTCTCTGTTCATTCTACATCTCTATTACCACAACGAATCCTTGTTGCATTCAGGTCATGGACATGCTTGGGCCAAGTTTATGGGATGTTTGGAACAACAATTCACATACGTAAGTTCCTTTGGAAGCATTAATTCAATTATCATTTGTTTACTACCATGAATGAACCTGTTTGAGTGAAATACGTTGATTCATTTCTATTCATTCTTTAACCTTGTCTTCCTGTTCAACTTTCAGGATGTCTATTGAAATGGTTGCATGCATTGCTATTGAAGCTATCTCTATATTGGAGAAGATGCACTCTAGAGGGTATTAGACAATTTTCCCACTTTACTGTTCCATGTTATTTGCGTATAGCGGGAGACATTGTTCAAGTGAACATTTATCATTCTTATTTTAGTACAATTTAGTACTTGCTTCCTTGCTCTATGGATAGAGAACACTTTGGACATTCCTGATGCATTTATTACACATCTACTTTTGATCCTAAAGCTGTCATGTATGAGGCTATTAACATGTGACTGTCAGCAACATCATTGTAGTCTTCCTGTAACAATTTTATTCAACAACCTTGACAGAGAATGAGTTTAGCTTAAGCGTTAAGATTTTTTAGTTAATGTCTCTTTGTTATTTTTCATAATAGTTTAGGATTTATTTTCCTTTATAGTACATTTTACTGAGGTTTATGCGTTAATAGAAGTTGAATTACTATGGGGATTTTAAAGGATTCTCGATTAGGTTAGGATTAAGAAGAGTGAGTTCTATAGAATTCTGCAACTCTTATGTGAGAAGTTTGATGCTTTTTTTTTTTTTCTACTAGTGATTCTGAATGTAAAGAAATGATTTCTAGGAATCCATTGTTGTGATACTATTAGTTTGTTTGTTCCAACCCTAGTAAGATCCTAGTTGTTTACAGATATGCAGGCCAGATTCCTAAACCTATACTTTTACATCTTCAATGCTAAAATCTAAGAGCCTAAATTTACAGATTTTTGGTGTTATTCCAATCATTGGCATATCTATCTATATGTTCTATGGAAAATATGCGCAAGTTATTTGTGACTGAGTGAGATACCTTGTTTCTTTTGATGTGGTATGCCTGAAAAGGAAAATCAATATAATTAGGTTGCTTTATTCTTCAGGTATGTGCATGGAGATGTGAAACCTGAGAACTTCTTGCTTGGCCCTCCAGGAACCCTGGATGAGAAAAAGTTGTTTCTTGTAGACCTTGGTTTGGGTAAGTAGTTTAATCAACTTTTTTTTTTTTTTGGAACTAAGTGCTATCTCTGGAGTGAAAGATAGTGATAGTTACTCTTTTTGTTAACATTTAATCTTACAGCAACTAGGTGGCGTGATAATGCAACTGGACTGCATGTCGAATATGATCAACGTCCAGATGTTTTCAGGTTGAGTAAATAGTTTTCTGTTGTCAATAGACCCCGCTGTGTTGGGACATGAACTTTATTGTTGCTTATTCATGACCATACTTCAGGGGAACAGTTCGATATGCCAGTGTTCATGCTCATCTTGGTAGAACTGGTAGTAGGAGAGATGACTTGGAATCTCTTGCATACACCCTTATTTTTCTTCTTCGTGGCCGGCTTCCATGGCAAGGATATCAGGTTTGCAGATTATCTACTCTTGAAGGTTTATGCACATATAGGCCTTATTATTTTACTAATGCAGCTGTTTCTGTAGGGGGAAAACAAAGGTTTCCTTGTTTGCAAAAAGAAGATGGCCACCTCCCCTGAAACTTTATGTTGCTTTTGTCCTCAGCCTTTTAGACAGTTTGTTGAGTATGTTGTGAATTTGAAGTTTGATGAAGAGCCTAACTATGCAAAATACGTCTCTCTTTTTGATGGGATTGTTGGTCCGAATCCAGATATCAGACCTATAAACACGGATGGTGCTCAGAAGGTACTTCTCGTCTTTTGAATGGACATATTATTGTTGATTAATTATCCATAAATTTCTCTAGTGTATTGGGGATGTTATTTTAACCTGTTATCTTTGTATTCTGAAGCTCATATATCAGGTTGGTCATAAGAGGGGACGGTTGACAATGGAAGAAGAAGATGATGAACAACCAAAGAAAAAGGTAAGGATGGGAATGCCTGCCACACAATGGATCAGTGTGTACAACGCACGTCGACCAATGAAGCAGAGGTGTGTGTCTGATAATTACCATCAAGTTAATTCAATTTTTGTGAAGGTAAAAACAAGTCTGATGTCCTCATCTCCTGTTGTAGGTATCATTATAATGTTGCAGATGTTAGACTGCCCCAGCACATAGAGAAAGGAAATGAAGATGGATTGTTTATTAGTAGTGTGGCTTCTTGCTCAAACCTATGGGCCTTAATCATGGATGCGGGCACTGGGTTTACCGCCCAAGTTTATGAGCTTTCTCCATACTTCCTCCACAAGGTTTGTTAAGGGACATCCCTGAGCAGTATTACATAATAGTCTGAGGTGGTTAATATGCTTTGCATATCTGCATGACATTTTGTGCCACTTGGAATTTCAACTTAAATGCCTTTTTCTAATCTCTTGACTCATTCTTTATTTTTAAAGGAATGGATAATGGAACAGTGGGAGAAGAATTACTACATAAGTGCAATTGCTGGAGCTAATAATGGGAGCTCATTGGTTGTTATGTCCAAGGGTCAGTCCATGTATCTTTATATTCTTACTTGGTTAAAAAAATTCAAAATTTCTTTTAACTTTACCTTCGATGACTATAGGCACCCAGTATTTACAGCAATCTTATAAGGTTAGTGATTCATTTCCTTTCAAGTGGATCAACAAGAAGTGGAGAGAGGGTTTTTATGTCACTGCTATGGCCACTGCTGGAAGTAGATGGGCAATCGTTATGTCGCGTGGTGCAGCGTTCTCAGATCAGGTCTGACTAAATTCTCTAGATCTCTGCTTTTAGTTGGGAAATTTTCTTCTAATATTTTTCTGTTATGCCCCACAATGATAGGTTGTGGAGTTGGATTTTCTGTATCCTAGTGAAGGGATTCATCGTAGATGGGATAATGGCTACCGTATTACTTCAACAGCTGCAACATGGGACCAAGCTGCTTTTGTTCTTAGTGTGCCAAGAAGAAAACCTGCTGATGAAACTCAGGAGACACTCCGAACATCTGCTTTTCCTAGTACACATGTCAAGGTTAGTTTTTGAGTTCATTCTTATTATTTTTTTGCTGTATTCATATTCATATCAATAATTTGTTAATTTTATTGACTTACATGATTAAAGACTTTTTAACGATCAATCTACTTTTCATCTTTTCAGGAGAAATGGGCAAAGAATCTCTATATTGCATCAGTTTGTTATGGTAGAACTGTCTCATGAGCCACAAAGGATTTAGGGATTTCATGATCATGCCTTTTTATGACATAGAAGAAAAGTCCAAGAAGCAAAGATCTGCAGAAATAAGAACGACTTATCTCTGCATTATGGAGTCTATGTATGCAAAATTCTACTATTTTGATCGATCACACAATATCTCTTACAAAATCCTGTGCACAGTCTTTCAATTGTGTCGATATTTTTCCCAGTCAATGATAGAAATTACATATCATCTAGGATGGGATTAATTATTTGTTCCTAAAGAAGCTTGTATAGTTACGAAGTGATCACCTAGTTGAAGGTGTGTGCACAGGTTAAGTTTCATCACTGGTGATAATTTTGGAGACAAGTCTTATCATGATTTTGCAGTGGACTTCAGTGGCCACAGTCTGTACTTAAACTTTGCTCTGCTGCTTCTTGACTTATTGAAAATGATTCTTGTGATCTTTCTTTCCGTACTTGTTTGATGTCTGGATGTGCTTAATTTGTACACTTTGGAGAGTACTTTGTAATTTTTCTTCCACAAATATGCACTTTTATGCTATGAATGATACTTATAAGAACTGTTCCTGTGGATAAACAAACTTGGGCATTTTCTATATAAAAATGAATAATGGTCGGTTTGGTTGTTCCTGTTCTTGGGTATGCAAATACCCTACCCTCTTTTTCTCCTCCAGCATATCTTCAACAGAATGGGTTTGCCAATGTTATGTTATTCTTCTTATGCTTTCTGCTCTACATGGGCACAGTCCTAATACATAAAGTATTTGGCTTCCTATTGTTCTTTTTGCACATCACCATTTGCATTCATGCTAGGTGCATGACCATTTCAATTGTGCATTTCCTATGTTATTTGCTATTTAATTTTTCTTATTTCGGCCATCGACTTTATACTTTTTGTCCAGTCAATAATTTTTTATAGCAATTAATGTTACAGTTGCTTGAGTTTCCTTTGAATACTTCATTTATTTTGTTTGTTATGTAGTGTGGTGAAATTATTGTTGTTTTCACACAAGAAGATTTTCGAAGCAGAAAAATTGTGGGCAATACATCTTGTTTTGTCCGAATTTGCGGTACAGTTTCAGAACTCAGTTGATTTTCTGCACAAGTGCTGGGACCTTGAACTTCGGTCCCTCTTAGTCTGTGCAACCAAGTAGAAGCCAGAGTTGGATCAAGTTTTCTTATAAATAGCATCCTCTTTGCTTAATTTCTTATTGGTAAGTGAATTGATTATCTGCTATTTGGTTTTACGAACCATTTTTGGAAGCATCTTACTTATTGCATCTTCTGTTGTGGCAGTTTGTCCATGCTTATGGGGATCAACGTCTTCATTTCTTCATACTTATGGTACGCAGCTCTTCATCACCATCACCCCCTCTCTTCCCCTACACGCATATAGATCTTTCTGCATAGAGAAATTTTGTGAAATCTTGTGTTAACAAGTAACCTATCATTAACCTTTTCTATTACAGAAATTGTGCATCAGAAACTGTGTTATGGATTTGACTACGGAACTTGGCAACCTGTGTTACGTTATGGTTTGAATTTGTATGGATCGGCTGTATACTCAAAGTGCGGAAGATAAGTATATCATTGTTTTCATTGTTAAGAATACTTGACTGTTAAATTGTTTTTTCGCTCTGCTAATGATTAGCATGTGCAGAAGTCCTAAGGCAATGAGGATAGTTTTGCTATTACCTCCTGATTAAACTATAATGTGTCAAAAAGGTGGATGCAACTGTAAACTTGGAGATCGTTGATCCGGAAGAAGGCTTGGTTTGCACCGTATTCAACTGTTGCATTCAATTGTCATAAAAGAAAATTTGATCGAGTCGTCAGAATTTAAGCCAAAATAACACACGAAGTGGACCGCCTTTTATTCATTCCTGAGAAAATTTATATTTCCTCAGAATCTTATAGTATTAAAGTGGATACAGCAAATAACTTCAAATGTGATCCAATATCATCTATATTGAGCGCCCTACTGATTGCTAACTGGAATCTACATCACATCGGTTTACACACACTGCAAATTATTTTCTACACTACCGTCAGCTTCGACAATAAGTTTTAATACGTTGACTAACCATTGAAAGAGCAAGCAGCTCCAAATTTGATTCGAGGATTTTTTGTAGGCAGAAAATGATTTCAATACTTGATCGATCAAAGTAAAGGCTACAACAAAACTCATTTGCAATCCGTTCCTTAAGATGCTTAAAAGAAGCTAGAGTGATCTACTTTCATTTAAGCGTGTAAGTGTTTTAGCATTTGGAGGCTTTGCTGATTTGAAGAAGCCCTGACAATTGAGAACGCTGCAAAATTAGATAAAGAGAGAGAATTCATGTGGGCAAATAATTGGGGATTTGGCATCAAAGAATAATAGATGAATGATACAATGAGCACACGGACATTTAATTATACTAGGGCATGTAGTTATCTGTTGATATGGGTACAGACGTTCAACTTCAGGACACATATACTCTCTTTCAAGTCTAAACTGCTGAGAAAGATCTGGACTTGGTAAAGTTAATAAGTCGGTCTGGAACACAATCTTCTCAATCGAACTTGCTCCTGGTAAAAATAAGAAATCTACAACATTAATTTCCATGTAATGCAACTATCAAGATGAAAAGCAGAATTACTGGCACCTGCCTCGGTATTATCATGATCATATTCAATCAAGAAAAGACACCTGCAACCCCTTATGTCATGCATTCTCCTTTGGATTTCTTTGACATGTGCATCATAATAGATTGCTTGATCTCTCCTTTCCTATTTCAAAACGGTATAACCATTAATTCTCAGCGGAGAAAGTAAACAGACGATTGCTGAAAACTCGTGTATAATCGATTGAAATCACCTGGAAGCAGCATACAAGATCTCCAACCTGTACTTTATGACATTCTGAATGCTCAAGAGGTATAGAGCGTTCTCGTACCCCATTTTTCACATTCACCCACTCATCTTCTTCAGCTCCAAATCCCACAAATCTAACACGAACTTCCTTTAACAAATGATATTTTTCATCACATAATTTGTTGAAAGAATTGTATGATACTCTCGTATCCAATGAATTAAGCCTACAGTACCCCTGAAACCCGTATTTGTTTTGGCTGACAAAGTATTCAATTTTTGTTCTACTTTGAAGTAGCATGCTTGCATCAATGTTCACAAGCAAAATATCTCTCCCGAATATAAAAAGCACCATATTACGATCTAAATATGCACTTACAGCTTCTCCTGATGCAAGAAACCTATGAGAGATAAACATATCTACGTCATACCTGCCAAAATGAAATCAGTAAACACTGAAATCAATTCACTGAGGCAAACTTCCCATAAAAGATCAAAATGTATATACCAAAGTAAAATTGACCTCCAATAAGCACTAGGGATCATAGTTTTTTGAAGATATAGCCATTGAAATGGACATTACACTCAAGGTCCCAGAAGGTCCTTTTGATCCTTGATAACTTTTTATCGCCTCAAAAAAGGCCCTTGAGGCTTTAACCCATCCAGGCATATTTTGTGTAGAGATAACAAATCAAAATAGCTATCAATAGACAGAATTTGTACTAACCATGCCCCATCTTTTGATGATCTGGCCTCAAATTCCAACTCAGATAGATCTGGCACCTTTTCTTCTGCTTTAGAACAAACACCATTGTTATTGGAAATGAAATCATTATCATATTGAAGGTTTTTATAGAGAACCAACACCAGGCACAGAAGTTCAACAAATAATGGAAAGGATTGGCTGCTAACACCAGGCACAGAAGTTCAACAAAGAGTGGAAAGAATTGGCTGCTTTGCTGAGACTAAATTCATGTATAAAAACTGTGAAGACGTACGGGCAAAGGAACTCCAAGGAGAAAAGACTTTACAAAAATTCTCTTTTGTTGCTTATCTACCTCAATATTCTCAAACATATTAACATGGAAAATCCTCAATTTTGTCATTGATTATTAAATCAGTGTCTAAAATGCATCTGCATTCAGTAAAAACTACAAGGACACCCAAGTGAATGACTGTATCTAACCCCTCAAGTGAGTTGTCTTCCCTTGAGTTTGATCCCAACTGCATGTCACGTGATTCCAGTGAAGCAAACAGTTATTGATTACAGTACACTTAAATACATCCATGGAGATTTGCATTTCTTTTGATCACCTTCCATCAAATATTCAAAGTCGAAAATCATTTCCTCTCTTAAAGATGTTAATGCAGACTTTTTCAAAACCAGAACAAACAATTAAAGGAAGGTGAACCCTAGTGATAGAAAAGATAGCTCTGGTGCGTACAAATAATCATTGCATGACAATTTAAATGTGAAGTACCAGAAGCAAGAAACTATGGCATTAAATTTCATTTGTTTCTGGACATTCCCTCAGGGAGCAAGGGAAGCTTTAAAATCACCTTTGTTCACTTGAGACCTTTGTCTTGCCTCATTTGAAGGACTAGCCTCAGGAAGTGAAAATTCATCTTTTGATGTATCAGTTGAAGTAACAACCTTGGCTGGGAAAAAATGTGAACTTTTCTGGAACCAGCTTTGTACCTAAAAATCATTGTAAAGTGAGATACACACAAACGACAGGTCATAGTCATTACTGCATCAGAAAGTTGGTAACAAGTGTAGCATGAACAAATAGCAGAAAGAACAAATAGCAGAAAGATAGAAAGGTGCAACAATGCAGAACCTCAGTCCATCTAACAATTGGTTTTCCAGCACGACCAGAAGAAGAACTGCAAGAACATAAGCAAAAGAGAGAAGAATTAGGTACAACACGCATCACTAGCCAAGAAACACTACAAGATTACCCTAGTTGGAGAAGTGAAAAGGTTCTGCTACAAGATTACCCTAATTGGAGAAATAAAAAGGTTCTGTTGGCATTATGGACAAAATTGAATGTAATGTCACCTTGACGACACCCAGTAACTTTTGAATGGTGACTATTAGATGTAATTACATATCAGCGTACAAAAGTGAAAACAAGAAAGAAAGGAATCTGTCAAGGAATAAAAACAATAATAGGACAGCATACAACATGAGGTCAGACTGCCACAAAACCATAAATCTTCAATAAACTTCCTTTTAGCTGCGGGGGACAGGGGACTCATGTACATCATCTCTTTATTTCTTTTATGGTGATAGGGTGCGGGAAGGTTGGTTGTCAAGCATCCTATTAAGAGTGGCCTAACATTATCGTGATTCAAAAACTACAATAAAATAGAAGCTAGCTCACTTAAAACTTCTGGCAATTTTCTGATAAAACTCCTTGTTCAATGGTTTCTCTGATTCCTTTAGCATTTTCTCCATCTTTTCAACCTGCATAAATAATTGAATCCGGAAACATTTTATTGTACCATTGCATGCGAGACTATTATAATCACACAGCATGCCCAAACAAGAAATAGGAGGCAACATTAATAGTTGAAAGATTTGACCAATATAATCTAAAAGAAAAAGTGGAGGGACCAAAACTGAAAACGAAAAAAAAAAATTCTGGAGGCAACATACAGCAAATAACAAAGCATAAGCAATATGATAGATGCTTCACAGATGCTTCAGTTCATAATAAAGAATGAACTCCCGTTTCCCCATAATCAGAAGGTACACATTACTGATAGAAAAAGCTCAAAAGTTTGAACGATTTAGTAGTTCGAATATCTAAAACAAGATAGCTACCTCAAATTTACAATTAAAACACCGTATATTCTTCATAAGAAACCAATAAAGCTTCGACATAGCTATTCTTTATAAGAAAATCAGTTAAGTTCCGAGATAGCTCGGGCAAGCGCGAGAGAAAATGAACACCAATTCAATGACGTAAATTTGCCCATGGTTAAACAAGGAAGTGAAATGAACACAGCCCAATAAATTTGACAAACACATGCGAGACCTTAAACAATTTGAAAAGCATATCATCGGATCGCTAAAGAAATGAAGAAACAGAAGATACACATATGTACAAATAGTCGATGGAGAACAAAATTACGAAGCTTTGTCAAAAAAGAGCATACCTCAGCCTTTAAGAATCCCGAAAACACCAATCTTGGTCTAGGACGGAGACGTTCCATGAATTAACCCAAAAGGGGGATGGAAAAAGTAAAAGCTTTTTCCCCTTATTTATTTTGTCAGGGATTTCAATACTCCACAGGATTCGGAATTCAGAAACCCTATATGTCAATACGTTTGAAAGCTTTCGAGGTGCCGCACAGCCATACTGACGCTCATGTGCTGCGGCCGGAACGTTTGTGCTGTTTATGTCTAGTTTCACATATTTAAATCTTCTTTTATAGATTCATTTTTGGTAAATTGATAAGTTTAGTGTATAAGTTAATAGCCTAAATTAATATTTTCAATAGATTAGGCAGTTAATATTTTTAAAAAACCTATGTTATTGTATGGATTAAATAATTAATGATTTACTAAAGTTATATATATATATATAAGTAGAGTCTTTCTATTGATTGGTCATGTCATCTAGACTTGAGTCAAACATCCAATTGTTTCGATTTCAATCGTCCGAAAGATACCTTATATATATTATTTTATCAAAATTATATCAAAAAATCGACAATCAAATTCATTTCTCGATTCAATAAAAGCTTAAAGAGGTTAATAGAATAGGATTTTAACTAAGGAGATATATATGTAAAAAAATAAGTCTGATTATGCCTATTCCTAATCTTAAATAGAATAGAGAGATCCATATGTAAACATAGTATCTATTTAGATAAGTCCGAACGACCCCTTCTTATTCTTATAATGAGAATATTTATATTATAATGAGAATCTTGGTCTTATAATAAGAATGTATATGATAATGAGAATGCATATAAGCTTATTTCGGTCTGGTCAGTTATGAAATGAACTTATAATCATAGAATCAACTCGATTATCAGATTATAGATTATAAGTTTATAACCCTAGGCCATTCCCATTTAAGGCAGAATAGATCTACTAATTTTTTGATTCAAGTTAGTAAGAGGGATCTTGAATTAAAAAATAAAATTTAGAAGCTATAGCAATAATAGCAAGATGTGTAGGCGGAACGACTCATCAAGTTCCCTAGGATTCACACAAAGAAGAGCATTTGCTAATTGTTGGTTATTAGGGGTATCCTGAGATTGAAATATATCTTTTAAATTTAGTTTCGAATTAGTGGATGCTGCGAAGAGAAGTGGCGATGCCATACACAAAAAAGAAGAAACTAATAGAATGAGAAAGGCAAATAGAACTTTTACATATTTTCGTTAATCCATGATATATATCTATATCTATATCTATATATATATATTATAAAATTAAATCTTTTTACAAAGTTCCAAAAATCCTTTTTGAATTTTTTTTCAACTATAAACTTCAATCTAAAATTGATGTTTGATAAAAAAATATTGAATGAATAATTGATAGTTATATAAGGAATACAAGAAATAATGATTTAACCATAAGCAATAGGGATAATAGTTATTTTAGTGCTTAATTTTGTCTTAAACAATTTTAAAATTCCAATTTTAGTACCTCAATCAGTTATTCTTTAAAATAGTATTGACACTCCACATAGGTATAACATGAATTATAATACTATTTAAATATCGAACCAATCTTTGTTTTTTTAAAAAATAATCAAAATGCCTTCCAAAAATGAAAGGCCATGCCTTACGAAGTTGTAATATACAGTCCAACTCGTTTAACTCTAGTTTCAACCAGAACAAATCGACTTTCTTATAATTAAAATCTAAAGTAATCCCTAAATGAATCCTTAAAATACTTCAAATTGTTTAGTGAATAATTTTTTTGAATCCTGAATCTAATTTGAAAAACTCTTAATGGCCAATACTTACTATGTAAGAGGAAATAATATTAGAAAATGTAGTTACTACTTATGTTGATTTAAGAATAACTGATAGTTGATTTTTAATTGATATGGATAAGGACAAATATGCTAAACAACCTAAAAAATAAGTGAATCTCATTTAGTAGAAGTTTGTATATTCCTACCGCCTAACACATTCATCGATTTTTTGAAGCAACCAACACTCAAGTGTTTAGTTTTTTGAAAATTTATCAATTCAATACCTAAGCTTTTAAAATTTTTAATTGAGTGATCAACCTTTTAAAATCTTAATAATTCAATTCAAAATGTTTTTTTACTAGTGTGACTAATAGAATGACATCTGAGTAACATTTAGTTAACATGCTACATCATCAAAAATAACCATTTGAGCTGAATTGTTAAGGTTTTAAAAGATTAGTTAATTAAAAATTTTAAAATCTCAAGCACTGGATTGAAAAAATCTTAAAAGAGTAGACACTTTTAAATATATTATCCCTTTTTCTTAAGCTTGCTATTATGAACCTTTACCTTTAATGTATAGATACAACACTAAATGCACTTTTTGCGTCATTTGCCATAGTCTTATATTTATATTATCTATCAAGCCAGTATGCAATTGTCATAACAAGCAACCATTTCTAACTACGATTATTATTATTGTTTTCTTGCATGAAGTATTATATTAGGACTAAGGTGAGGTTTCAACTTTTTTTATATCATAATGGGCTATTATAATTGTTAGTCCAATATTCAGATGTCTATATTAGATGTAATAATTTTAGTATTTAAAGTTTTTAAAGTTGCATATTCATCTATGAGAGTCATAAATGGTAATGTTATTGTAAGAAATGAGATGCATAGTTTTAAAGGCTTTTATAGTAATTTATCTGTAATTTGTATAATCAAATTTGGTGATTAACATGATTCCTAATTTGTGTGCTATTTGTTTAAACTAAAAATTGCTTTAATGAGATGGCAAGAAAAGTTCGAAAAGGACAATAAGAAAGAATATCCATTTTCTGTGTGCAAAAGCTAATATCCCAATGTGGCACCCGTTTAATTGGTGTGAAGTATATTTAGGTGTGTAGTGATTTCATTTAAAATATGATGATATATGTTGTATAATCCAATGGAATATTTTCTATTGTGAAATGATAGTTTTTGGACAATGGTGTGGTACTTTTGATATAATATAATGGTAAAATGGAGATGAGTAGTGAAATGAAGAACAAAAAGAGTTTTTCAGATGTTAAAACCTTAGCTAGTAGGACAAAGAACATTAAGAAAGAGGTCTTACTTAAAATGAAAATTGAATTTTAAAAATTCTAAAATGATATTTGATTTATATCAATTATATAATGTATTATGAGTTTTATATTTGTTGAAAAGGGAGAATAAAAATATGAGAATGGAGAGATTAAAAATATAACATTTATTTTATCATTGGGGTTAGTTGCATAAAAAAAAGGGTTGAATAGAATGAAATCAAGATCTAGAAGAAGAATTGGGTGCAATGCTCAACATATTGTCAACTAGATGAAGGTATTTGAAGCATAATCAAGTTTGAAAATGTGTATAACCATGATTTCATTCCTAGTAAAAAGTTTATATGGCAATATCAAGTTATGGATAACCAAGTAAGACATATATTATAAACAAATTGTTGGGTTAGCCATGGAGGCATGCATCACATGCATGCGGATGCAACGAAAGTGTCAGAATGAAGATTCCGACACCATGACAACCCGAAAAACACAGAATCTTACATGCATGCAAGGATATGTAAAGAACATGAAATAATAAAACTTTTTACATAGTGTATCTCCTCCTTTCTTGTTTCTTCTCCTTGTTTGGGTTGTTGTAAATACCAAACCCTTCGTTGATCACCCACAAACATGCAAAGAAGGAAGATGAAACAATGTGTAAAGGTTTTAGAACACCAAACTTAATGAATTCAAGTAGATGTTCAATATGATAGAAGATAGATTAAGGTTATCTTGCATGCATGTTGATTTATACAACATTTGCATAAATTGCATGAAGATAACTCAAGAACTCTTCTCACTCTCTCTAGAATACTTCTAGAACCCTTTCTCAATTACTTAAGTGTGTAAGAAGTGAAAGTAGTTCGTATACATAAGTGAAGAACTCACATATATATCATTTCGGGGCCTCTGTCACGAGATCGTGGCATGTCTCGCCTTACGCCACGATCGTGCATCATTATCCGATCTTTTATGCATATGACCCTTAGGTTCCTGGCTATTTTAGGCACTTGGATTAACTCTTAATTCAAACACATCATGATGCCTATTTGCTGGAATATAAGTGAATTAACACACAAACTCTTTGATAGTTAATTATCCAACTTATGAACCTTTCCATAGATAATTACCGTGCAATTCATACTTTCACCATACTATACCCCACTTGGTTCGGAGTATGAGATATGTGTCAACTTCCACTAGACTGACTACATCACATCTAGTCCAAGTGATGTTAGTTCTTGTTCTGGGATGTCATTACTCATATATGTCATTGAAGAATCTCTTTATAACAAATACTTGCTCTGGCTAGAGACTCCCGAGTAATGTCCCAACAAGAGGGCATGGGTATCATCTCCTTTTATCAGGAGTGGTGAATCCTTTATTGGCAACCCAATTAGCTTCAAACATAAATAACTGTACCCAATCACCACCCTAAGAGTGACCTCGTCTTGAGGTAATAAGGAATGGTGTCAAAGTACAAGATTTATATCCAAGATATCCTTGAATACCTCAAGTCTAAGGATATTTGCACCATTGATATGATGAGATTAATCATTGACATTCGATAGATCCTCCATATGATAATCTCATAGCGGGTCATCCGATGTACTTACTACCCTTAGTAAGCATCCGTATATTAACTCTAAACATCTCATGCTTACAGTTTATGAGATCACTGCTTGATCAAATCAAGGAGTATAATATGTGCTAGTCTTTCTGGATTAAGAATGTCCTGTCTTATTAATCCTATAACTAGGGATTAATTAGATACTAACGTAATTGTACATGATAGGAATCTCATTATCATGATCTCATCATGATTTCCTTCATGCTATGTTTTGTATAATGGATTTCATTAATTCGATTTAAGATCAATATCAATTCATATATATATAAATGAATATCAAATCAATGAAAAAAATGCCTATTGTTTTATTAATCAAAATAAAGTTTGTACAAAAGTGCTAAAGGTGATTGCCTTTAGAGCACTACTCTAACAATCTCCCACTTGCACTAAAGCCAATCTCCTTTGTATCTAATACCATAGGCAAGTACATAAGAATTAAATTTTGTCTGAGGAAGTGGCTTAGTCAAAGGATCAACGATGTTCTAATCTATGGGCACTCTCTCTATCTTCACATCACCTCTATCAATTATCTCCCTGATCAGGTGATATCTCCTGAGTACGTGCTTGGACCTCTAATGAGACCTCGATTCCTTAGCTTGAGCAATAACCCTATTATTGTCACAGTACAACAATATTGGGTTTACTATGCTAGGAACCACTCCAAGTTCCATGACGAACTTTTTGATCCAAATAGCTTCTTTTGTCACTTCCCAACTGCAATGTACTTTAACTCGGTCATCGAATCTGCAGTTGTCTCTTGTTTGGAACTCTTCCAATTGACTGCTCCACCATTCAGTGTGAAAACATAACCTGATTGGGATTTTGAGTCATCCTGGTCAGATTGAAAACTGGCATCTATATGCCCGCTCACTACGAGATCTCCATTTTCATATATCAAGAATACATCCTTAGTCCTTCTCAAGTACTTTAGGATATTCTTAACAGCCACCCATTGACCCTCACCAGGATCTGATTGATATCTGCTCGTAACACTTAGAGCATATGATATGTCAGGTCTTGTACATAACATAACATACATGATTAATCCTGCTGCTGAAGCATACGGGATCATACTCATGCGAGTCCTCCCATCTTGCATCTTAGGACACATAGATTTCGAGAGTTTTATCCCATGAGTCATAGGAAGAAACCATCTCTTGGACTGCTCCATGCTAAACCTATTTAGCGATTTGTGTATGTAAGTTGACTGTGAAAGACCTAGCAACTTCCTTAATCTATCTCTATAGATCTTTATTCCCAATATGTAAGTTGCTTCTCCAAGGTCTTTCATGGAAAAATTCTGGGACAACCAAACTTTGACTGATTGCAAACTTGAGACATAATTTCCTATTAGTAATATGTCATCCACATATAACACAAGGAATATGATAGCACTCTTACTAACCTTCTTGTACATATAAGGTTCATCAGGATTTTGTGAGAAACCAAACTCTTTGATTGTCTCATCAAATCAGATTTTCCAACTCCTAGATGCTTGCTTCAATCCATAAATGGATTTTTGATGCTTTCATACCTTTCTACCATCTCTGGATATGAAGCCCTTAGGTTGTATCATATATACATCCTTGATTAGGTTTCCATTCAGGAAAGCTGTCTTCACATCCATCTGCCATATTTCATAATCATAATAAGCAGCAATGGCTAGGAGTATTCTAATGGATTTAAGCATAGCTATGGGGCTAAAGGTCTTGTCATAGTCAACTCCTTGTCTTTGATGATAACCTTTAGTGACTAGCCTCGCTTTATAGGTAATCACATTACCTTCCATATCGATTTTTTTCTTGAAAATCCACTTGCACCCTATGGTTTTTAACCTTTAGGGTGGTACCAAAGTCCATACTTGGTTTTCATAAATGGAATCCATTTCGAAATTCATGACTTAAAGCCATTTTTCAGATTCTGAACTCTTCAGAGCCTCTTTATAGGTTGTAGGCTCATCGTCCTCTATGAGCAATACGTCATTTTGTTCGCTTACGAGAAATCCATGTCTCTCTGGAACATTACGTATCCTACTTAACTTACCAACATTTTGTGTGTTAGAAGGTTTAACTGTTGTCTCATCTCTATTAACAACAATTTCGGGTTCAGGCAATTGATTTGCGTTTGTTTAAGCATCACGAACTTCATCAAGTTCAATTTTGCTCCCACTGTCTTCTTTTAAAAGAACCTCTTTCTCTAAAAAGATAGCATGCTTTGAGACAAACAACCTTTTGCTCTAAAGCATTATAGAACTGATATCCAATTGTTTCTTTAGGATATCCTATAAACAGACATTTATCAAACTTCGCTTCAAGCTTGTCTGATTGAATCCGTTTCACATATGCTGGACAACCCCAAACTTTCATATGAGAAAGATAGGGCCTTTTGTTACTTCGTATCTCATATAGAGTAACTTCAACCGCCTTTGAAGGGACTCTGTTTGTCACATAAACAGAAGTCTCAATTGCATAACCCCAAAAGGATTTCGGTAGATCTGCTAAGCCCATTATCGACCTTACCATGTCTAACAAGGTTCAGTTTCTTCTTTCAGCCACACCATTATGTTGTGGTGTGTTAGGTGGAATCTACTGGGATACTATCCCATTATCTTTGAGATAAGATAGAAATTCCTAGTTTAGGTATTCAGCACCTAAATCTGATTGAAGTGTCTTAATACTTCTACTGAGTTGTTTCTTTACTTCATGTCTAAATTATTTAAACATTTCAAACGCTTCAGACTTGTATCTCATTAGATACACATACCCATATCGTGAATAATCATCGATAGTAGTAATGAAGTACAGAAAACCACCTCTGGCATGAATGGACATCAGACCGCATACGTCAGAATGTATTAGTTCTAATAACCCATTCATTCGTTCACCTTTTCTTTTAAAAGGTAATTTAGTCATCTTGCCTAACAAGCAAGATTCACATGTGTCATATGATTCATAATCAAATAACCCTAAGCTACCATTCTTGTGTAGCTTAATCATACATTTATCACTTATATGGCCAAGTCGACAATTCCATAAGTAAGATGATTTTAGGTTATCTCGTTTTTGTCTTTTATTGTCATTGATAGTTAAGATTGGATCGGACATATCTAATATGTAAATTCCATTGCATAATGTAGCAGTACCATACAATATTTCATTCAACTTAATTGAACAACCATTGCTTGAAAAAGTTAAATGAAATTCTGCTTTATCAAGACATGAAATAGATACAATGTTTTTAGTCACAACGGGCACATAATAGAAAATTTCCAAAATTAACTCTAGCCCACTAGGAAGATACAAAACATATGTTCCTACAGCTAATGCAGCAACTTTTGTTCTATTTCCCACACGTAGGTCCAGCTCTGCCTTCTTGAGCGGTCTACTATCCCTGAGACCTTGCATATCAACACATATGTGTGAGCCACATTCGGTATCTAATACCCAAATGTTATGATCAAAAATAGTATTAATATCAATGACAAATATCTTACCTGAAGTAGATGGTGGGGCATCTAATGCCTTCTTCTGCTTCAGTGACTCCAGATAAGCTTTACAATTCCTATTCCAATGTCCTTCCTTATTGCAATGGAAGCATATCCCCTTCGGTGCTCTCTCCTTTACCTTCTTCTTAGCTACACCTCCCACTGGCCTCTTGGACTTCTTCTTCTTCTTTCGATTATTCTTTCGAGAACCAAAAGTAGAGTCCACTAGCATCACAACCTTATTGTCCTTCTTGACAGTTTTCTCAGCTGTTTTGAGCAGATTAATCAGCTCAGGTATCATTGTGGATATTTGGTTCATTCGATAGTTAAGCACAAAATGTGAATAACTATCAGTCAAACCAGTTAGAATTAAGTCTATACTTAATTTATGATCCATAATGAAACCCAAACTACCTAACCTCTCAATATATCCATTCATCTTCAGTGCATAGTGCACTGGAGATGATTCCTCAACCATCCTAGAACAGAAAAGCAACCTCGAGGTCTTGAACCTTTCAGACCGAGCTTGCTCATCAAACAGTTCCCTCAGATGGTAGACTATGGTATGAGCATCCATAGCCTCATGTTGCTTTTGTAGTTCTAGTGACATAGAGGCCAGCATTATACAGCTAGCCAACTCACTATCATCCAGTATCTTCTTGTAAGCTTTTTGATCTTTATCAGATGCATTGGTAGCAGGGGGATCGAGAAGTGGTTCATCTAGGACATATCCTAGTTTTTTAGATTTGAAAAAAAATCTCAAATTCCAGAGCCAATCCAAGAAGTTGGGTCTCGTGAGTTTGTTGGAATCTAGTAGGGAGCGTAGGTTCACACTAGAAGACATCTTACGATTCGATAACCTAGAACAATAAGAGAAAGTGTTAGAATGTACACTTAATGCATATCTATAAGGACTTTAATAATATGCATCATGGGTCCCATTATTCTTATTCAAATCCATAGCCCTCAATACGAATTCAAGAAAACTTATAGTTTTATTAATGGGTTGATATCCGATATCACCAAGAATGACCTTGGGTTTGCCCAACAAGCCACCTTAGGTCAATTAGTGGGTATCATTCATACCAATTGCATTCAATTATGCAACTATCAACTTATGCCATCAACTGTTGATTTAGCACACTCATTGGGTTATCAACTCTTGATTTATATACATCCCATGTATATAACCCAACTTCGCCTTTATCCACATTAACCTTGGGTTTGCCCAACAAATCAACGCTTCCAGTTAGGACCAACCCATTAATCTAGAAATATAATTTCCATGGTTTGAACATGTTTGTGTAGAGCGGGCTTAGGTTTTCCCAACAACCCAAATCTAAAAGAACTTTGGTTCTTGCCATATCAATGGAAGACGTAAGTCTTAATATTTTGGTTGAGAGATTTGTCCTTTAGTCTCATCAATACTTGGATGATCTTGATTATGTATATCACATATACATTTAGATTATGGATAAC